>JAZKJV010003486.1:0-416551 GCA_037367405.1 Ottelia alismoides
TAATAAAAACATAAAAGAACTGCAGGGAAGAAGGCACAAATTACACAGCCGCCCGTGCGGGTCATGTGGTGTGCCAGGTGGCGCTCGTTGAATGGAAGGAGATTTGCGGCTCTGGTGCTGACACCTGGTAGATCTAACGGTTGTCCTACGGGCGCGGACGTGGGCGTACGGGGGCTGTTAGATGTCAGATCTAACGGCCTGACAAGGTGTAGGCGATGGACGATGGCAATCGAATCTGGCGACTGGGAGGTGATCCAACAGTGGAGAAGGCAGCTGGAAGAAACTCCTCTGGGCGATGTTCGCCGGAGCACCGAGGAAGATCGGTGGCTCCGATGAACGATCGGACGGCGGCAACAAGGTCGTACTGCTCCTCCGCATCGAGTGGACTGGTCTGATGGTCCAGCCAATGGTCAAATCTCCGGGAAGGGATGAGTGACCTAGGGGGACCTCCGGTGAAGTGGATGAAAGGCATCCTGGGGTGTATCTGCGCGCGCTCCACCTGCAAATGAAGGCTTTGACTCGGAAAGAGAGTCCGGTCAGGGTTATTTGGCTGGAAACAAAGTGAAGCAACGGTGGGTGAAGGTTGAAGCTCCGGCGAGGCGACAAATGGAGCTTCGATCCTAATCTCGGCTGTCTAAGCCAAGTCTAGGGTGATCAGGCTGCGGGAGAAGGATGATGGTGGACCGGGGAGTCTATCAGAATGGAGATGGGTGATCGATGGAGCTTCGGCGGAGGTCCAGTGAAAGATTCGAGATAAAATAGAACTAGGGTCGATGAGAGGTATACCTGATGGTCTAAGGTCGATCCTGAGCTCCAGGAGGATGGTCGATGGGCATCGTCGCCTCGACCACGCTGCGACAGGTGGGGAGGCTCGAATGCGGCGGAGGTCCGGTGATGAATCCACGATTCATCGCCTTTATTCTTTTATTTTAGCCATTTTTCCTTAGTCAAATACCTGTAAATACTCATTAATTCCATAAAATTACCATTTTGCATGCATTTGTTAAAATTGCATTTTTAACACTTTTTGTACATAAATAAAAGAATAAAGAAGAAAAGAAAAAGGTGTGTTTATGCAATAAATACAGATTGACCCAAACCCCGAGAGAAGGTCAAGACTTGACCTGATCGACCAGAAATAAAGTAGGGGGAGATAGGGTCTTTTGCCAGAAAAACCAAAAATATTTTGTAAATATTTTTTCATGTATTTTTGTACAAAACTTACCATATTTTATTTATATATAATTTGACCTCAAATATATTTATTTTTGTAAATAAACGTTGTTAATAAAAATGTGTTGTAAATAATAAAAATAAGGGTAAAATAAAATAATGTATATATTGTAAATAATCACCCTTGGATAAAGCCACAAAGAAATAATTGAAACACCAATTCCGACTCCATACGAGCTCAAATCGAACCAAAATCACTTCCATCATACTCTAAATTAAATTATCTTTCAAATGGATTGGTTTCATAATTTTTGGAGTTACGGTTAAAAAGTCGGTTTTCTGGGGTGTTTTGTGCAGTTTAATCAATATTTGTTGTACATATTTATTAATATTTATTTTATAATGTATATAATTATAAATATTGTTTTCAATTAAAATTAAAAAATTAAAATAAAAAAATCTTTTATAAAAATATTTTCTTATTTGTACCTATGTATATTGTATTATATGTGTATAATATATGTATACAATTAACTTCCTTAAATAAAAAACACCAAAAAATAATTATCTCACATTAATTAATTTTATTTAATTACGAAATTTATATTTAATTATTTAATTTATTGGATTTATTTGAGTTTATTTGGTTTACTAACTTGCCTTGTATATATGATTTTTATTCCACACCATATATGGCCACCATTATGGTGGTTAATTGATTTCCATTAATTATTTAATTAATTTAATTAATTTAATTCTGAATTTAGTTTTTAATTAATTAATTAATTAATTTAATTATTTTATTTATTTTAATTAACCAATAAAAACTTTCCCTTATTTGTATATACTTGCCATTTTTATTTTTTGTCTTCTTTTTAATGGGCTCCTCCTCCCTCATTTTCTCTTGATCAATCTTTGGAGAGAGGAGCCCAATCTCTGAGAGCTACTCGTTGCAGAAGGGTGTCCAGCCTCCGATCCGGTCGGTGACAACGGTTCGGTCGTCGTCGAGGCCATTACGGCGTGTCCACATCCAAGGTGAGATCCATATTTCATTTCCTATCTTTTTGCTTAGATAAACCGTAGAGTTATTTTTTGCGTCGATTCTAGTCATTGTTAGATCTTAAAATCGTTAAAAAATCCATATCACGCTTCTTTATCAGACCTCAATTTTTCACATCATTTTCTCAATCCAGGCACGTTCACATTTCTATCTCACACAACCTATCACCTCCGACCACACACGGTGGTCGAAGACACGAATCTATCTCTCACTACGTCAAGATCCGACCATTTTACATATCCGATTTGTTTATAAATAAATAAGAAAATAGAAAATATTTGGTTGATTTTCTCTAACCTTTGTTTTGCAGGTAAAATAAAAAAAATAAAAAAAGAAAAATTTATTTCCATCTCTAACCTCTGTTTTGCAGGAAATAAAATAAAAACTAAAAAATTAAAAAAAAAACTTTTCTTTTTATAATATTTCATGTTTACATAATTAAAAAATAACAAAAAACTTATTTCTTTTAACATTGCTTACAGTGTTTGTAAAAACAAAAAAAATAAAAAAATAAAAAAAGGGCGCCTGCTCCAGCCTCTGTCGATCATCGCCAGCCCCTCCGCACCCCCGCACGGCTCCTCCTCCGCCGCGACACTTCCAGATCCGTCGGCCCATCTCCGTCCTCCTCCGCTTGGGCGGAGCTCCGTCCGTGCACGCCCCTTCCATCGACCTTCCACCTGCAACCGCCCTCGCCAACGGCCTGCGGCGCCCCCAGCCGTACATCATGAGAACCACCTCCGCGTGGCCCCCCGACTGCCATCTTCCAGCGGCTACGAGCCGCCGCGAACTTCCAGGTGGCCGCCACCGCTAGGCTGCGTCCCCCCTCCAGACCGCCCTTCGCCCGCACCGCCTCTGATCGCGCGGTCACGTGCCGGATCTCCGCAGCGGCACAACCGCTCGCCGCCCCGTTCTCCCTCTACGTGCAGCCCCCCTCGCCAGACCTACCCTCCACCGCGTTGTGTGGCGTCGCCTTTCTACCCAGTCGTGCCTCCGCGCGGTGCACTGCCACGTGCCCCCTTCGGCCGCACGAGCCGCCCTCCTGCGCACGCCATCCGCTCGGCCATCTCCAGCCGCGTGGCGATCCCGCGCACCACGCGCAGGCCACCTCCTGACGGCGGCCATCGCACAACCACCCCGCGCGTCCCCTTCTTCACTCCAGATCGGCGGCGGCCCCCCTTGCCTCCACCAATTGCTGTGTTGAAAGAAGAAACCCTAGCAAGGGTCCCTTTAAATATATCTTTTGGAAAAAGATCAATAAAGTCCTTAGAGTTTACAAAGATTGCAATAATTTACATCCAGGCCCCTAGAAGACTCTGCGATTGCTAGAAGACCCCTTCTAGCCATCAAGTCACATGCAAGGAACCATCCTCACTGGGTAAATTGCATATTGACTCCGCATATTTATTTATCTTTATTGCAGTCCAGAACTATTGAGAAAATTACATTTCAGCCCCTGCATTTTCATACTCAAGCTTGCTTGCTTTATTGGAATGAAATAAATGTTATTATGAGTCGAAAAATTTTGCAAAAATTCATGTATGCTCCTGATATATGCCTTGTCATTGTATAAACTTTTCATCTATTTTTATTTCTGTTTGATATATTTAAAAATACAAAACAGTGTATTTTTCTCTGTCCAAAATTACAAAATCCATAAAAAATCAAAAAATTGCTTAAAAATTCTAAAAATTCATGTAGCTGTATTTTGGTGTCTTTTAAATTTGGACCAATTTTTGTGAAGTTTTCATTTATAAAAACCAAAAAAATTGCAAAAAGCGAAAACTACTAAAAAAGTTGTAGAAAATTTTAGAAAAAACTAAAAAAAAACTGATTTCAGTTTCTAATTGTAGATATTGCCTTCTAGTTTCTCTTAAAAATAATTTCAAAATTTTTGAGCACTTAAATTATTTTTAACTTGCAAAATACTCCTGTCTGTGCACTATTTCACTTATTTTGTACTGTTTGATTTTTATAAACTCATAAAAATATCAGAAAAAATTCGAAAAAATTACCTAAAATATTTTAATATATATAAAACACAAAAATATTTTCCTTTTAATTTTCTGAGCATTTTTTATCTTTCCAAAAAATATAAAAAGAGTGTTGTGTGTGTGTTTTTATTCATTTGTTCTTATTCGAAAAATACAAAAAAAAATATAAATTCAAAAATCACTAAAAATTCACTTCTGAGAATTGACTATAGAGTTTTTAAATCGTGCTCCTTGTGTTCGACCCTGGTCGCTATACCAGGTAAAAAGAATAGGGAAAGCCGCTTACATTGTTTTCATTGATTCATCATCTTTTTGAGTGGTTTAATTATTTTTCTCGATTGACCGCGCTTGGTGATTTGGGTCAGAACAACCCTTGTTTATTATTTACTTAACCCGAGTTGCCAGGCGTGTCATCAGAATGATGAATCCACGATTCATCACCTTTATTCTTTTATTTTAGCCGCTTTTCCTTAGTCAAATACCTGTAAATACCCTTAATTCCATAAAATTTCCATTTTGCATGCATTTGTTAAAATTGCATTTTTAACACTTTTTGTACATAAATAAAAGAATAAAGAAGAAAAGAAAAAGAAAAGGATGTATTTATGCAATAAATACAGACTGACCCAAACCCCGAGAGAAGGTCAAGACTTGACCTGATCGACCAGGAATAAAGTAGGGGGAGATAGGGTCTTCTATCAAAAAAACCAAAAATATTTTGTAAATATTTTCCTGTATTTTTGTACAAAAATTACCATATTTTATTTGTTAATAATTTGACCTCAAATTATTTATTTTTGTAAATAAAAGTTGTTAATAAAAATGTGTTGTAAATAATAAAAATAAGGGTAAAATAAAATAATTTATATATTGTAAATAATCACTCTCGGATAAAGCTGCAAAGAAATAATTGAAACACCAATTCCGGCTCCATACGAGCTCAAATCGAACCAAAATCACCTCCATGATACTCTAAATTAAATTATCTTTCAAATGGTTGTGGTTTCATAATTTTTGGAGTTACGGTTAAAAAGTCAGTTTTCTGGGGTGTTTTGTGCAGTTTAACCAATATTTGTTGTACATATTTATTAATATTTATTTTATAATGTATATAATTATAAATATTATTTTCAATAAAAATAAAAAAATAAAATAAAAAAAATCTTTTATAAAAATATTTCCTTATTTGTACCTATGTATATTGTATTATATGTGTATAATATATGTATACAATTAACTTCCTTAAATAAAAATCACCAGAAAAATTAATTATCTCACATTAATTAATTTATTTTATTTAATTACGAAATTCATATTTAATTCTTTAATTTATTGGATTTATTTGAATTTATTTGGTTTAATAACTTGCCTTGTATATATGATTTTATTCCACACCATATATGGCCACCATTATGGTGGTTAATTAATTTCCATTAATTATTTAATTAATTTAATTAATTTAATTTCGAATTTCGTTTTTAATTAGTTAATTAATTAAATTATTTTTTTTATTTTAATTAACCAATAAAAACTTTCCTTATTTGTATATACTTGCCATTTTTATTTTTTGTCTTCTTTTTAATGTGCTCCTCCTCCCTCATTTTCTCTTGATCAATCTTTGGAGAGAGGAGCCCGATCTCCGAGAACTACTCATTGCAGAAGGGTGCCCAGCCTCCGATCCGATCGGTGACAGCGGTTCGGTCGTCGTCGAGGCCATCACGACGTGTCCACATCCAAGGTGAGATCCATATTTCATTTCCTATCTTTTTGCTTAGATAAACCGTAGAGTTAATTTTTGCGTTGATTCTAATCATTGTTAGATCTTAAAATCGTTAAAAATCCATATCACACTTCTTTACCAGACCTCGATTTTCACATCATTTTCTCAATCTACGCACGTTCACATTTCTATCTCACACAACCTATCACCTCCGACCACGCACGGTGGTCGAAGACACGGATCTATCTCTCACTACGTCAAGATCCGACCATTTCACATATCCGATTTGTTTATAAATAAATAAGAAAATAAATAATATTTGGTTGCTTATCTCTAACCTTTGTTTTGCAGGTAAAATAAAAAAATAAAAAAAGAAAAATTTATTTCCAGCTCTAACCTCTGTTTTGCAGGAAATAAAATTAAAAACAAAAAAATTTTAAAAAAACTTTCTTTTTATTATATTTCCTGTTTACAGAATTAAAAAAATAACAAAAAACTTATTTCTTTTAACATTGCTTACAGTGTTTGTAAAAACAAAAAATAAAAAAGGGCGCCAGCTCCAGCCCCTGTCGATCATCGCCAGCCCCTCCGCGCCCCCACGCGGCTCCTCCTCCGCCGCGGCATCCAGATCCGCCGACCCATCTCTGTCCTCCTCTGCCTGGGCGGAGCTTCGCCCGTGCACGCCCCTTCCGTCGACCTCCCACCTGCAACTGCCCTCGCCAACGGCCTGCGGCGCCCCCCAGCCGTACATCGTGAGAACCACCTCCGCGCGGCCCCCCGACGGCCATCTTCCAGCGACTACGAGCCACCGCGAACTTCTAGGCGGCCGCCACCGGCAGTCCGCGTCCCCCCTCCAAACCGCCCTTCGCCCGCATCGCCTCTGATCGTGCGACCGCGTGCCAGATCTCCGCAGCGGCGCAGCCGCTCTCCGCCCCCCGATCTCCCTCTGCGCGCAGTCCCCTCGCCGGACCTGCCCTCCACCGCGTCGTGTGGCGCCGCCTTTCTGCCCAGCCGCGCCTCTGCTCGGCGCGCTGCCACGCCTCCCCCCCCTCCGGGCGCACGAGCCGCCCTCCTACGCACGCCATCTGCTCCGCCTTCTCCAGCCGCATGGCGATCCCGCGCACCGTGCGCATGCCACCTCCTGACGGCGACCACCGTGCAACTACCCTGCACGTCCCCTTCTTCACTCCAGATCGGCGGCGGCCCCTCCTTGCCTCCACCACTTGCTGTGTTGAAAGAAGAAACCCTAGCAAGAGTCCCTTTAAAAATATCTTTTGGAAAAAGATCAATAAAGTCCTTGGAGTTTACAAAGATTGCAACAATTTACATCCAGGCCCCTAGAAGACTCTACAATTACTAGAAGACCCCTGCCAGCCATCAAGTCACATGCAAGGCACCATCCTCACTGGGTAAATTGCATATTGAAGTCGCATATTTATTTATCTTTATTGCAGTCCAGAACTTTTGAGAAAATTACATTTCAGCCCCTGTATTTTCAGACTCAAACTTGCTTGCTTTATTGGAATGAAACAAATGTTATTATGAGTCGAAAAATTTTTGCGAAAATTCATGTATGCTCCTGATATATGCCTTGTCATTGTATAAACTTTTCATTTATTTTTATTTCCATTTGATATATTAAAAAATACAAAAACAGTTTATTTTCTCTGTCCGAAATTACAAATTCCATAAAAAATCGAAAAATTGCTTAAAATTCCAAAAATTCCTGTAGCTGTGGTTTGGTGTATTTTAAATTTGGACAATTTTTTGTGAATTTTTCATTTATAAAAACAAAAAAATTGCGAAAAAACGAAAATTATTAAAAAAGTTGTAGAAATTTGTAGAAAAATATAAAAAAATCGGATTTCAGTTTCTAATTGTAGATATTGCCTTCTAGTTTCTCTTAAAAATAACTTTCAAAATTTTTGAGCATTTAATGATTTTTAACTTGCAAAATACTCCTACCTGTGCACTGTTTTACTTATTTTGTACTATTTGATTTTTATAAAATCACAAAAATATCAGAAAAAATTGAAAAAATTACCAAAAATATTTTGATATATATAAAACACAAAAACATTTTCCTTTTAATTTTCTGAGCATTTTTTACCTTTCCAAAAAAATATAAAAAGAGTGTTGTGTGTGTGTGTTTTTATTCATTTGTGCTTATTCGAAAAATACAACAAAAATATAAATTCAAAAACCACTAAAAATTCACTTCTGAGAATTGACTATAGAGTTTTTAAATCATGCTCCTTGTGTTCGACCCTGGTCGCTATATCAGGTAAAAAGAATAGCGAAAGCCGCTTACATTGTTTTCATCGATTCATTATCTTTTTGAGTGGTTTAATTATTTTTCTCGATTGACCGCGCTCGGTGATTTGGGTCACAACGACCCTTGTTTATTATTTACTTAACCCGAGTTGCTAGGCATGTCATCATCTGGCCACGTGCGTCGAGCATCGGCTGCAGCCACTCACTCCGGCGACCAAAGGGTTCTTCCGAAAGCTGTCACAAGGGGAAACTCTCTATGGCAAAAGGAGGGTATGCGGCGTGAGCTACGGAGCTGGGGATTGAAATGAAGGATTTATAGCTCATCCCAGGTGGCGAGAAAGAACGGGCACGTGCACGCGAACTGAGGTCGATCCGACCTTCCCTAGGGATCCGCAAGGGTCGTGGATCCAAGGGGAAGGATCGGGCGAAGAAATTGGGGCAGGAGGAGCCAGGATCCGAGTGGGAAAAATCTGAGAATAGGGGCGAAAAACCGGATCCAGGCATGGGTTGGTCCGGGAGGGGGAGTTGACCAAGGGCCAATAACCCCTCTGGACCAATCAGAAAATTTCAGAGGCGAAATTATTTGTAAAATAAATATAAAATAGAAAACGATTTTATTTTTCAAATATTTACAAAATGAAAAATATTTATTTATTTTCAAACTATTTTTAGTGATTTTTTTGAAAAATAAATGAAGGTATATACATTATAGTATATTATATACTGGTATAAAATACCAATGTATTTTATATTTATATTTATATTTTCTTATTTTTGTATAAATACTCTAATTTTATATTTTATTTATTTACAACATAAAATTTAGAGTATAAAATAATTTTTATTTATTTTTATTGTGTATTTACAAGGGTGAAATAAATAAAAATATGATACATATATACATGGTATGTACAGGGTGGAGAGAGAGAGAAATTATTTTCTTTTTATTTTTATTTTATTTTCTCATTTTTATTTTATTTTTAGAAATATATACAAGATATTGGAAAAACATTTTTATTTTATTTTTGTGAAAATAAAATATGTACATATAGAAGAAATATATACAAGGTTGAATGGCCCTATCTATCTCTACTTATTTTATTTGGCGATCATGCCCATATTGGGCCCTCTCTTGGGATTAGGTCACTCAATATTTATTCTAAATATTTCCTTCTTTTTCTTTTATTCTTTTATTTTTGCACAAATACATGCTAATTATTGATATTTACAAAAGCATGCTTATTGGTAACTTATTGTATTTACAACTATCTACATGATATTTTGCCAAGATACATAGTTAAAATAAAAGAATAAAGAGTGATGAATGAGTATTCATCACCCCCTATACTTTACTTTTGCTAGTTCCTTAGCAAATACTTATTTGAAAAAGAAGTGAAATAAAAAAGAAAAAGAAAAAGAAGAGAAAGAAGATAAATCAATGCTGATTATTAAACTTTTCTTCATTAAATTGAAGTATGGAGCTCAGTAAGATCTTTGGGTTATTAATTTTTCGGAACCTTATTTGGACTTAGGTTTAAAACTCAACTACCTCTAAGTTCCGCCAATCTATGGTCAAGACTCCTCAACAATCCAGATCAGAACAAGTCTATATACACAAACTCTGATGACCATGAATCTTTTCTTGTACTGCGTAAGTGATATAGATCCCCACCTCAGAAATGGCAAAGTGACAACCCCCCTCAACAAGGTAACTCTAATACCCTAGTCTGGAAACTCTTTCCTCGAGGAGCGGGGTATTCCCTTCTAAGTTCAAGTTCAACTGGCTCAAGAAGAGGAGGAAGAAGAGAATGGACCATGGCCAGTGTAGCCATGTATCCTTGGGAGCTCAACCAGTGTAGCTAAGTCTCCCTGCTGCAAGCTTCATGAGATGTGCATGGGTAACATAAGCTTTGCTTTATTTGACTATATACATTCCGGTTGGTATTTCATTTTCTATCAGACCCACCACTTTTTTGGAGTTTTTCTTTTTGCACGTTTTTTTTGTTTTTGTTTTTTTATGTACATATGTACAACATATCTACATGGTGCAACATATATACATAAAGAGTTTTTCCTCTTGTGCCAGTAGACTATCCATTTTTTGAAGCTTTATCGCAACCCATAACTCCTGTCTTTAGACCTCATTGCTACCAGACCAAGTTGAGACGCACTTCCTTCACTAGAAGAAGAAAAGAGGTTCCGCCTAGAAGTACTACCCTCATATTCTACCCCAAGTCAAAGAAGACTGCCTCCTCACCACCTCATCCGTAGAGAGCTAGGTATAAAGTGATGGTCCAAGTAAAGACATTGTCTGTGAGAGTCATGTGTGTGTTGTTAAGTGTTCTACTTAGGCTCATCAAGATGACATATGATCATAACCTTGTGGACTCAAAGAATTAAGTCACCATGGACCTGAAAAGTCTCAACCCTAAGCCCTATAAGGTTCCTCTTAGAATTAGGTGGATTAAGACCTTAACCAAGCTCTATTTTTCAATTAATTCCAGGCTAGTTTAAATGTCAACTATGATTCAAGAAAAACTATACAAGTATTTACAAAGATGCAATTTTTACAAAATTTTTAAAAGTATGCAAAATTTTTGAAAATGTTTGAAAACATGGATGTATGCATGAATACAGAAGTTTTACAAAATATTTACACAAATTTACACAAGGGTTTTTGCAAACTTTTTGTTTTTCAAACATTTTACAAAAATTTTGTATTATATACATACTTTTGATATCAAAATATTTACAAAATCTTTATACAAAGTATTTTTACAAACATTTTTACAAAAATAATTTTGTAAATAGCTATGTATGCGCAATAAATAATATTATGTACAAGGAAAAAAAATTTAATTTTTATGGATTTTAAGGATTTTAGCCATTTTATTTATTAACACACTCACACAAAGTACGAGTTATGGCTAAAGTATATATGAAATATATACGACACCCTCCTATACTTAGCTCGAACGATGTCCTTAGAGTGAATCAAGCGATGAAGAATATATAACTCGTGCTTAGTATATGGGAGTGAAAAGGAAACTTATACTACAACGACGAATCAACGAATAGAAATGAAAAGGATCTCGGGGTTTCCCCATATACCTAGGATCAAGTAATCCTAAGTATAACAGGTTGTACACAAAGAGAAATCCGAGTGGGAGAATGTACAGGGTCTAGCTCCCCTATACTTAGGGTGAAATATCCCTAAGCATAGGCAACAAAACAGAGGCAGAAAAGAATCAAAAGAAAATCAAGAGTCTCACACCCCCTATACTTAGGGTAAAGTACACCCTAAGTATAGCATAATCAAAGATGCCAATGGGGTGTTGGACTGAAGAATAGTGTGATATGGGCATCTGGATCTATACAAGTCAGAAGAATAGTGATAATCAGGCGTGAGATACAATAGATGTGAGTCAAGAGACCACATCTCACGTAAAATGAATAGGGGCAACGTCAACGACCAATGGCTCATGATCTAGATATGGTTTGAGCCGCTGCCCGTTGACACGAAATGTAGACTCAGATGACAACTCAGATATGTCGATGCTTCCATTGTCATGTACCTTTCGGACCAGATAGGGTCCCTTCCATTTGCTCTGCAACTTCTCTGGAAATAGTCGAAGCTTGGCATCAAACAACCATACTCTCTGTCCTAACTCAAACTGTTTGTGGCTGATATGAGAATCATGCCACTCCTTAACTCTCTCCTTATATCGTAGGCTGTCGAAAAGGCTGCATCTCTAAGCTCCTCCAGGGATGCAAACTCTGCCCTCCTCTGATCTCCTACACTCACTGGATCCAAAAGTATATCAGTGACTGCCCAAAGTGACCTATGTCTCAGCTCAACAGGTAAATGGATGGGCTTGTCATAAACGAGGAGAAAGGGAGATGTACCCAAAGGCATCTTGAAGGACGTCCTATATGCCTACAAGACCGAGTCCAAAAGCCGTGACCAATCCTTTCGGTCAGGGCGAATGACCTTCTGCAATATAGTCTTGATCTCCATGTTCGACACTTCAGCAAGACCATTGGTCTGAGGATGATACTGTGTGGCTACTCGATGGTCAATGCTGAACTCGTTAGCAAGGGCCTTTACCTTATCGTTGATGAAATGAGACCCCCCGTCAGATATCAATACTCTAGGCACCCCGAACCGTTAAATGACATTATTCCTCAAAAATCGGCATACAGTCCTAGCATCTGCGGTTCAGGCAGGGATGGCCTCAACCCAACGACTAACATAATCTGTGGCCAACAGAATGTACTCAAATCCCTGACTCTTAGGGAACGGACCCATGAAATCGATGCCCCATGCGTCAAAAACCTCACAAAAATGAATGGGCTACATCGGCATCATATCATGCTGTCCACAAGTGCCCATCCTCTGACAGTCAGTGCACCTCTTCATGAATTCATCAGAATCCTTGAAGAGGGTAGGCCACCATAGGCCAGATTGGAGCACTTTCTGTGTCGTTCTCCTCCCAGAGTGATGTCCTCCTTCCTCAAGCTTGTGGTAGTATGTGAGGATGCTATGGTGCTCCTCCTGAGGAATGCACCGACTCCAGATGCTATCCCCCCCTTCATGATAAAGGACGAGATCCTCCCAATGGTTGAACTTGGCTTTCGCGAGGAAGGTCTCAAGTCGCTGCCTGGGCCAACCTTGTGGAACTTTCTTAGCAACAAGATAGTTCACAATATCGGCATACCACGGGAGAGAGGCGATAGCAAAGATCGCCTCATCCGGGAAGGTCTCAGAGATAGGCTCGATTTGCTCAGAATCCTCAAGATGCTCTAATTGGGAGAGATGATCCGCCACCACATTCTTGACTCCAGGCTTGTCCTTAATCTCCATATTAAACTCCTGGAGTAGAAGGATCCATCTAGTCAGTCTCGCTTTGGCATCCTTCTTGGACATGAGGTACCTGATGGCAGTGTGATCTGTGAAAATGGTCACCTTAGATCCAATGATGTACGATCTGAACTTATCTAGGGAGAACACTACGTCTAGCATCGCCTTCTCAATGAACGGTGTAGTTCCGCTGAGCGACATCCAAAGTACGGCTAGCGTAGTGTATGGCAACTGGCACTCCATCCCTCCTCTATCCCAGCATGGCCCCTACGGCAAAATTGGAGGCATCCATCATGATCTTGAATGGGAGAGACCAATCAGGCGGCTAGAGGACAGGAGCCTCAACAACTAGACTCTTGAGAGTCTCAAATGACGCTAGACACTTATCATCCACAATGAACTCGGTGTCTTTCGCCATAAATCAGTCAACGGCCGGGCAATCCTGCTGAAATCATGAATGAATCATCGATAGAAACTGACGTGCCTCAGAAAAGACCGTAACTGTCGCAAATTGGACGGTGGATTGAGATTTCTAATGATATCCACCTTGGCCGGATCAACCTCCATGCCCCTGTTGGAGATGATATGGCCAAGCACCTACCCTTGAGTCACCATGAAGTGACTTTTCTCCCAAGAAAGCACAAGATGGACCTCAATGCATCGCTGAAGGACGCGGTCTAGGGAGTCAAGACAAGCATCAAACCCATCGCCATATACCGAAAAGTCATCCATGAAGACCTCCAAGCACTCACCCACCATGTCCGAAAAGATAGACAACATGCACCTCTAGAATGTCGTCGGGGCGTTACACAATCCAAAGGGCATCCGTCTGAAAGCATATGTCCCAAAGGGATTGGTGAATGTAGTCTTGTCCTGGTCTTCGGATGCAATGGCCACCAGATTGTATCCGGAGTACCCGTCAAGAAAGTAGTAGTGACTCTTCCTAGCTAGCCTCTCTATAATCTGATCAATAAAAGGTAGCGGGAAATGATACTTCTTGGTGGCCTAGTTCAATCGTCTGTAGTCTACACAGACCCTTCAAGAAGTGGGTACCCGGGTAGCGATCTCCTCTCCAGACTCACTAACAACTGTGGTGATCCCGTCTTCTTGGGCACCACATATAACGGACTGATCCATTTGGAGTCGGAGATGGGGTAGATAAAATCGGTGCTCCAACATTTCGATATCTCCTTCATGACAACCTCTCGAAGATTCGGGTTCAGCCGCCTCTGGAACTCACGTGACGGCTTCGCGTCCTCTTCGAGATAGATATGGTGGGAGCACAGGGCCGGACTTATCCCCTGGAGATCGGCTACGCTCCATCCAATCGCTTTGCAGTTCTTTTCAAGAACCCCCATCAGACGGGATTCTTGCTCTCTAGTCAAATCCGCTGAGATAATGACTGGGTGCATCTCATGCTCGCCCACAAGGAACCTATACTTCAGCGATGATGGCAAAGGCTTCAGCTCTGGACAACTGGATGCTGGCGGATCTGGCCTCTGAAAAGTCTGAGTGAATGCGGCCAAATCTGCATGGGAGAATGAGAACTCTCACTGAAAATCAGAATCTGGTGAAGACTGCTCTGCTGGTATCTCTCTAATTTGCATGGGATCAACCTCCACCCTAGCTGCTGGCTCTCGGGAAATCAGACAAGGAATTATATTGTCAAACTCTGCCCAATCTATGTCTGACTCCGAGGGATCTGAATCTGAGTCACAAAAATCAACTGCCTCGCGATCGAGAACACGATCTGCTGCCTCAACTGTATCCTGTACCAGGAATGTGCTCTCCAAGCTCTCCTCTACTGGAATCTGCACATCAGCGGGATCTGAAGGTGAGAGGATGGCTCGTGAAACTGGGTCTTCTCAAACTACCTCATCATCTGTGATCACAAAATCACAATCCTGGTGGATGTCTCGCTCTGCCTCTATCATCTGCTCTGAATCTGTGGGCAGGTCCGAGCAAGCTGAATCTCTGGATCTAGTCTCCTCGATCATCTTTACTTGTATACTCTCGCCCTCAACGTGAAAGTATACCTTCCCACTATCATGATCAGATACCACCTTGTATGTGGCCAAGAACGGGCGTCGTAGAATGATGAGGGTATCGGTCACGGACTCAAGGATCTCCATGTCCAACACAACTCAGTCCACAGGGAATTTCAAGCTCTGAATCATGATGACAACGTCCTTCAGCAACCCCTTTGGCCTCTTGACAGATCGATCAGCAAACTGAAGGACCATCCTACTTTGTCGTAGAGGGACCAACTCGAATCGGTCGAGTAAGGCTGCCAGAAGTAGGTTGATCGAAGAACCGCTGTCTAATAGAGTCCGATCGAACCTCTGCTCATGGATGTGGCATCTGACATAAGGGGCTCCTGCATCTGACCTCTTGGCTGGCAGACGATTCTGGATAGCGAAGCAAGTGGCGCGAGTGAGCACATGGATCTCTGACTGATGGTTCCTCCTCTTCCTACAAATGGTAGTCCTGTCTTTGAGGTTCCTATGGAAGAGGGAGATGTGCTCCAAGGCCTCCTGTAGAGTCAGCTGTATGTGAAATATGTCCATCATCTGCTGGCTGAACTCTAACTGGTGTGATTTTTTTGGATTTTCTTTTTTAGGCCCCTTAGCCAAGCGAAGTGCGTGGGGAAAGGGGACGGTTGGGTCCTTCTCAGATGAAGGACTAGGATCGGGTCTATGCTGCTGTGGAAAAGTAGAATCCATACATAAATCATCAATCAACATAGATGGACTCGCAAATGATAAACCCTTTCCTTTATTCACAAAACGGTCCTGAGATACATCAATAAGAGGAAATGCAACAGGAGAAGAACTGGTGGCCTTAGCACCACCCACGGCATCTGGACTCGTGGCATCAGTACCGCGCTCTAGTTCAGCAACTCTAGTGGCATCAGTACCACCTCCTCCATCTGGTGAAGTGACGGCCTCAGTACCATCATCTGGATCAACATCCTTGGTGGCGTTAGCACCACCGTCATCATCATGATCACGAGCAGCATCAGCACCGCTCTCCTCGTCTGGCACTCCTGAAGCTGCACGGGGTCATTGCTCAGACGAGGCGCCGCCTGCTGGCATCCTACCGCTCCTAGTTGTGACAAAGTCAGCATCAAACATGTATGCAGTAATATCACCAAGGCAATCATTAGGAGTGGTAACCTCTGTAAACTCTACCTGCTCAGACTTCCTCTTGAGGTTGTTCGGATTGGGCTCGATCTGGACAGGAATGACGGCCTTCCCCTTCACAATCTCTCTCATCTCCTATCGAAACTCATCCATCTCCTGTCGGAAAGTGGCCTGCTGCTCGAAGATGAGGCGGGCTAGGTCGTCTAAGGCGGGGTTCTCATAGGCAGGCCTATGAGAACCTGACGAGTGACCTCTCTGGTAATGAGGCTGCTGCTGTTGGTGAGAGATATAAGGGGGTTGAGACTGATACTACTGAGGTTGTTGTGGCTGCGTCCAAGAATGTCCCTCCTAGTAGGGACGAGAACCATGCTGCTGATACGACTGGGGATGTGGCTGTTGGTGTGGGAACTAGGGCTGCTGGTGCTGGTCTCACAGCTGGCCGTACTGGCCACCCTGAACTGGAAGCTGCTGCTGGGAACTGGTACCTTCGGTCGACCAACGGAATCCGGGATGATCTCATCGGATCCTAGGCTGAGGTCTGTCATACCATATCCCGTTGACTTCCATCAACGGCTCATGCTTGTAGATGGATGGGGGGAGTACTGCCAAGGGCTGGTCAGGTTGGTATACCACCATCTGGCTGTCTTGAGATGGTGGCGACTGGACGTACTGCTGCTGCGGCTACTGATACGGCTCTGCCTGAATGTGGTGGACCTGTCGGTAGTAAGCTGAGGGCTGGAACATGCTGCTGCTGCTGCCTGGGTCTGCCCATGACCTGAGATGGGGCTGAGAAGCCATCTGTGCCTCCTGGAAACACATGATCTGGGTCTTCAGGTCACTCAGCGTCTGTGCCATATGATCTATCTATGACATGCCCTGACACTGCTTCTTCTCAATCAACTCGATCCGATCCAGCTTCTCGCTGATGATACCCATGTCAGCGGTTGTCGACTCTACATGTGCTACTGCCGCTGATGAAGTAGAAGAACCGGCATCGACTCGTGCTATCCTCTGATAGGACACGACCTGTAGCTGGGGCTTCCCCTGTGTATAGAGTCGGGTCTGGGACATCACTGTATAGTTCTCGGCCATCTCCTCGTAGATATTCCAGACCTGATCCTCATCCTTGGCGAAGTACGAGCCCTCACATGATGCGTTCACTAACCCCTGCAGTTCTGGTGTAAGCCTGCAGAAAAAGCTCTGGACAAGGTTGGGCTTCGATATGTCGTGATGTGGGCACCGGTCTATGAGCTTCCTGAAGCGATCCCATGCCTCGTGAAAATTCTCATTGGGGAGCATGGTGAAATTGCTGATCAGGGCCCTGGCTGCATTGGTCCGACCGAGTGAATAATACTTGTTGAGATACTCGTTCCAGAGTTGTTCCCATGTAGTGACGAATCTCCCTAGGTGCTTCAACCAGTTGGCTGCTCTGTCAACGAGGGAGAAGGGAAATGCCATCATCCTGATGGTGTCCTCATCCACAAAACGGTCGTGGACAGTACTGTAGATCATCTCGAACTCCTGGAGATGAAGGTGCGGTTTATCGGTGGCGAGTCCATGGAAACGAGGAAGGAGCTGAATGGTTTGAGGTGGGAACTTAAAGTCTCCCGCAATAGCCGGCAATACAATCCATCTGTGGGTCAGAGTTGCACCATGGTTGTGCAACTCTCTCACCGGGCACGCTGCTACTGTGAGCTAGCTTCTACTCAGGCTGTCGGTCATCTGGTCCATCCCCTCTACCGGGTCTACGTTGCTCTCGGTCTGCTCGCATCTGCTCCATCTCCCGGCGCATATCAAACATGAAAGCTCCCAGATCTCGAATCTGTCTCTGCATCGTCTCAAGGGAGGCTAACATGGTGTTGTTGATCGCACCCTGGTCTAACACATATGTCTGCTCTACTCTGGGGCCATCGGTGCGGTCCTCGCTACTGGCCATGGTCTCTGCAAAGGCAAAAGACCCAAACTCAGGTGTTGATAAATCTACTGGTTGTTGCTCTCTCTGATCGGGCACCTCAGGACTGGTAGAAGGGTGGTCAGGGAGGAACATGATGTCATATTCGGTTCAGAGAGCAGGTCTCGACTCTAGCGAACCAACCTAGATGAGCGGACCGGAGTGCTCGAAAGCGGTGCAGCCAGAGGCTGTTTGTAAATATTATTTATAGTATATATGTACCTTAAAATCAGAAGAAAACCATAAAAGAAACATAAAATAAAAATACTTATAAATACAATACATATGTATTGGACCTATATTTATACCTATACAATACATACCTTTATTTTATTTAATATACCAAACACATTAGAAAAATACAATAAAAATATATTTATGAATATAAAAGTATTTTATAATTTTATAAAATAATAAATAGAATTAAAGAAATTAAAAATACCAAAATAAAAATTAATTAATAAAACATATAGGTAATATACCTATAAGGGGTATAAAAGTAAACTTATAAAAATATACTTCATAAAAATAATTAAAATTCAGAATAAAATACTACATAAAATAACTAATATTTTTTATTTAATAACCATAATTCAATTTGGCCATTTAATATTTAAAATGAATTAATAAAAGTATTTTCCAGGGTTTTTCCTGGTTGGTCCACGTGGACCAACCAGGTGCAAACCCTAGTTGACCCCGGTCAACTAGGTGTCCTAGCCCCTGCAGACTCTGACAGCCTCGTTTTTGACCCGTTTTTGCGGATTTCTCGAGGCCAATCCTTTCACCTTTTGATGTTGCATCCTTCTGCAACATTGTTCCTCGTTGATCCCTCTAGCTCGCCCATGACTTATCTTGGCTTTTGGACCCAAGATTCGCAAGATATCCATCGATCTAGGAGCATCGCCAGTCACCAGGTCAAACCAAATATATTGCGCACCCAACTTTCGATTTGAATTCGAACACCTTCGGTCCACCCCTCCTCGCTCCTCTCCTGCTCCACGCATACCTGGAGGTGACAGCTCCACCGCAGTGCCATCAGCCAAGGCGAAGGAGGTCGGAGGCGTCTCCACCACCTCCCCCAACTCCGGCGGTCGAGGTAACTTCCCTCCGGACGTTGACCGTCGAGGCAGCCACTTCCACTTCTAATTTTTAGTGCATTTTATTATTCTTAGGCATAGGATTAAAAGCCCTCTAAAAATTTCGAACATCATCGATCCATTCGCTCAATTTGCTCACCTCGCCGGAGCGCACCTCGCCGGAGCGCACCTCCGGCCGAGCGCCTAACCACCGCGTCGCGCCACCTTTTCGCCTCCGCGGGGTCCAGGCAACTTGCCCTGGACCCTCTCACTTTGTTTTGCAGGTCAATGCCCTTTGACTCGAGCCTGGGGGCTATTTTGACACTCGCCCGACCTCGGTCGAGCTCTCCAGCTCCGCCTCCCTCCTCCGCGAGTCTCGGCCACAGCCGAGGCTTTTTGAAGCCTTCAGGAGTTAGCCCAGACCTCGGGGACCCTCCAGCCTCATTTTGAAGCCAAGAAGTCCACCGGAGGAGGAGCATCACCTCGGAGAACCTCGGCTCGCTGGAGTTCCTCCGTAGTTCTTGCTCCAGCCTTCGCAGCCGTCGGATCGAGGAGGAGGCCCAGACGCTACAACCGTCGTTAGATCTGGGATGCCCAGGACTGTCAATCGCGAGGAGATCATTTAATCTCAGGCATCCAGACCGAACGGGTATCGCGCGAGGAGATCACGCCACGTGTCCAAGTGAAGAGCCGCATCCGTTCGATCTCCTTAGCGAGGGAATTTTGCAATTATATCCCCCGCACTTTTGTAACTTTCTTTTAGTCCTGAAACTTTGATTAGTAGTTTAAAATTTTTGTAAAATTTACAAGTAGGCCCTCGAACTTGTCATATTTGCACGTAGGTCCTCAGCCACGTCACCTCACGTGACCTGTTCACGTGAGGTGTGGGCTTTTTGCAGAGAGGCCCTCGACCTTTTGTGGATTTCGTTCCAGTCCTGAAATTTGAACGTTAAGTATTAAACTTTTGGATTATTTGCAAATAGCCCCTCAGACTCTTGGATATTGCATCTAGGTCCTTCCCAAGCGCGTGCTAGTCACGCGCTCAGGTGGACATTTTGTAAGGATACCCCTGCAGGTCCTCTATTTTGTAATTGGTCCAGAAACTATTTTATTGAATATAATATTTTTTTTGGAAAATTTGCATGTTTGTCCCAGGATGTTTTGATATTTGCACTTATACCCCTGCTAGACTGTGAATTTTTGTGTGCTTGTCTTATTTATTTGGAGCTTCATTTTAATTCGAAAAATTCCCAAAAATTAAACATAGGCTCCTGGTAACTTGCCCTTTCACGCCATATTTTTAGTTTTTATTTTTGTTGCATTTTTGTGTTTATTAAAAATCAAAAACATGTCATTTCAGTACTGTCTAGCTTATAAAATGCCAAAAAAAAATTAAAACACCTAGAAAAATTCCAAAAAAAATCACCTACTGTGTATTTTATTCTATTTTAGAGTCAGTCCAAAAATCACTAAAAATTGCAATAGAAAAACCTTAAAAATTTGGAAATACCCAAAAACTTCTAAAAATTCTAAAAAATTCTAGAAAACTCAAAAAATTGCAAACTCAGTTCCTGTAGGTTCTATATTTTATTATCTTTATTTTAAAATTAGTTTGAAAAAATTTTGTGGCTGTTTGATATTTTTCATTCCTATTTTACCTTTAGCCAGTGATTTATCCCCTATTTTCCTTTATTTTGCCATTTAAAAATACCAAAAAGATTCTGAACATTAACCAAAAATCACAAAAACAATAAAAAATCAAAAAAAAGACCAAAAATATTTTCTTTGCTAATTTTTGAACATTTTTATCTATTTTTATAAATACCTCTTTCTCCCTTTTATTACATAGTTTATATATTCCAATATTGGAAAAAAAATATAAAATATAAAAATTAAAAAAATCAGAAAATTAAAAATCAAAATACAAAATTAAAAATTAAATAAAAAAATTAAAAGTTAAAAACCCACAAAAATCTTTGCTTTGCATTAGTGTAGACAACACTTCACACTCACTCACACACATTTATAGACCTACCCTGCCTTGTTCCCTGTGTTCGAACTCTCTGCATACTTGCTCTATACACCATTTATGTAGAGTTAAAAATAAATTTTAACTTCACATCTGCTTATCATTGTTTGATTGATTGAGTGTGGGTTAATTGTTGATTAAATCCAGATTTTGAGTGGTCAACACTTCGACTGTGTTCTCGCCTTGTGTAAAATACAAGACTGCTCGATTTTTGGGTTTATCAAATGGCGTCGTTGCCGGGGAGCAACAACGGGTAATTCACATTTTTGTTTGATTGTGTTTGTTTGTCTACCATTGCTTCATTTTATCTCTCTTGCATTTTTGATAGATATTGATTGAACTTTTCTGACCATCTCGTTTTGTCTTCTTGCGAGGGACCGCAGAGCGAGGCGGATCGCCTAGGAGATCCGGAGCAACCACGTGAAGCGGAGCCGGCTTTTCTTAAGCCAAGCCGGCAGGAGAGAGCAGGAGGAGTGAGAGAGTGACTAGATTAGTTTGCATTTTATTTTGTGAGAGAGTGATTATTAATTTGTAATAATACATGGACTTGGACACTTGAACTTCCGGGCCTAATTTCCGGGTGTTTGTTCACCCGGGGATCACCGCGGATTTCATCGCGTTTTCCGATTGTCATTTTCCGATTTTGTTTTCATTTTCCATTTCTTTTGTGGATTGAGCCCTTAGTTCTAGGAATTGCTTGATCGATTAGATTAGGTCCAAACACACTAATAACCTTTGCATGCACCTATAGATCGTATTTGGACTTAGTCTAATTAAACAGTTAGTCATTAGCCTTCGATCCGCACGCCGCGAGCTCATCCCGCCAAGCGCTTCTCCTAAACTCGATGTGTCGAGAGAAGGAGGGGTGAGCCTAGATCGGACATTAGGATTGGAGATTGGTGGTTAATTTGTGGTTCTTAACGCTAGCAATTGCCTGCCTTATGACGATTTCCGCATTGCATACCGGTATGTAGTTTAGGTTTACAAATTTCTGCTTTGCATCCCGCATGGAGAGAGCTGGGATTCACTGTAAGTCCTCTATCTTTGCATCCATCATTTAGGCACAAAGGTGAGATTTCCATCTTGGTGCCGACTTACATTGGCTTTTCTGACTCTATTCTCCCTCTGTTTTTGGATAAAGTAGGATCAAGAAAATACAAAAATCGTTAGGCTTGTTTGAATTTACTCAAAAGAAGCGATAACACCAAAAAATTTTAAAAAAGGGACTGCTAAGAAAACCTTGACCTAAATAAAATCGGTAATTGGATTCATTGATTGGGGAGAGTAATACCCTCACTTGTTTTCATGTTGCATGGGAAGGTCTCCAAGTGAGTTGAGTGCTTCGTAAGGATTAGAGCCAAAATCCCAGCTTGTGGCTGCCTTGTGTATCGCCTGGATTTTTGAAGTATTGGCGTTACTATCGTACGTAGGCGAGTAGGGCTTGGTCGCCATTGGTGACTCACTATTGTGTGAGCATCGACCTTGTCCGAAGTACCGAGCATAGGCCACGCCTTTACGGGTGCGTCTGTCTCATCGTTTGCTTCCGAGTAGGGTCTTGCACGCTCACGGGTGATTCCATTGCGAGCGAGATTGAAGTATCGGTTTCGCCTATCGGCTTCCTCCCTCTTCTTCTTTGGCTGAGTAGGGATCCAGGAAGGGTTACAAGCACCTCAAAAAGCGCAAGCTACAGGTTACACAGGAGGAGGACAAGTACGGGCATACTTTTTCGGTAGTACTCTCGCTCCTTTAGGCGTAGCGCTCTAAGGACTCGTTACAAGATAAATTCCTGAATTCAAGCTAAAACTAACAAGATAAAAGTCGAACCTTCACGGCTTCATGTGTTGAGTTGGTGAACTCACCCTGTTTTGTGTTTGATTGCTAGTTGGTTTTAGGTCAAGATCAAAAACACTGCACACTTGTGCGCAATTTTGCTTCACCCTTCTTCCTTCTTCTTCTGCATTCACCTTGCTCTTCCGAATAATCAAGATGATGGGACGGAGATCTCTTAGGCCGACTCTGTCGGCACCGCTATCCAGCACTCCTCCTCATTCATCTAGGATGACCTCGGAGAGTCCACTCTCCGAGCCTGAGTTCACTTCCACCCTGTTCCCCCTTGACCACCCTTCTCATTCCCCTTCCATCAGTCGAAGAGTCTCAGAATTTAGTGCATCGCAGAGCTCAGAACATTTGACGGCACCTGAGATGGGTTCTTTTGCTTTTTCAGAGAACCCAGACATGGCTGACAGAGGAGAGCACCCAGATGACCATGATCACCCTCCTTTCTTATTTGATCAAGCGGCCATCAACAATTCCTTGCTAGCATCCCTGAAGACAATGCATAGACAGATCCGCGATCAGGGAGTCTTTATGAGTGATCTCATGCGAGAGATAACACAGATGAGAGAGAACCGACCTGAGGGCGGTGGCGGTGGAGGTGACATTCCAGTTGTAGAGAACCAGGGAGGAGATCCCAACGCAGAGCGGCCGCCGCAGATCATCATGCGAGAATTGCACAATCCAGCAGCTTCCCCCACACATCGGTGGATCCGACTCTCTCCCATCCATGGAGATTTCGAGCTTCGGCCCCACACCATTCAGCTTCTACCCAAATTCCATGGGTTGCCGACCGAAGAGCCACACCTCCACCTCCAAGAATTTGAAATGATCTGCAGCACAATTCATGATAGGCTGATGACTGAGGACACTATCAAGATGATCGCCTTCCCTTTCTCCTTGGTTGACAGAGCCGCATACTAGCTCAAACACCTGGGGCGATTCATCAACACATGGGCAGATCTCCGGACCACGTATTTGAAGAAGTACTACCCTCTTGGCCGGACGAATGCAACCAGAGCTATGATCAGCAACTTTGTCATGATCCCGAATGAACAATTCCATGAAGCCTGGGATCGATTCCGAGAGCTCATTGACCGGTGTCCACATCACGATATCTCCAAGCCCAATCTAGTTCAGAGCTTCTTTTGTGGGCTGACACCGGAGCTGCACGGGCTTGTCAACGCCTCTTGCGGTAGGTCCTACTTTCCGAAGGGTGAAGACGACGTTTGGGCCATCTACGAGGGCATGGCAGAGAACTCAACCGTGATGGCCCAAGCCCTGTTTACACACAACAGAAGCCCCTGCAAGGAGCGGGATCATTCCAGAGGATTACTCGCATCGATGCTCGTCCTCACACTTCGTCGGCAGCCGTAGCCCAAGCTGAATCAGCCGCAGCCGACATGGGTATCATCAGTGAGAAACTGGACCGTCTCGAGATCCTCGAGAAGAAACAGATGCAAGGCATGACCCAGATGGACCAGATTGCCAAGACAATGAGTGACCTGAAGACGCAGATTCTCTGCGTTCAGGAGGCACAGTCTTCTTACCAGCAGCCTCCCTGGTCACGGGCTGACCCTAGCAGTAGCAGCTCCAACCAACCTTCTGCCTCGTACCGCCAAATCAACCACATCTAGGCAGAGCCGGTCCCGTTGCTACAGTACTACCCAGCGCAACCGCCATCTCAGGACACTCAGATGGTGGTCTACCAGCCGGAGCAGCCACTGGCAGTTCTTCCCCCACCATCCTTTGAGCAGGAGCCATTGATGGAAGTCAATGGGATTCGGTACGACCGGTACCCTCAGCCCGGGATTCATCGTGATCACCCCGGATTCCGTTGGGGCAACGGTGGCTCCTCATCTCAGCAGCAGAATCCAGCTCAAGGACAGCAGAGCAGCCAACAACCACAGCAGCAGCAACAACCCCAGTACGCCCGACAGCATTACCAGCAGGGTCCTCGTCCCGCCTATCAGGGACAGCAGTGGAGGCAGCGTCAGCAGCCTAATCAATCTCATCCCCATCATCCCCAATCCCAGCAACAACAACAACCTCATTTCCAGCAGGGAAACCCATCCGGTTCTCAGGCCCCCGCTTTTGAGAACCCAGCTCTCGATGACCTTGCCCGCTTGCTCTCCGAACAGCGAGCGTCCTTCCGGCAAGAAATGGATGAGTTCTGGCAGGTGATGAGGGAGATCATCAAAGGCAAGGCCGCCATACCAGCTCAGATTGAACCTAACCCGAACAATTTGAAAAGGAAGTCTGAGCAGGTAGAGTTTACAGAGGATACCTCTCATAGTGACTATTTGAGTGACATGTCTCTTTCTTTGTATGATGCTGATTTTGTGACTACTAGGAGTGGTAGGATGCCAGCCGGCGGCGCCTCTTCTGAGCGACAACCACATGCAGGATCAGGAGCGCCAGATGAACAGAGTAGCGGTGCTGATGCCGATGTTGATGAAGACGGTGGTGTTGATGCCACCAATGATGGAGAGCCAGACGACGGTACTGAGGCCGTCGTGATACCAGATGCAGATGGTGGTGCTGATGCCACCATTTTGGATGCCGAGCCAGAGTGCGGTGCTGATGCTGCGAAGACAGGTGCCAGTGGTGGTACTGAGGCCACTACATCTACTTTTGTTGAGCTACCCTCTGTGATGTTACCACCTTTTGTATCTATGGACTGTGGTAACAACAAAAAGAACAAAAATATGAATAAAGGAAAGGTTTCTATTCACATTGCGGATCCATATGTGTTGAATGATGATGATTGTATGGATTATATACCTTCACAGGCACAGGGACCTATTCCTAATCCTCCATCTAAGGAGGCCCTTACCATCCCCTTCCCTGAAGCACTCCGGCGGGCGAAGGGGAACAAAAGAGAAAATCCCAAAAAAGATCAACATGTAGAGTTCAACAATCAGATGATAGACATATTCCACATTCAGTTGACTCTACAGGAAGCACTTGAGCACATCCCCCTCTTCAAAAAGAACTTGAAGGATAAAACGACAGTCCGCAGGAAGAGGAGGAAACACAGAGATCAGACCCATGTGCTCACTCATTCCACGTGCTGCACTATTTAGAACAAACTGCCAGCCAAGCGACCAGATGCGGGAGCTCTGATAACAACGGATTTTCCACAAGGGTCGCCATAAAAATATCAAAAGTATTGTCGCTGAGGCGACCACTCATGGAACACCCGTGTTGATCAGCAATTAACCCACAATCCAAAGAATACAACAATCAAGCTCAAAAATAAATGTGAATAATCTTTATTTACTCTACCATAAAATGTACAGTGACAAGCATGTAGAGGTCGAACCACAGAGAGCAATCCAAAATGCATTAGCCTACATGTAAATCACAGTCATCCTTGTGTGGGTTTTTGATTGATTGATTGATTATTATTATTAATTATTTTTAATAAAGTAATTAGGTAATATGTATATATATAATATAAATAAAAATACATGTATACCCATAGAGGGTTAGTATATAGCTTATAATACTTACAATATATATAGGTATATATAAATGTAATAAAATATATATATATATATTATATATATATATATTAAGACTAATGGGAATACATATAAATAATTACACACATATATATAATATATATTTTTTTCTCTTTTTTTTTGATATATAGATATATATACATAAAGGGAGTATTATAATATTTATAGAAGTACTCAAAAATAGTCAAAAATTCAGGAAAAGGGTCTTTTTTGGAATTTTCATGGTTTTTTACTATCTTTATGATTTTTGGGTATTTTTGCAAATATTTTTAGTATTTTTAACTAGCTAAATAATAGCAAACAGTAGACTAGGTACTGGCCGTCACCAAAATAGATATTAAAAATAGCTAACAGCCTCAAAATTGTCCATACTATTTTTCTAATAAAGGTAATAAAATATAGCATAAATAGGGCCTGAGTTTATATTTTTCTGATTTTTCTTTGGTTTTTAATATTTTTTTGAAGTTTTTGGGTATTTTTGAATTTTTAAGGTTTTCCTTTTGAGATTTTTAGGGATTTTTGGACTGACACTAATATAGGTCAAAATACACCATAGGTAATTTTTTTGGAATTTTTAGAGGCATTTTCATATTTTTTTGGGGTTTAATAAGTTAGACAGGGAATAAAAGATATGTTTTTGATTTTTAATAAATGCAAAAATGCAACAAAATGCAAAACTAAAAATATGGCGTGCAAGGGTACACTATCACGAGCTTAAGTCTATTTTTGCAAGATTTTTTTCGATTTAATATGGGCACAAAATAAATAGACAAAGCATTCAAAAATTAAATGGCCTGGCAGGGGTATTTTTGTAAATAAAATAGTTTATAGGGGCATACATGCAAAAATCATAATAAAAATACACTTTAGCTTTTATTTTCAGGACCATTTAATAAATACAGAAACCCGGCGGGGTTTAGATGCAAAATTTCACGCGCCTCACGTGGGACTGCACGTGAGGCGCGGAAGGACCTAAATGCAAATCTTAAAACATCAGGGGCTCTTCTGCAAAATTTACATTTTATTTACAATTGATACTTTTATTTTTGGCATTAAATAATAAATACAAAAAGTAGAGGGGCTTGATATGAAATTTACCCCTAAACAAAGCTTTTCATCCTGCAGCGCTGGAGGCGCCACTTATCCACGTGGCAGCCATCGGACGACGGGTATCGGTTCGGCGATGAAGGGCCTGGATTAGAACCTCCTGGCTGATCTGACGGTGGACGTACGTCTTCATCGAACGGTCGGCGTTCAATCTGGGCCGCCCCTCTCGATCCAACGGTGCTGAAGGCATCTGGAAGAACGGGGACGAAGCTCGCCCCCGGCGAGCTTCAATCGGGTAGCTCGGGCTCCTCCGGGCACCTCCCGCGCATCTGAAGCTCTCTGATCGTAGCTGGGAGGCTTCCGCGTCGTCTGACGGTGATCTCATGGCTCCTGGGGGTCCGAGTCGATGGAGCGAGGTCGGAGAAGAAGAGGACCCCCAGGAACCTCTTCCTGGATCAATGCAAGCCCAAAAGGGCTCGATTCTTCGATATCCCTGCACAGGAAGAACCGCGGGCGAGAGAGCTTTCTCCTCGACCCGGGGTTTGAAGCTGCGATGCAAAAATGAAGTTGGGCGGAGGGGCTCCGGCGAACGGCGGAGGGGGAGCCCCGACTCGCCAGGACCTAGAGTCCTGGGTTGGACAAATGTACGCAATAGATGGAGAAGGCGTCGAGGAATGAGATGGGGTGAACGAGGCGATCGGAGACAGTCGGAATCACAGTGGGGAAGTCGCCGGAGCTGAGCTCCGGCGAACTTCGAATTTCGTTTTTTAAGCTACAGGCGTGAATTAAAACCTAATCTAATGACTGGAATGGAAAACTAACATCTAAGACTAACTAAAAATGCGTAGAAGGTCGGCTCTTATACCTGGGGGCCTCCAGGGAGCAGGGCGGACGCCGGAGCTCCGCCGCGTCAAAATCTCCTTCCTCCGGCCGAGTCAAGATGCTAGGCTACTCCCCCTGTCACGAGGAACAATCCAGGAGCAAGATCTAGGCTTTAGGTTGGAATAAAAGTGGCCAAATTCGAGGAAGGAAGCAGAGCTTGTTATTTATAAACATTGGCAAGGGGCCTTATTACCCGGCGATTATTAACTGATCCAATGAACATCTCGTTGATCTATGATTTTGGCGGGCATCATGGAAGATTAGGGAACAATTCTTGTGAAGGAAGCGTTGTCGATTGATGGATGGTGTGCCCGGGAAAAAGGCATGAAATCGGGGGAATGGACAGTTCAGAGACGCCAGGCGAGGGATGGGACAGTTGACCTGGGAGTCAACGAAGGCCAGCGCCTCATTGGGCCACGTCAGCCGCTACGAGACAAAATAGAAAATCTGAAGGAAGATTGATTTATTTGACGCCCTAAATGATTTTATTAATTTTTTCTTATAAAATAAAAAATGTGTATTATTTCATCTAGTATTTATTTATGATTTTTATTGAATTTTTCGAGGTGTTTTATTATAGTTTTATTTGAATAATATGTATATGTATGTATTTACATGTATTTTCATGTATTTTATTTTTAATTTGTTTATTTTCTTTTATTATTTTATTGGCTTATTTTATAAATTTATAATTTATTTTTGTGAGTATAAGGGTATTTTTGATTTTTATGAGTTTATTTATATTTTTAAATAAATAGATATAGGTGTATGTAGGTATACTTATAGGTATTTTATCTATGTATTTTGTATACTTAATTTGTTTATTGTATTTTCTTGATTTTTATTTTGGTTTTGTATTTTTAATGAGTTATGTATAATGTATACATCATTGTAAAAAAAATATAAAAGAATAAAAGGATCAAGGATTAAAATCCTTTTTACTTATATATAGGTATAGAGCATAGGTATTTTGTCTATGAATTTGTAGACTTATTTTATTTTACAAATTAATTTTGGTTTTCTTTAACTTCTCTCATGTGTATGCATTATGTACATTATTTACAAAATTATAAAAATATGAATTTATACAAATAATAAATATTGAATAAAATGAATATTTTAATCAGTCTTATATACTAGGAGGGCTAAAAACCTAACTTCTGCATATGGACTCCAAAAATCATGAAACCAATTTTATTAAATAGTTTATGGAATGCTATATACAATTAAAGGTGAGTTTGGGTGATTTGGAGTTTTTATTTGCAAGATATGGGTCTGTGAATTTGAGATTTTGGCTTTTTATTCTGTGTATAAAATGTACACTGGGTATTAATTTTGCACAAACTCAATTTTGCATTTTTATTCATGTTATTATCTACAACTTTCATGTACAAAGTTTATTTATTTGATGAATAAATAATTATGTACAAAATAGGTATCAAAAATGCATAAATAAATGCATGAATAAATGAGGTATTTATTGTACACTGGCCCTTATCTCCCCCTACTTTATTCCTTGTCGACCAATACCATGCTGGCCTTGGTCTCGGGGTTTGGGTCATAAAATATTTACAATATTTTATTCCTTTTTCTTTTCTCCTCTTTATTCTATAATTTTGGGAGTAAAACCTTATTTAATGTAAAATAAATACAATGAATAATGAATGCTATTATGTACAATTTGATGCTATTTACATGCATTTGCTGGGGTTTTTGAGGCCAAAATGATAGAATAAAGGTGATGAAATGGAGATTCATCACCCCCTATACTTGCCTTTGCTAGTCCCTAGCAAACACTTATGCAATAAGTACAAAAAGAATAAAGAAAAGAAAAAGGAGAATAAAAGAAAGATAGAGTGAATACGGGTGCTTTCAGTGCAATGCATGTCCTTATAAAATCTGAATTTGGAGTTCCTGTCAGACCTTGGGTGTGAATGTGTGTGGAACCTAGTCGGGAACCAGCTCTAAAATACAACAGCCTTTGATAGTCACAGAACTCGGTCCAACCCACCTCAATAGCCAGGTCAGAACTAGTCTACATCATACGCAAACCCTTATAACTATGAAGCTGACTTGTACGGTGTAAGTGATAGTGGCTCTCCCCAACTGAAATGATAAAGGAGTTGACTTCTCCAGAATGACAACCCAATGATTCCCCAATCCAACAACTCTTTCCTCGAGGAGCAGGGTATTCCCTTCTAAGTTCAAGTGGCAACCAGCTCAAGAGGAGGGGGTGAAGAGAAGAATGGATGGTAGCCAGTGTAGCTACCTATCCCGAGATGCAAGACCAGTGTAGTCAAGTCATCCAGCTGCAGGCTCACATATTTGTCTTTGGAACTCAAGCTTGCTTATTGACTTTGTACATACTTTGCAGGCATTTTATTTTTGTACAGGCCTGACCATTTTTTTTCAACATACTATTCACAGCAGCATTTACATAAGGAGTTTTTCCTCTTGAGCCAGTAGACTATCCCTCTTTTGAAGCTTTATCGCAACCCACAATCTCCTGTCTTTAGACCCCATGGCTATTGGACCAGGTTGGGGTGCACTTCCCTCCCTAGACGAGGACGAATGTTTCCACCCGTATGCGTCTCAGACTGGCAAATCCAACCCCCTCACCACTCCAACTGAGTTGAGCCAAGTGAAAAGTGCAAGTGTCCAAGTTAGGTCACGGTCGGCAAGAGTTGTACGTGTGTCTCGAAAAGTTCTAGTTAGTCCACTGAGGTGACTTGAACCCAGCCCTGATTTCTCAAAGAATTAAGTCTGTATAGACCTGAAGTACCTTAAACCTAGTTCCCATAAGGTTCCAGTGCAGTTAGGTGCGGTAAGGTCCAACCAAGCTCCAATTTGAGACTTTATTAGACTGATTCAATCATCAAGCTCACTCAAAAAGCATATGAATGGTATGATTATGCTATGCACAATGAATGATGCAAAATTTTCACAAAAAGTTTGGAAAGAATCAAAGAATGTTTTTACACAAAGAATTTTTGCAAATAAACTAAGAACTGGACATACACAAAAAGTATATACAATTATTTACATGGGCGTGCTGCTTTATTCACAAAATGTATGAGTTTCTAAAAATTTTACATGTTTGAATGGAGTAGTTTATTTAGAACTGTACAGAAAGAATTGTATGTGTCTTATTTATGATTTACAAGAGTTTGTAAGAGTGTTCTTATTAGGTTTTGAAAATACTTTTGCAAACTATAGTACACAATAATTTTCGTAATCATTTACACACATTTGAAATCTATTTTTGCAAAGATTTGTCACACTATATATGTATAATTTTCACAATAGTTTTGACAAGCATTTTTCAAAATATTTGCACATAGGTTTTTCAAATCCTTTCTTTCACATAAAGAAAAATTTTGCAATCAAAATGTTTTCACACATTTGAAATCATTTCACATCAATTTTTTTCAAAACTGGTCACACTATTTTTCAAATCATACTGTATAGGTATCTGATTTATTAATCAGTATGTACAAAAGAAGAAAAACAGTATTTGATGTATAATATGGTTTTGGTTCTTTTAGGCTTTGTTTGGGCTTATTTATTATTTACAAATGAGAGATTTTTGTGCGGACTCCTCAGACTTACTTGAGAATCATTTTCACAAGGATTTTGAAAACTACAGTCCAAAATAATTTTGCAAACATGTTCACGCATTTGAAAATCCTTTTACAAAGGTTTTACACAACATAGATAGATTTTTCAAAACAATTTTGTCAATCAAATTTTTCACAATCATTTGCACACTGATTTTCACACTTTTTGATTTCACTCAAAGAAAATAAATTTTACACACAAAACTAATTTTTCAAACTTTGAATACTTGTACACACTCTTTTCAAACAAATTTCACAAGATTTTTCAAAAGAGAATGTTTTGTACAAAACACTTTTCTGATTCAATAATCAGTACAATTACAAAGAGTCTGAGGAACTCACAATCATCTTTCATTATTATAGAGCTACTTTTTACATTTTATTTTATGATGAAGTGGTCTTTTATTTTTCAGTATGAGTTATGGCTTTTAGTATATACATGGTATATATGACGCCCCTATACTTAGCTTGAGCTATGTCCTCATAGATCGAAAGGAAAAGTAAAGACATAACTCGTACTGAATATAGACAGATCTAAAGAATAAATATGAATGAAATGAATGAATGAGAAGTTGACCGTCCCCCCTATACTTAGGATCAAATAATCCTAAGTATAGCTGATGGTACAAAAAGCAGGGAGGGTCAAGGGTGGGGATACACAGATCGTACTCAGATTGTCTCCCCCTATACTTAGAGTAAAATACTCCTAAGTATAGACAAGAAGAGGAGACAATGGAGAGGATCGGAATGAAATGAAAAACTCGGGGTGCACATCCCCCCTATACTTAGGACCAAGTACGTCCTAAGTATAGAAAACTGTCTACAAGGGCGGCACTTTTTGTTACGAACAAGAAAATAGAAAATGAAAAGAAGAAAAGAAGAAAATCAGATAAACAGTTGTTGAATGGCATAGTCTGAATCTTTCGATGCCGCAGGTGCTGTGAAGGTGTCATCATGGTGCATTAGCTGAATAGAGTCAACAACGGCCAAGAATGCATCTGGTTCGAGATAAGGCTTCAGTAGTTGGCCGTTGACGACGAAGGGCTGTGCGTCAGGAGACAAATCTGATATCGCGATACTGCCATTGTCACGCACCTCACAAACTCGGAATGGCCCTGTCCACTTACTCTTTAATTTGCCGGGAAATATCCGTAACTTTGCATCAAACAACCATACTTTCTGTCCAACGTCGAAGGTCTTTCGTCTGATGTGCCGGTCATGCCAGCGTTTCACCTTCTCCTTGTACATCAAGGTGTTATCGTATGCGTAGTCTCGGAATTCCAAGAGCCTGTTCAGATCGTCTTTTCTCTTCTGACCACTTCTTCGCGAGTCCAAGTTACAATTGCTGATTGCCCAAAGAGATTTATGAATTAATTCCACGGGCAGATGGCATGGTTTCCCATATACAAGACGGTAGGGCGACATGCCCAAGGGAGACTTGTAGGCCGTTCGGTACGCCCATAGAGCTGTGTCCAAGAGTTGAGACCAGTCTTTTCTGTTCGGCCTAACAAGTTTCTGCAATATGGTCTTGATTTCTCTGTTTGATAACTCTGCCATGCCATTGGTCTGCGGATGATAAGGAGATGCGACACGGTGATCGATGCCGTATTCCTTCGTTAATTTCTTGACCTCTTTGTTGATGAAATGGCTACCCCCGTCTGAGATGAGAATCTTTGGTATCCCAAACCGCGAAATGATGTTCTTCTTCAGAAACTGGCAAACTGTTTTGCTGTCGACGGCTCGGGCAGGAATAGCTTCAATCCAACGACTCACGTAATCGACGGCAAGAAGGATGTGCTCAAAACCTTGACTGTTAGGGAAAGGTCCCATGAAGTCAATGCCCCATGCATCGAAAACGTCAGCTATCTGAATAATTTTCAGAGGCATTGAATCTTTGGCAGTGAGTGTACCTTTCAGTCGCTGACAGTCAATACATCTTTTAACAAACTCTGCTGCATCCTTGAATAATGTGGGCCACCAGAAGCCACACTGCAATACTTTCGCTGCCGTACGATCTCCAGAATGGTGCCCACCAGATTCGAGCGAATGACAATGCTCGAGGACACTAGATTGCTCCGTCTGAGGGATGCACCTGCGCCAAATACAATCTGCTCCTTCTCTGAATAAAAGAGGATCCTCCCATTGGTAGAAGCGGATGGTCGACATGAATTTGTTCTTCTGATTCTTAATCCAATCCGACGGTAGTACCCCAGAGGCGAGGTAATTGACAATATCAGCGTACCAAGGGAGAGAATCCACAGCTAAGATGGCTTCGTCAGGGAAGGTTTCTGTGATAGGTGCATTGCTCAGAGGAGGCTCATGCTGCTATATTCTGGATAGATGGTCTGCTACCACATTCTGAACTCCAGGTTTGTCTTTGATTTCCAGATCGAATTCCTGGAGGAGAAGGATCCAATGAATCAGTCTTGGCTTGGCATCCTTCTTCTGCTGTAGGTACCGGATAGCAGAGTGGTCTGTGAAAATGGTGACCTTCGACCCCAACAAATAGGATCTGAACTTCTCTAAGGCGAAAACCACAGCCAGCAGTTCTTTCTCTGTCACTGTATAATTTCTTTGAGCTTCATCTAATGTTCTGCTGGCATAGTGAACGGCATAGGGCGCCTTGTCTTTCCTCTGTCCAAGAACGGCTCCGACTGCAAAATCTGACGCATCGGTCATTATCTCAAATGGAAGAGTCCAGTCGGGAGGCTGTAAGATTGGAGCCTGAGTGATAAGCTCCTTCAATTGATTGAAAGCAAGGAGAACCAGCTGATCAACAATGAACTCAGTCTCCTTGCACAAGAGTTCTGTCAGAGGTCGGGCAATGCGGCTGAAGTCCTTGATAAATCGTCTGTAAAATCCCACATGCCCCAGGAATGACCTCACATTCTTTAGTGACTGAGGTGGCTGAAGGTTGGAAATGACATCCACCTTGGCTGGGTCGACTTCCATGCCACGTTTGGAAACGACATGGCCCAGCACAATACCTTCTGTGACCATAAAGTGGCTCTTTTCCCATGAGAGCACTAGATTGACTTCACGGCATTTCTGAATCACTCTGTCTAGGTGCTCAAGACAAGCATCGAAACTATCACCGTAGACAGAGAAATCGTCCATGAACACCTCAAGAAAACTGCCTACCATCTCGGCGAAGACTGCTAGCATGCATCTTTGGAAGGTTGCAGGTGCATTGCATAATCCAAAGGACATCCTCTTGAAGGCGTAGGTGCCGAACGGGCAAGTGAAGGTAGTCTTCTCTTGATCCTCAGGAGCGATCGCCACTTGGTTGTACCCGGAATACCCATCCAGGAAGCAGAAGAACTCCTTGACTGCTAATCTCTCCAGAACTTGATCAATGAATGGCAAGGGGAAGTGGTCCTTCTTGGTTGCTGCATTAAGACGGCGGTAGTCAACACACACCCGCCAGGATGTCGGTACCCGAGTTGAAATTTCCTCTCCTTTATCATTTGTAACCACGGTAAGCCCAGATTTCTTTGGAATTACATGCAGTGGGCTTACCCATTTTGAATCGGAGATGGGATAGATGAAGCCTGCGTCACACCATTTCGTGATTTCTTTCATAACGACGTCCCGAAGGTTAGGGTTCAACCTTCTCTGAAATTCGCGGGACGGCTTGGCATCTTCTTCTAGTTAGATATGGTGTGAACACAGAGCTGGATTTATCCCTCGGAGGTCTGATACGCTCCAACCAAGTGCCTTGCGGTTCTTTTCTAGAACCTCGAGAAGTCGAGATTCTTGATCCGAATTCAGCCTGCTGCTGATGATGACCGGATACATGTGTTCTTCACCCGCAAGGAAAGCATACTTCAGGCCTACAGGAAGTGTCTTGAGTTCTGGTTTTGATCTGTCCACTTTATCTGTCACTTCAGATACCATGCTGGTGGTGGAATGCACTTTGAGGCTGCTACCATCCTCATCATTCTGTTGAGATCCCGGAAATGCACCGAACGGTTCTGCACTAAGCTGGTCATGTTCGGTCTAGAGTGAATGCTCAAGAAGATGCGCCTGCATATGAGAATCTATCTCCCAAGAATCATCGGAGCATATGCTGACTACGCTTTCCAAGTCCTCCTCAAGAGTGAGGATTTCTCGGGTCCATGGATTGTCCAGTGATAACTCTGAATCTCTGATCTCTGCGATAAAATCACAGTCTGCTTCTGATGCTGCCTGGCTCTCATCAGTCGTGGCATTCTGCTCTTTGTTCATGTTTATCGTGATTTGCTGGGTGTTCGAGCTGAAAGTGATCTTCCCAGACCCGTAATCAACCACGGCACCGGAAGTACGGAGGAATGGTCTGCCAAGGATGATAGGGGTCTGGAGCAGGGGTGCGGGTGAGTCCATATCAAGGACTACAAAGTCAGCTGGGAATTTCATCTCCTGCACGGTAACTATCACGTCTTCCAACAGACCTCGGGGCCGCTTGACGGATTGGTCAGCGAACTGAAGGATCATGCGTGTCTGCTTGAGCGGTCCCAACCCGAATTCTTGCATTATAGACGAGGGCAGAAGGTTGATGGAAGAACCACTGTCAAGAAGAGTACGCTCAAAAACCTGGTCAAAAATCACACAACTGATGAGAGGTGCTCCTGTATCATGCTTTTTCTGGGGGAGGTTGCTGATAGCTGCAATGGTGGCCATGGAGAGAACGTGCTTTTCTACTTCTCTGCATCTGTTGTCTTGCGCTTGGCGACGCCTGTTAGTACATGCCTCTTTCAGTCCTTTCTTTACATCTGGCATGTATTCCACAACCTTCAATAAGGGAATCTTAACAGTCAATTTATCCAAAATCTCCACAACACCTGGATCAGACAATGCCTTTTTTCGTTTTGCAATTTTTTTGGATTTTTGTATTGCATGCGGAAAAGGAATATGTACACCACTAGAAGGAAAATGCGAGTTCTTATTTACATCAAAATCATTGCCCACAGAATGTTGTACATCCGGACTACAAAAAGGAGTACAAGCTGGATCTGAAAATGCTGGTGCTGCGGGGCAATCAAAAAGGGTAGCGTCGGCTCCATCGGCTGGCGAGGGATCGGCTGCTGCTGGCGGCTCCTCCAAGGCTGGTGCGGCTTCGCTTCTGCTACAAGCTTCTTTTTGGTGTTTTTGCTTTTGCCGATTTTTTGTGTTTTTTGGCTGGAGTTGCTGCTGACAAGGCACGACGGCTGGACTGGCTTCTCCTTCTTCTTCCTCCTCACCCGCCCCTGGAGCTTGCACGGCTGATGCGGAAGATGACGATCCACCTATTTCTTTATTCACCCCACTGGTAGTAGCAGGCGGAGGCAAGGCCCTACGCTCTTGAGAGTAACAACATTAGAATAAACAGTAATATCGCTATCTGACACGGACTGGACATTACATTCTACCTGCTCTTTCTTCTTGAAGTTGTTGGGGTTGGCTTCGACCTGCGCCGGAATAGTGGTTCGGGTGGCGGTCAGGTCGTCAAGCCGTTTTGTCATCTCCGCCAGCCCTTTAACAAGCTGGGATAAACACTCCATGGTGGGACTAGCAGGGGACATATCAGAAGACTCAGCGTGCAGACCACACTGCTGTTGGGTAGATGGGTGGGGAGGCTGTTGTTGGTGGTGTGGTGGTGCAGGAAGTTGAAGCTGTTGATATGACGGAGGAGGATACTGCTGATATTGCGGAGAGAGGGCAGCCGCGTACTGGTGATACGGCTGCGAGTGGCGGTACTGCGGCTGCTGTTGATACGGAAAGTTCTGCCTCCATTGTTGTGCAAACTAGGGAGGCTGCTGGTACTACTGGTGCTGCTGGGAGGATTGACCAAAACGACCACCCTGAGGTTGGTGGTACTACCGGTTGGCAAATTGCTGACCCTGGGGTTGTCCCTGAGGACGGGTCGGCTGTGCATCCCGAGTCCATACCCCATTTACTTCTTGAATTAGGGGTGGTGATGGAAAGACTGGATCAGGTACAGGAAGGAACTCTGGTTGGTATACGACCATCTGCTGCTGCGGCGGGCCCTGGTCGGGCGCCTGCATGTAGTACACGTGCTGGACTGCCGGTGGCTGCTGGCTCGGCTGAGGCTGATGCTGCGGTTGCTGCTCGTCCTTCTTCTCAGCGGGAGCGTCTGATGGTGTAGCCGACTGGACAGAGTTGATCGTACCGACCAACAGCTCGAGGTACTTGTTGATCTGATCTAGCTTATCCAGGTTCTGGGTCCTCTTCTCGATCACAGCGAGTTTCTCGAGGTCCTGTGATCGCTTCTCAATGATATCTACCTTAGAGAGATGGCCCCTGATGATGCTGAGGTTGGAGCTCTCATCTCTCTATGTTTCCTTGGATGCAGCCATGTGAACTTGTTTCTGGAGGATCTGGGGCTGCTTCTGGTATGCCTTGGATGAAGAGAGGGCGGCCTCTCCTTCGGCCATTTCTTCAAAAATCTGCCAGACAACATCTTCATCCTTGTTGAAATGGGAGCCCCCACATGCTGCGTCCACGAGCCTTTGGCTTTCAATGTTCAGTCCCCCAAAGAAATGCTGGACCAAGCTGGTCTTCGGGATATCATGATGGGGACACTTCTCCTGCAGATCAGTGAATCTCTCCCAAGCCTCATGTACTGACTCATGTGCTCCTTGGGAGAAATTACTAATATGTGCTCGCATCTGGTTGAGCCGACCGAGAGGGTAGTATTTGTGCAGGAAGGCAGACTTCAACTCCTCCCAGGTCGTCACGACCTTTCCCATATGATTGACCCAATAGAGGGCCTTGTCCTGTAGACTGAAGGGGAAAGCCGTCATCTTGACAATGTCCAGGGGGACATTCGGATAGTGGGTGGTGCGGCAAATGTGGGAGAATTGCTGCAGGTGAATGTACGGCTCTTCGTTCGTGTTTCCATGAAAGGCAAGGAGAAGGGCTATGAACTGGGGCTTCAGCTCAAAGTGAGTGTGTACTGGTGGAATGAGAATCCACTCGGTCATCTGGCTGTCTCCCGGGTTGTATGTTTCTTTTAGTGTCGGCTTCGGTTGTGGTAATTCAAAGTCATCATCAGGAGGATCATCACCTCCTCCACCTCCTCCTCCCCGGCCTCCTCTGCCTCTGCCTCCTCCTCCATCGTCGCGGTTCATCATATCATTCAACATGTCCTGGAATGCGGTTTGTGTGAGGGCCTGCTCGGTCAGTTGCTGCTGTATGGCCTGGATAGATGCCAACAACTGTGCATTAACTTGATTTTGATCTGGCACCTGTCCCTCTGGTACGGGTGGCTGCTGACCCTTGCCCTTTCCTCCTGGAGCCATGTCAGGGTCTGAGTCGGACGAGATGAACTCCGGAGTAGTCTCCAGGGCTCGCACTGGCTTCTATCTGCAGAATGAGATAGTCCGAATCAGACCACTTGCAATTGACTTTCAGCTGCCGTGATTAAGCTGGAATTCAGGTCAACCCCAGCATGTTGTGAATGGAAAAGGGATGTAGACTGTAATCGACTCCCATTCACAACGGCGAAAGCGGGACAAAAGTGATCCCAGTTTATTGGGTGGCCAAGAGAAAGGTAGAAAACAAGGAGTCTGGAGATCGATCCGCAAAGTCCGGATCGAGTTCTCGGGAATCGCCTCGAAATTATTGGCGAAGTTGAGTCTATGGAATCAATGTAGGTGTCGGCATGGTCTCGACGAAACCATCCATGGATCAACTTCACGAAGCAAGAGAATGTCGGATTGTTGGAAGAATGATACGATGGTCAACGCGGAATAAAAGGAGTGTAAAATAGTAGAAAGGCTCGGTTGAGCGGGGTGGTCAAAGGGAGAAACATCAAAAATGTACGCAAATGCGCGGGACTTGATCTTTGAACCTTAATCTAGATTCATTCAAACACAATACAAAATCGGGTTCACCAACTCACGCCATGTGAAGCCGTGAAAGTTCGGCTATTTATTGTATTTTCATTTTTAGAGTTGTGATTTTCAGGCATATCTTATAACAAGTCCTTAGTACGCTACCCTATAGGAGAGAGAGTACTGCCGGAAGAGTATCCCGTACTTGTCCTCCTCCTGTGTAACCTGTAGTCTGTACTTTTTGGAGTCCTTGTAACCCTTCCTGGATCCCTACTCAGCCAAAGAAAAGAGAGAGGAAGCCGATAGACGAAACCAATACTTCAGTTCTCGCTCGCAACGGAATCACCCCTGAGCGTGCAAGAACCTACTCGGACGCAGGACGATGAGACAGACATCCCCGTGAAGGCGTGGCCTATGCTCAATACTTCGGAAAGGGTCGATGCTCTCACAATAGAGAGTCACCATTGGTGACCAAGTCCTACTTGCCTACGTACGATAGAAGCGCGAGTACTTCGGAAATCCATGCGATACACAAGGCAGTTGAAGATTGGGTTTTGGGCTTTAATCCTTAGGGGTCGTACTCGCTCAAGGGAGTAGGGTTTTGGTCCCCCTCCAAGGTACCTGAAAACAATGAGGGCTTTATGAACCCGGTACAATGATAGTCCATTACGAATTTTAATTAAGGTCAAAGTTTATTTAGCAGTCCCCTTGTTTTAATTTTTGGGTTTTCACTTTTTTTGGATCTGTTTCATACCAGCGCCTAACGTTTTTGTAGATTTTCATTTAAGTCCTAGGTGCTCAAAATCAGAGGGAGATAGCAGAAAAGCCGTGCAAGTGGTTCCATGATGGAAATCTCACCATTGAACCGAATGATGCATGCTGAGTTAGAAGACTTACAGTGCATCCCAGCTCTCTCCATGTGGTATGCAAAACAGAATTTTTAAACCTATCTACATGTCGATATGCAAGGCACAAAATCGTCCTAAACATAAGCTGCTATTAGCGTGAAGAACCATAAGCCGCTAATTCATTTCTAGCCCAAGAGAGTCCGGTCTTGGCTCACCCCTCCTCTGCTCAACAAATTGAGGGTAGGAGAAAGCGCTTTACAGGGTTCGCTACGGCACAGAGGGCTAAGAGACAAATTAAGAACTTGTTTAAGTTTGACTAGATCCAAGCGAAGTAGACTATAGGAACATGCATTCTTATTAATGTTTGGACCTAGCTACCGAGTCAAGCAACCTATATCTAGGGGCTCGAAGCACATAAAACAAAATAAAAGAAAGGCGGAAAGCTCAAAACTTCGGGAAACAAAATGAAAGAAGGCGATGAAAACTCGAAAAAGCCGCGATGAGGACCCCAGGTGAACAATCACCCGGGCACTGGACCTCATTGTGAAGAGTAGAGTCCTGTTTATATACATGCCAAAATAGTCTCTCTCTCACCATAAATTACAAAATAAATAATCCTAAATATCTAGCTCTAACTAATGCACATCTCCTTGCTTCTTTGGTGCACTCTCCAGATGGTCATGAGGAGAAGACCATCCTCCTCCAAGCTTGGCTGCATTGGCCTCCTAAGAAGCCATCCTCGCGTGGCGGTCCCTTGCATCAAAGTCATAAAAAGAATGCATTAGTAAAGCTCAATCAATTAAATAGAGCAGAGAAAATAATCACAAGACATAAATCAATTAAGCATGGTGAAAAATAGCAATAAAAATAGCTGCTCACAAAAATGAATATTAAATCAAGAATTTTTTTTATACAAGAATGACAAAATAATTAGGCTATGCTCATTGCTCCCCGGCAACGGCGCCATCTGATAACAACGGATTTTCCACAAGGGTCGCCATAAAAATATCAAAAGTGTTGTCGCTGAGGCGACCACTCATGGAACACCCGTGTTGATCAGCAATTAACCCACAATCCAAAGAATACAACAATCAAGCTCAAAAACAAATGTGAATTAATCTTTATTTACTCTACCATAAAATGTACAGTGACAAGCATGTAGAGGTCGAACCACAGAGAGCAATCCAAAATGCAATAGCCTACATGTAAATCACAGTCATCCTTGTGTGGGTTTTTGATTGATTATTATTATTATTATTAATTATTTTTAATAAAGTAATTAGGTAATATGTATATATATAATATAAATAAAAATACATGTATACCCATAGAGGGTTAGTATATAGCTTATAATACTTACAATATATATATAGGTATATATAAATGTAATAAAATAAATATATATATTAAGACTAATGGGAATACATATAAATAATTACACATATATATAATATATTTTTTTCTCTTTTTTTTTGATATATAGATATATATACTTAAAGGGAGTATTATAATATTTATAGAAGTACTCAAAAATAGTCAAAAATTCAGGAAAAGGGTCTTTTTGGAATTTTCATGGTTTTTTACTGTCTTTATGATTTTTGGGTATTTTTGCAAATATTTTTAGTATTTTTAACTAGCTAAATAATAGCAAACAGTGGACTAGGTACTGGCCGTCACCAAAATAGATATTAAAAATAGCTAACAGCCTCAAAATTGTCCATACTATTTTTCTAATAAAGGTAATAAAATATAGCATAAATAGGGCCTAAGTTTATATTTTTCCGATTTTTCTTTGGTTTTTAATATTTTTTTGAAGTTTTTGGGTATTTTTGAATTTTTAAGGCTTTCCTTTTGAGATTTTTAGGGATTTTTGGACTGACACTAATATAGGTCAAAATACACCATAGGTAATTTTTTTAGAATTTTTAGAGGTATTTTCATATTTTTTTGGGGTTTAATAAGTTAGACAGGGAATAAAAGACATGTTTTTGATTTTTAATAAATGCAAAAATGCAACAAAATGCAAAACTAAAAATATGGCGTGCAAGGGTACACTATCAGGAGCTTAAGTCTATTTTTGCAAGATTTTTTCGATTTAATATGGGCACAAAATAAATAGACAAAGCATTCAAAAATTAAATGGCCTGGCAGGGGTATTCTTGCAAATAAAATAGTTCACAGGGGCATACATGCAAAAATCATAATAAAAATACACTTTAACTTTTATTTTCAGGACCATTTAATAAATACAGAAACCCGGCGGGGTTTAGATGCAAAATTTCACGCGCCTCACGTGGGACTGCACGTGAGGCGCGGAAGGACCTAAATGCAAATCTTAAAACATCGGGAGATCTTCTGCAAAATTTACATTTTTTTACAACTGAGACTTTTATTTTTGGCATTAAAAAATAAATACAAAAAGTAGAGGGGCTTGATATGAAATTTACCCCTAAACAAAGCTTTTCATCCTGCGGCGCTGGAGGCGCCGCTTATCCACGTGGCAGCCATCGGACGGCGGGTATCGGTTCGGCGATGAAGGGCCTGGATTAGAACCTCATGGCTGATCTGACGGTGGACGTACGTCTTCATCGAACGGTCGGCGTTCAATCTGGGCCGCCCCTCTCGATCCAACGGTGCTGAAGGCATCTGTAAGAACGGGGACGAAGCTCGCCCCCGGCGAGCTTCGATCGGGTAGCTCGGGCTCCTCCGGGCACCTCCCGCGCATCTGAAGCTCTCTGATCGTAGCTGGGAGGCTTCCGCGTCGTCTGACGGTGATCTCATGGATCCTGGGGGTCCGAGTCGATGGAGCGAGGTCGGAGAAGAAGAGGACCCCCAGGAACCTCTTCCTGGGTCAATGCAAGCCCAAAAGGGCTCGATTCTTCGATATCCCTGCACAGGAAGAACCGTGGGCGAGAGAGCTTTCTCCTCGACCCGGGGTTTGAAGCTGCGATGCAAAAATGAAGTTGGGCGGAGGGGCTCCGGCGAACGGCGGAGGGGGAGCCCCGATTCGCCAGGACCTAGAGTCCTGGGTTGGACAAATGTATGCAATAGATGGAGAAGGCGTCGAGGAACGAGATGGGGTGAACGAGGCGGTCGGAGACAGTCGGAATCACAGTGGGGAAGTCGCCGGAGCTGAGCTCCGGCGAACTTCGAATTTCGTTTTTTAAGCTACAGGCGTGAATTAAAACCTAATCTAATGACTGGAATAGAAAACTAACATCTAAGACTAACTAAAAATGCGTAGAAGGTCAGCTCTTATACCTGGGGGCCTCCAGGGAGCAGGGCGGACGCCGGAGCTCCGCCGCGTCAAAATCTCCTTCCTCCGGTCGAGTCAAGATGCTGGGCTACTCCCCCTGTCACGAGGAACAATCCAGGAGCAAGATCTAGGCTTTAGGTTGGAATAAAAGTGGCCAAATTCGAGGAAGGAAGCGGAGCTTGTTATTTATAAACATTGGCAAGGGGCCTCATTACCCGGCGATTATTAACTGATCCAATGAACATCTCGTTGATCTATGATTTTGGCGGGCATCATGGAAGATTAGGGAACAATTCTTGTGAAGGAAGCGTTGTCGATTGATGGATGGTGTGCCCGGGAAAAAGGCATGAAATCGGGGGAATGGACAGTTCAGAGACGCCAGGCGAGGGATGGGACAGTTGACCTGGGAGTCAACGAAGGCCGGCGCCTCATTGGGCCACGTCAGCCGCTACGAGACAAAATAGAAAATCTGAAGGAAGATTGATTTATTTGACGCCCTAAATGATTTTATTAATTTTTTCTTATAAAATAAAAAATGTGTATTATTTCATATAGTATTTATTTATGATTTTTATTGAATTTTTCGAGGTGTTTTATTATAGTTTTATTTGAATAATATGTATATGTATGTATTTACATGTATTTTCATGTATTTTATTTTTAATTTGTTTATTTTCTTTTATTATTTTATTGGCTTATTTTATAAATATATAATTTATTTTTGTGAGTATAAGGGTATTTTTGATTTTTATGAGTTTATTTATATTTTTAAATAAATAGATATAGGTGTATGTAGGTATACTTATAGGTATTTTATCTATGTATTTTGTATACTTAATTTGTTTATTGTATTTTCTTGATTTTTATTTTGGTTTTGTATTTTAATGAGTTATGTATAATGTATACATCATTGTAAAAAAAATATAAAAGAATAAAAGGATCAAGGATTAAAATCCTTTTTACTTATATATAGGTATAGAGCATAGGTATTTTGTCTATGAATTTGTAGACTTATTTTATTTTACAAATTAATTTTGGTTTTCTTTAACTTCTCTCATGTGTATGCATTATGTACATTATTTACAAAATTCTAAAAATATGAATTTATACAAATAATGAATATTGAATAAAATGAATATTTTAATCAGTCTTATATACTAGGAGGGCCAAAAACCTAACTTTTGCATATGGACTCCAAAAATCATGAAACCAATTTTATTAAATAGTGTATGGAATGCTATATACAATTAAAGGTGAGTTTGGTGATTTGGAGTTTTTATTTGCAAGATATGGGTCTGTGAAGTTGAGATTTTGGCTTTTTATTCTGTGTATAAAATGTACACTGGGTATTAATTTTGCACAAACTCAATTTTGCATTTTTATTCATGTTATTATCTACAACTTTCATGTACAAAGTTTCTTTATTTGATGAATAAATAATTATGTACAAAATAGGTATAAAAAATGCATGAATAAATGAGGTATTTATTGTACACTGGCCCTTATCTCCCCCTACTTTATTCCTTGTCGACCAATACCATGCTGGCCTTGGTCTCGGGGTTTGGGTCATAAAATATTTACAATATTTTATTCCTTTTTCTTTTCTCCTCTTTATTCTATAATTTTGGCAGTAAAACCTTATTTAATGTAAAATAAATACAATGAATAATGAATGATATTATGTACAATTTGATGCTATTTACATGCATTTGCTGGGGTTTTTGAGGCGAAAATGATAGAATAAAGGTGATGAAATGGAGATTCATCAAGCTCCCTATGTCAGATGCGAGATTCAAGAGCAGCAGTTTGATCGTACTCTGTTAGACAATGGCTCTTCAATTAACCTTCTTCCGGCAGCCTTGCTCGACCGATTCGAGTTTGGTCCTCTTCTTAGGAGCAGGTCAGTCCTTCAGTTTGCTGATTAGGTCGACTAAGAGGACGAAGGGGTTATTGAAAGACGTGGTCGTTACCATTCAGGGCCTGAAATTCCCAGTGGACTTCGTTGTGTTGGACATGGAGATCCCTGAGTCGGTAACCGATGCCCCCATCATACTCGGACGTCCATTCTTGGCCACAGCCAAGGCGGTGACCGATCATGATTGTGGGAGGGTATGTTTTCGCTTAGAGGGCGAAACCATACAAATAGAGACGATCGAAGAAACAAGAGCCAGAGAACTAGAATGCTCAGAGCAGTCCAGCGAAGCAGCGCAGATGACAGAGGAAGAGCTAGACATCCACCAAGAGTGTGATTTTGTGATGACAGATGATGAATCTAACTGGACAGATCCTGTAGCACCGACCCTCGCCTTGCCTACAAATTCACTATATCTAAAGCTTATGGCAGTCGGGAGCCTGGAGAGCACACCCCTGGACGAGGATACACTTGAGGCTGACAGTATTGGGACGAGTGGTGCTGGTGATTTTCAATCTTGTTCATCTTCTTCTGATCCCTCGGATTCAGACATTGATTGGGATGATTTCGATGACTATTTGCCTTATCTGATTCCTTCTGAGCCAACAACCATGACAGAGTGCGAGCCAATGCAGTTTATTGATGATTCAACAAGCCACCCTTCGTCAGAGATTCATGCAGAGCGAGAGTTCTCACATGCAGACCTGGTCGCTTTCACACAGACATATCAGAAGCCAGATCTGCCACCTCCCAGTTGCCTAGAACTGAAACCTCTGCTGCAGTCGCTGAAGTATAGATTCCTTGCGGGTGAGCCAGATATGCACCCATTCATTATCTCAACAGGTTTGACTAGAGAACAAGAATCTCGTCTGATGGAGGTTCTTGAAAGAAACCGCAAGGCGATAGGTTGGAGTATAGCTGATCTGTAGGGTATTAGTCCAACTCTTTGCTCCCACCACATCTATCTTGAGGATAACGCTAGGCCGTTGCGTGAGTTCCAACGACGACTGAACCCGAATCTTCGAGATGTGGTCATGAAAGAAATATCGAAGTGGTGGAGGGCCGATTTTATCTATCCCATCTCCGACTCCAAGTGGGTTAGTCCGTTACATGTGGTACCCAAGAAGACGGGTATCACTACAGTTGTGAATGAGTCTGGAGAGGAGATCTCTACCCGAGCACCCACTTTTTGGAGGATCTGTGTGGACTACAGACGATTGAACGAGGCCACAAAGAAGGATCATTTCCCGCTACCATTCACTGATCAGATTATCGAGCGGCTAGCTGGGAAGAGTCACCACTGTTTTCTTGACGGGTACTCCGGATATAATCAAGTGGCCATTGCGCCCGAAGACCAGGAGAAAACGACATTCACCTGTCCGTTTGGGACATATGCTTTCAGACGGATGCCTTTTGCTCTATGTAACGCTCCGGCGACATTCCAAAGGTGCATGTTGTCCATTTTCTCGGACATGGTGGGTGACTGTTTAGAGGTCTTCATGGATGACTTCTCGGTCTATGGCGACGGGTTCGATGCTTGTCTGGACTGCCTAGACCGTGTGCTGCAGCGCTGCATAGATCTCAACCTTGTATTGTCGTGGAAGAAGAGTCACTTCATGGTGACTCAAGGGACGGTCCTTGGTCATATCGTCTCCAACAAGGGCATGGAGGTCGATCCGGCCAAGGTGGATATCATTAGAAAACTCAATCCACCGTCCAATTTGCGTCAGTTGCGGTCTTTTCTGGGGCATGTCGGTTTCTACCGACGGTTCATTCAGGACTTCAGTCGTATTGCCCGACCGCTTACTGATTTGTTGACGAAAGACACCGAGTTAATTGTCAATGATAAGTATCTTGCGTCTTTTGAGACTCTCAAAGGTATGGTTGTTTCGGCTCCTGTCCTTCAGCCACCCGATTGGTCTCTCCCATTCGAGATCATGACGGACGCTTCAGATTTTGCCGTTGGGGATGTGCTTGGACAGAGGAGGGATGGATTGCCGTATGCCATTCACTACGCTAGCCGGACTTTGGATGCCGCCCAGCAGAATTGTACTGTGACTGAGAAAGAGATGCTAGCCGTAGTCTTTGCTTTGGATAAGTACAGATCTTGTATTCTCGGATCTAGAGTGACAATTTACACTGATCACACCGCCATCCGATACTTAATGGCCAAGAAGGATGCCAAAGCACGCCTTACCAGATGGATCCTTCTGCTCCAGGAGTTTGATATTGAGATTAAGGATAAGCCTGGAGTAAAGAATGTGGTGGTGGATCATCTCTCCAGATTGAAGAATCTTGAGGAATCTGAGCCCAGCGCGCCTATCACAGAGACATTTCCAGATGAGGCGATCTTGGCTATCACCTCGCTTCCATGGTATGCCGACTTTGTGAACTATCTTGCTACCAAGACGGTCCCACAAGGTTGGCCCAGACAGAAACTCGAGACCTTCCTGGCGAAGGCCAAGTTTTACCATTGGGAGGATCCCGTCCTTTATCATGAAGGAGGGGACAACATCTGGAGGAGGTGCATTCCTCAAGAAGAGCAGCATAGCGTCCTCACACACTGCCACAAGCTTGAGGCAGGAGGACATCATTCTGGAAAAAGGACAGCACAAAAGGTGCTTCAATCCGGCCTTTGGTGGCCTACTCTCTTCAAGGATTCTGATGAGTTCGAGAAGAGATGTACTGACTGTCAGAAGATGGGAACCTGCGGACAGAGAGACATGATGCCCATGCAACCCATTCATTTTTGTGAGGTTTTTGATGCATGGGGGATTGATTTCATGGGCCCATTTCCTAAGAGTCAGAGATTCGAGCACATTTTGCTCACTGTAGATTACGTCAGTCGATGGGTTGAGGCCATCCCCGCCCGAACCGCAGATGCTAAAACCGTGTGCAAATTCTTGAGGAAAAATATCATTTCACGGTTCAGGGTACCTAGAGTCTTGATTTCAGATGGGGGGGTCTCATTTCATCAATGACAAGGTTAGGGCCCTTGCAGACGAGTTCGGCATTGACCATCAGGTTGCCACGCCATATCACCCTCAGACTAATGGTCTTGCCGAAGTATTAAACCGGGAGATAAAAACTATCTTGCAGAAGGTTGTCCGTCCAGACCGAAAGGATTGGTCACAGTTTTTGGATTCGGTCTTGTGGGCCTATCGGACCTCCTTCAAGAATCCATTGGGGACATCTCCCTTTCGTCTCGTCTATGGCAAGCCGTGCCATTTTCCAGTGGAAATCAAGCATAAATCTTTTTGGGCAGTCACTGAGTTACTGTTAGATTCCGAGAGTATAGGAGATCAACGGAGAGCAGAGTTGGCAGCCTTGGAAGAACTGAGAGACACAACCTTTTCTAGCAGCCTACAGTACAAAGAGAAAGTGAAGACATGGCATGATTCCCACATCAACCATAAACATTTTGAGCCAGATCAGAGAGTATGGTTGTTTGATTCCAGGCTGAAATTATTCCCAAGGAAATTACAGAGCAAGTGGAAAGGTCCATATGTGGTCAGGAAGGTACATGACAATGGCAGTATTGACATATCCGAACCGTCATCTTCTTCTACCTTCCGTGTCAATGGTCAACGCCTGAAAGTATATCTAGATCATGATCTGCCGACCATTGACGTTGCCTCCATTCTTCTGGTATGAGATGTGTTCTTTGATTATACATCTGCATCTCATACATGGTGATCACTTCCATCTTCCGCTGTACATATCATCTGTCTACATCATGCTTTCATCTGTTAATCTATTTTCTTCTTTTCTTCTTTTCCTTTTCTATTTTCTTTATCTATCAAAAAGGTACCGCCTCTTGTTGTCAGTTTTTTGTACTTAGGACGTACTTTGTCCTAAGTATAGGGGGGTGTGCACCCTGAGTGATTCTATTCTTTTCGATCCTCTCCATTGTCTCCTCTTCTTGTCTATACTTAGGGATATTTTACCCTAAGTATAGGGGGAGACAATCTGAGTACGATCTGTTCATTCCCACCCTTGACCCTCCCTGCGTTGTGTACAGTCTGCTATACTTAGGATTATTTGATCCTAAGTATGGGGGGACGGTCAACTTCTTATTGGTCCATTCATCGGTTCATTTATTTATTCTTTAGACTTGTCTATACTTAGTACGAGTTATGTCTTCTCTTTTCTCTCCGATCTATGAGGACATAGCTCAAGCTAAGCATAGGGGGTCGTATATACTGCGTATATACTTTAGCCATAACTCGCACTTTCGTATTTTCCTAATAATATGGCTAATCATTCTTTAAAATTCATTAAAAACCCTTAATAAAAAGGTGTTTTGTTCCTCAAATTCTTTTTGTATTTACTGATTAATAAATCAGGTGAAAATGTTTTTTGCAAAATATTTGAAAAATAGTTTGATCTTTGTGAAAATTTATTGAAAACTATTTAGAAAATATTTTGTTACATATTTTCAACCTGTGTAAAATGTGTGGTTTGTAAAAATTTATTTTCTTTGTGTGAAATAAAATGTTTGAAAAATGATTTGCAAATGGTTTGAAAAATGGTTGCAAAAATATTTTGAAAAATCTATCTATACTGTTTGAAAACCTTTGCAAAATGATTTTCAAATGTGAGTACATGTTTGTAAAAATGTTTGTAAAAACTATTTTGGACTATAGTTTTCGAAAATTCTTTGAAAAACTTGTGTCAAATAAGTTTGAGGAATACATACATCACACCAAAAATCCATTGTATACATATCTATAAAATTGACCACTTACCCTTGTAAATTCTTAAAATCCACTTCTTGTACATATATGAAGCACTCCCGTGTAAATATTTTAACCCAGCTTTCAGCCAAAATCTTTTTATTTTCAAAAATCCTAAAAACATTTGCAAAATTAAAATCTAAAAACATTTGAAAAATCTCTTTGAAAAATACAAAAAATTGCATCTGCATATGCATCATCATCATCTTTTCAAAAATCCATAAAAAGTTCAAAATCTTTGAAAATTGCATCACAAAAACATTTTCTGCATTGCATTGCATAGCATGAGCATTTTTCTGATTAAGTTTGATAGTTGAACAAGTCTAAATAAAATCCGGAGATTGGAGCTTGATTGAACCTTAAAATCTACCTAATAACAGGAACCTTGTAGGAACTGAGTTTGAGGTACTTCAGGTCTAGTTGACTTAATTCTTTGAGGATCACGAGACTTTGTTCAATGGATTCTTGACAGCCTAAGTAGAGTATTTCGGAGAACACACACGACTCTTGTTGATAATGACCTAACTTGGACACCTGCACCTTTTACATGGCTCAACTCAGTTGGAGTGGTGAGGGGATTGGATTTGCCGGTATGAGACACACACAAGTGGAAACATTTGTCCTCCTCTAGGGAGGGAAGTGCACTCCCAACCCGTCTAGTAATAAGGAAGTCTAAAGACAGGAGGCTGTGGGTTGCAATAAAGCTTCAAAAGAGGGATAGTCTACTGGCTCAAGAGGAAAAACTCCTTATGTAAATGCTGCTGTGAATAGTATTCAAAAAAAAAGTTCAGGCATGTACAAAAATAAAAAGCCTACAAAGTATGTACAAATGTGTAAAGCCAATAAGCAAGCTTGAGTTCCAAAGTCAAATATGTGAGCCTGCAGCAGGATGACTTGACTACACTGGTCTTGCATCCCAGGATAGGTAGCTACACTGGCTACCGTCCATTCTTCTCTTCACCCCCTCCTCTTGAGCTGGTAGCCACTTGAACTTAGAAGGGAATACCCCGCTCCTCGAGGATGGATTTATTGGATTGGGCAATCATTGGGTTGTCGTACTGGAGAAGTCAGTTTCTTTGTCATTCTAGTTGGGGAGAGCCACCATCACTTACATTGTACGAGTCAGACTCATAGTCGTAAGAGTTTGCGTATGAATTGAGATATTTCTGACCTGGCTATTGAGGAGACTTGAGTAGAGTTTTGGGATTCTCAAGGACTGTTGGATTTCAGATTCGGTTCTCATTAAGGTTCCGCCTGCACTAAAATTCCAAAGGTCCGACTTAAGCTCCCAACTTCGATTTTGTGAAGACAAGTTTGATAATCAAACTAAATCCAAGTTCTTCTTTTTCTTTTCTTCCTTTTTCTTTTTGCACTTACTGCATAAGTGTTTGCTAGGGACTAGCAAAGGTAAAGTATAGGGGGATGATGAATCCACATTTCATCATCTTTATTCTATCATTTTGGCCTCAAAAACCCTAGCAAATGCCTGTAAATAGCATTAATTCCATCATCTTAGCATTCATGCATGTGCATCTAAATAGTGTATAAAATACTGTAATTAGAGCCAAAATTATAGAATAAATAAAAGAAAATAAAAAGAATAAAATATTGTAAATATTTTATGACCCAAAACCCCAAGACCTAGGCATCTTGATGAATAGGTCGACAATGAATAAAGTAGGGGGAGATAAGGGCCAAATACCTATACTTTTTAATTCATTCTTTATTCATTTTGGGACCTATTTTTGGTTCCACTTTTTATACATCAAATAAATAAACTTTGTACATAAAAGTAGTAGATAATTAAATAAAGAAAATACAAAATTGATTTCACTGAAAAATAATACACAGAAAAAAAGATAAGGTCTGAATAAAAATCCAGAATCCCAACTTCCCAGACCCGTATCTCACAAAAGAAAACTCCAAATGCAGCAAACTCACCTTTAATTGTATATAGAATAAAATAAGCTATTTAATAGCAGTGGTTTCGCATTTGGCGGAGCTACGGTTTGAAAGTTGAGTTTTGGACCCTCAATGTATACTTGTACAAATTAAAATATTCAATTTATTCTTTATTCATTATTTTTGTATTTTTATATTTTTATAATTTTTTAAATATTATTTATAGTATATATGTACCTTAAAATCAGAAGAAAACCATAAAAGAAACATAAAATAAAAATACTTATAAATACAATACATAGGTATAGGGCCTATATTTATACCTATACAATACATACCTTTATTTTGTTTAATATACCAAACACATCAGAAAAATACAATGAAAATATATTTATGAGTATAAAAGTATTTTATAATTTTATAAAATAATAAACAGAGCCAAAATTATAAAAATATATAGGTAATATACCTATAAGGGGTATAAAAGTAAACTTATAAAAATATACTTCATAAAAATAATTAAAATTAAGAATAAAATACTACATAAAATAACTAATATTTTTTATTTAATAACCATAATTCAATTCGGCCATTTAATATTCTAAAATGAATTAATAAAAGTATTTTCCAGGGTTTTCCTGGTTGGTCCACGTGGACCAACCAGGTACAAACCCTAGTTGACCCCGGTCAGCTAGGTGTCCTAGCCCCTGTAGACTCTGACAGCCTCGTTTTTGACCCGTTTTTGCGGATTTCTCGAGGCCAATCCTTTCACCTTTTGGTGTTGCATCCTTCTGCAACATTGTTCCTCGTTGATCCCTCTAGCTCACCCATGACTTATCTTGGCTTTTAGACCCAAGATTCGCAAGATATCCATCGATCTAGGAGCCTCGCCAGTCACCAGGTCAAACCAAATATATTGCGCACCCAACTTTCGATTTGAATTCGAACACCTTCGGTCCACCCCTCCTCGCTCCTCTCGTGCTCCACGCATACCTGGAGGTGACAGCTCCAGCGCAGTGCCATCAACCAAGGCGAAGGAGGTCGGAGGCGTCTCCACCACCTCCCCCAACTCCGGCGGTCGAGGTAACTTCCCTCCGGTCATTGACTGTCGAGGCAGCCACTTCCACCTCTAATTTTTAGTGCATTTTATTAGTCTTAGGCATAGGATTAAAAGCCCTCTAAAAATTTCGAACATCATCGTTCCATTCGCTCAATTTGCTCACCTCGCCGGAGCGCACCTCCGGCCGAGCGCCTAACCACCGCGTCGCGTCACCTTTTCGCCTCCGCGGGGTCCAGACAACTTGCCCTGGACCCTCTCACTTTGTTTTGCAGGTCAATGCCCTTTGACTCGAGCCTGGGGGCTATTTTGACACTCGCCGGAGCTCGGTCGAGCTCTCCAGCTCCGCCTCCCTCCTTCGCGAGCCTCGGCCACCGCCGAGGCTTTCTGAAGCCCTCAGGAGTTAGCCCAGACCTCGGGGACCCTCCAACCTCATTTTGAAGCCAAGAAGTCCACCGGAGGAGGAGCAGCACCTCGGAGAACCTCGGCTCGCCGGAGTTCCTCCGCGGTTCTTGCTCCAGCCTTCGCAGCCGTCAGATCGAGGAGGAGGCCCAGACGCTACAACCGCTGTTAGATCTGGGATGCCCAGGACCGTCCATCGTGAGGAGATCATTTAATCTCAAGCGTCCAGACCGAACCGGTATCGCGCGAGGAGATCACGCCATGTGTCCAAGTGAAAAGCCGCAGTCGTTCGATCTCCTTAGTGAGGGAATTTTGCAAGTATATCCCCCGCACTTTTGTAATTTTCTTTTAGTCCTGAAACTTTGATTAGTAGTTTAAAATTTTTGTAAAATTTACAAGTAGGCCCTCGAACTTGTCATATTTGCACGTAGGTCCTCTGCCACGTCACCTCACGTGACCTGTTCACGTGAGGTACGGGATTTTTGCAGAGAGGCCCTCGGCCTTTTGTGGATTTCATTCCAGTCCTGAAATTTGAATGTTATGTGTTAAACTTTTGTATTATTTGCAAATAGGCCCTCAGACTTTTGGATATTGCATCTAGGTCCTTCCTAGGCGTGTGCTAGTCACGCGCTCAGGTGGACATTTTTTAAGGATACCCCTGTGGGTCCTCTATTTTGTAATTGGTCCAGAAATTATTTTATTGAGTATAATATTTTTTGTAAAATTTCATGTTTGCCCCTGGATGTTTTGATATTTGCACTTATACCCCTGCTAGGCTGTGAATTTTTGTGTGCTTGTCTTATTTATTTGGAGCTTCATTTTAATTCGAAAAATTCCCAAAAATTAAACATAGGCTCCTGTTAACTTGCCCTTTCACGCCATATTTTTAGTTTTTATTTTTGTTGCATTTTTGTATTTATTAAAAATCAAAAACATGTTATTTCAGTACTGTCTAGCTTAGAAAATACCAAAAAAATATAAAAACACCTAGAAAAATTCCAAAAAAACCGCCTACTGTGTATTTTTTCCTATTTTAGTGTCAATCCAAAAATCACTAAAAATTGCAAAAGAAAAACCTTAAAAATTCGGAAATACCCAAAAACTTCTAAAAATTCTAAAAAATTCTAGAAAACTCAAAAAATTGCAAACTCAGTTCCTGTAGGTTCTATATTTTATTATCTTTATTTTAAAATTAGTTTGGAAAATTTTTGGCTGTTTGATATTTTTCATTCCTATTTTACCTTCAGCCAGTGATTTATCCCCTGTTTTCCTTTAATTTGCCATTTAAAAATACCAAAAAGATTCTGAAAATTAACCAAAAATCATAAAAACAGTAAAAAATCATAAAAAGACCAAAAATATTTTCTTTGCTAATTTTTGAATAGTTTTATCTATTTTTATAAATATCTCTTTCTCCCTTTTATTACATAGTTTATATATTCCAATATTGAAAAAAAATATAAAAAGAAAATATAAAATCAGAAAATCAAAAATCAAAATACAAAATTAAAAATTAAATAAATAAAGTAAAAATAAAAACCCACAAAAATCTTTGCTTTGCGTAGTGTAGACAACATTTCACATTCACACACACACACACATGTTTGATCTACCATGTCTTGCTCCCTGTGTTCGAACTCTCTGCATACTTGCTCTATACACCATTTATGTAGAGTTAAAAATAAATTTTAACTTTACATCTGCTTATCATTGTTTGATTGATTGAGTGTGGGTTAATTGTTGATTAAATCCAGATTTTGAGTGGTCAACACTTCGACTGTGTTCCCGCCTTGTGTGGAATACAAGACTGCTTGATTTTTGGGTTTATCAGTGTTCAAGAGAAGGGTAGAAAACGAGGAGTCTAGAGATCGACCCGCAAGGTCCGGATTGGGTTCTCGGGAATTGCCTCGAATTATTGGCGAGATCGAGTCCATGGAATCGATGTGGGTATCGACAGGATCCCGACTAAACCATCCATGGATCGCCCTCGCGAAGCAAGAGAGGAGTAGATATATGAAGAAAGATACAATGATCAACAAGGAATAAATTGGAATGCAAAACAGTAGAAAGGCTCAAACTGAGGGGGTCAATGGGAGAAACATATGACAAATTTTTTGCGCAAGTGCATGGGACTCGATCTTCGAACCTTAATCTTGATCCATACAAACACAATACAAAATTGGTTTACCAACTCATGCCATGTGAAGCCACGAAGGTTCGGCTACTTATTATCTTTTCATTTTTAGAGTTTTTATTTCATGCATATCTTATAACAAGTCCTTAGCACACTAACCCTACAGGAGAGAGAGTGCTGCCAGAAAAGTATCTCGTACTTGTCCTCCTCCTTTGTAACATGTAGTCTGCACTTTTTAATGTCCTTGTAACCTTTCATGGATCCCTACTCAGCCAAAGAAACAGAGAGAGGAAGCCAATAAGCGAAACCAATACTTCGATTCTCGCTCAGAACGGAATCACCCGTGAGCGTGCAAGAACCTACTCGGACGCAAATCGATGAGATAGACACCTCCGTGAAGGCGTGGCCTATGCTCAGTACTTCAAACCATGTCGATGTTCCACACAAGGGGGAACGCCATCGTTGACAAGGCCCTACTCGGTCACGTATGATAGAAGTGCCATTACTTCGGAAATCCAAGCAATACAAAAGGCAGTTACAAACTAGGATTTGGGCTCTATTCCTTATGGGACGTACCTCGCTCATGGGAGGGATTTTGGTCCCCTCCGAAAGTACCTGAAAATAATGAGGGCTTTTATGAACCAAGAACAATGATCATTAATTGCAGATTTTAATTAAGGTCAAAGTTTATTTAGAAGTCCCCTTGTTTTAATTTTTCGGTTTTCACCTTTTTTGAGTCTGTTTTCATACAAGCACCTAAAGTTTTTGTAGATTTTCATTTAATTCCTAGGTGCTCAAAATCAGAGGGAGATAGCGGAAAAGCCGTGCAAGTTGATTCAATTATGGAAATCTCACCATTGAACTTAATGATGCATGCTGAGGTAGAAGACTTACAATGCATCCCAGCTCTTTCCATGCGGTATGCAAAACAGAATTTTCAAACCTATCTACATGGCGGTGTGCAATTGACAAAATCGTCCTAAACAGTAGTTGCTATTAATCGTGAAGAACCAATTGTTAGTTATTCAAAAATGAGACAAAGATCCGGTCTCTGATGCCGATCGGTGCCCGCCAGAGCGTGTCCTGCACGCGCTGTATATGACCTCTTGCGACACGCGGTCTCAGATCTGAATTACTAACATTATTAATTTGACTAGGTCCATACGTAAGAGACTATAGGAACATGCATTCTTATTAAGATGTGGACCTCGTTACCGAGTCAAGCAACCTAAATCTAACGGCTTCATGCATACAAAACAAAATAAAAGAAGGCAAGAAAATGCGAAAAACTGCGACGAGGCCCCCTAGTGAACAGACACTCGGGCACTGGACCTCGTTGTGAAGAGCAGAGTCCGAGTTATTTTACATGCCAAAAATGTCTCTCTCTCACCATAAATTACATGAATAAATATTTAAATTAAATCTAAGCTAAATATTATTTTTGCTTCCTTGGTGCTCTCCCCAACTGGTCACAAAGAGAAGACCAGCCTCCTCCAAGCTTGGCTGCATCGGCCTCCTAAGAAACTGTCCTTGCGTGGCAGGCCCTCGCAACAAAGTCACAAAAAGAGGCATTAACGTATATAATCAAATAATTAAATCAATGAATATTTACAAAAGCAATGAATATTTACAATAATAATCAAATAATTAATTGCAAATAAATTAATGAATATTTATAATAATGAATGAATAAATCCGATAAATGACTTATACAAAAATGACTAGTGGAAATAGGCTATGCTCATTGCTCCCGGGCAACGGCGCCATCTGATAACTGAGGAGAATCAAGGGTCGTATTAATCCACAAGGCGGATTAATAGTCGATGTGTTGACCACTCAACCTTCCTCGGTTAGTCAACAATTAACCCACTATAATTAATAAAGCAATCAATAGCAAAAATGTGAAATTAAAATTTATTTTCTCTACCATAAAATGCATAGTGAATAAGCATGTAGAGGTCGAACCATAGAAAGCAAAACAGGCAACTTACGGTTACTCATGCACAACTGAGTCTTTTTTGTATAGATCTTTTTGTGGGTTTTTGGATTTTATATTTTTATTTTCTTTTTAATTTTCTGATTTTGTATTTTCTTTCTATATTTTCATCTTTTTTTATATCTCTTTTATATTTAAATAATATATATATGTATATGTATAAGTACAATATAAGTTATATATAGATATTATGTAGATAAAAATATGTAAAAATAGTCAAAATACAGTAGATAATATATTTGCAATTTTTATATTGTTCTATTTTTTGTTATTTTTCTGGAATTTTTGCTAGTCTTTATGCATTTTTAGAGTCAAAAATATCCCAAATATGTGATTAGTAAAATACCCAAAATTGATTTGGGTTTAAAAAAAATAAATGAGTCCCAAAAATACCAAAATTAATTTAATAGATAAAAATAACATATAGATAATTATAAATCAGAGAAATATATTTTTGGTATTTTTTTTGTAGAGTTTTTATATTTTTTGTTGGATTTTGGAGCTTTCTAATTTTTCTCATTTTATTTTTTTATTTTTAGGGGTTTTTGTTTTCTGGACTCAATAAATGCTAAAATATACTATATATAATTTGTTTGGAATTTTTTGAAATGTTTTTATATTTTTTCAGTATTTTATAATTTAGACATGGATTATTTAGGCTCCTTTTTAATTTTAATAAATAGATAAAATGCAAAAAAATGCCAATTAAAAATACGATGTGAAAGTGTATGACATGAAGCATCTAATCCTATTTTTTTATTTTTAAGAGCACATTAGCTATTTGTAATAAATAGAAGAAACACACGAAAATACAAGTCTTGTAGAGGTATTTTTGCAAATAAAATAAAGTCCAGGGTGCATAGTGCAAAAATGCTAAAAGTGTACAACATTTATTTAATTTTTAAAGACTAATTTACAATTACAAACCCCACCAGGGTGCTCATGCAATTTACCCATCACGTGGGACTACACATGACGCACAATGGGAGGGACCAAAATGTAATTATGAAACGTTCGAGTCGGTGGATTTGATTAAGCTAATCTAACTATCTCGGAATTAAACTAACTATTTGAAATAAAAGCTAGGAGAAAAATAAAGCAAAATAAATGGAAAATATGTAGCTCTTATACCTGGGCTGACCAGGGAGCAGGGTCGTCGGTGACGGCGGCCGTGGGCGTACCCCGTTGCTCCTGGAGCTCGGCCAAGCGTGGCAATTGATCCCACTGTCACGAGGAACAATTCAAGGTACTGAACCATGACTCACAAGTCTTTAATGGTGACCAAATTTGAAGGAGGCGGGGGTTCTTATTTATACACATAATGACACACCCTTATTGATCGGGGCCAATCAAAGAATCGGTGGTATGTACAGGGGATCTAATGATCAGGCGTGGTTGTTGGATGATCATAGATTATTTCTTGTGAAGGAAGAATCCGTGATAGATGGATGGAACGCCCCGGAAAAAGGGAGGAAGATCGGGGAAAAGATGGGTTGCGTCAGATCAGAAGCAGAGGGGGGAGTTGACCGTGGTTAACATTTGACGTGCCCTAATTGGTCCACCCAGACCGCTAAGCGACAAAACAACCTAATTTATTAAAGAATAATAAATTAAAAATAAAAACTTTTATTATTTTTCGAGTATAAAACAAAAAAATGTTTATTATTTTAGTATTTTATTGTTATTTTTATTTATTTTTGGGCTTATTTATCAGTAGTTAATTTTTATTAGTGTATTTATATGTATATTCATCTATGTTTTGTGCATTTTTATTTTTATTTTTATTTTAATTCTTTATTTTATATATTTATAACTTATTTTATGAGTATAAATATATTTTTTATTTTATTTTTATGATATTATTTGTAAACTTAAATAAATAGATATGTATATTATGTAGGTATGCTTATAGGTATTTTACCTATGTTTTATATACATCTTTTTATTTTAATGTATTTGTTGAGTTTTATTTTAGTTTTGTATTTTTAATAGACTATATATAATACTTACATTATTATAAAAATATAAAGAATAAAAGAATATGTTTTCCTTTTATTTTTATACAAGTATAATCATAGGTATTTTATCTATGGTTTCACGTAGATTTATTTTATTTTGCATTTCCCTTTTGGTTTTATTCCAAGTTTAATATGCACATATTTTATAAAATAATATTTACAAAATTATAAAAATATGAATTTGTAAAAATAATATGGGATGAATAAAATGAATATTTTAATCGGTAGAATGTACAATGAGGGCCCAAAACCTAACTTTCACACAGTAACTCCGAAAAATATGGAACCACCACCATTAAATAGCTTGTTAAAAAATTATATACAATTAGAGGTGATTTTGCTATGTTTTGAGTTTTTGTTTGAAAGATATGGGTATGTGAAGTTTGGTTTTGGGCTTTTTTATTTTGTGTATAAAATGAACACAGTGTATTATTTTTGTACAAACTCAAATTTGTATTTTTACTTATATTATTATCTACAAGTTTTAGGTTCAAAGTTTTTTCATCTGATGAATAAATAATAAGGAATAAAATAGGTGTAAAAAATGCATAAATAATGAATGAATAAATGGCAATTTTATTGTATTTTGGCCCTTATTTCCCCATACTTTATTCATTGTCGTCCAACTCAATTCTTGACTTGGTCTCAAGGTTTACGGTCATAAAATATTTTCAATATTTACTTTCTTTATCTTTTCTTCTCTTTATTCTATAATTCTGGCATTAAAAACAGTATTATTTAACAATAAATGTAATAAATGATGGATGCTATTTTGTACAAATTAATGCCCATTTGCATGCATTAGCGAGGGGTTTTTAAGCTAAAATTATAGAATAAAGATGACGAAATAGAGATTCACCAGCTGTCCACTCCTCTTTAATGGAAGGAGACTATCTCCATTCCATAATCTCCATTCTTGATTGATTTAATTTGGGATTAATTATATTGATATATATATAATCTAAATTAAATTAATTGTTGTTGTGTTTTTAGAACAAAATCTTGACCATTGAAAGAAAAACAAATAAATCTCATCCATTGAAATTGTGCGCATGTGGATTGGGATACGGGGACTCCCAAAATTCTATATAAGAAGAGACACCCTTGCTTTTCAAAGTTACAAATACAACAACAACATATGCTCTCTCTCTCTCTCTCATTCTCTACACGTCCTCTCTCCCTCTCATTATGGCCGTCCACCATGGAGCCCTAGAGAGAGTCGCCATCACCGCAGCTTCATCGTTATGTTGACGGATTGTTTGCTCGTGGATCTTCATCTCCTTCGGTGCACCTCGCTCGTGAAGTAGACGTCGGATCTCGTGTGACGAGATCAGAAGATACGTCGCTTGGATCATCAACATGGATTGCGAGGAGCACGGGTTTCATCAACGCGCTCGCAAGCGTCTCCTCCATCGGATCAAACTTGAGACATGAGGTCTCTTCGTTTAGAGACTCGATCGCAGCCATGCTTTAAGAGGTAGCCCTAATACTTGTTTGTGGTTTAGATGAAACGGTCCGAGAAGTGTTCTTGGATCAGGTGGTTTCATCGTATGAAAATGAATTTTAAATTCCGCTGCCTCGAGCAACTAGTGCGACTAGTCGCTCCCGATTGCATACGATGCGATCCTCACGCTTCCGTGATGTGCATAAGGATCTTACCATATCCTTCACCTTTCTTAAAGGAGCTGCCCTCCACTCCACCCAAAAGATGGTCCAACTACTTTTTTTCCTTCTCTAGGTTGGGTCGCTTTCCTATGCATATATTCTTCCTCACGAGTGTTATCCAAATTCGAAATCAAAACCGATCCGACTTAGGTCTGCGTGACCCGATCAAAATCCAATTAATATCTAAGAACCCGGATCAAATCCCGTTCAAATGCGATAAACCAAAAATAAATCGCATTGAACCTTGTGTCATAGGAAAAGTCTATGATGCGATCCGAACGGTCAAATGAAAGAGACTGACACTAATTCCATTTCAATGAATCAAAACCAACACAATCAATTATTTGTCGATCAGAGATCGTTTGACCGTTTTTAATCACAAAGATTAATCACAAATCGAAATCATATTTTGTCAATTTCTGAATCCACCTCATGTCAGAAAACATGAATACTATACTTGTTTTGATTGTCACTTCGAGACGAATGAAACGAGCCACTATTCACAAAAATATAAACTGCACACTGTAAAAAATGATTTTGTAAAATATAACATTCATTTTCAAATTAATTTTTTCATCCAATATAATATTTTTTTCATAAATCTATCTTGTTGCGAATGTTATGTCAATGTTATTATCAGATCTATGGAATGAGAAATTGCAAAATATATGGGAAAGATGGCTAAATTGCCGTTGGCTCACCACATACGTAGTTTGATACGGGCTACGAGGGGGGGCAACTTGGCTACACTCATCCTTATTTTTTTAGTTTCTTAAGGTCTTTTATGAAAACACTTGGGGGATTTAGATCATTAAATGACAACATGTTCTCATTCAAATTTTGGCTCAATTCGAGACCATTATCCCATCTATCAAACCTGACAACTTTTAATGATTTAATTGTTGAAATTGATTTCTTGTAGATGAATATGTTATGAATGTCTATTTTTCACGAAATTCGAATAAGAACATGGTGTTAGACAAAATTCTCCCTAAGTGTTTTTGATAAATACCTTAAGAAATAAAAAAATAAGGGCGGGATGGTCAAGTTAGTGTCCCCTAGGGGTAGCCCCAATTAAACCCTATGATGGGGGGGGGGGTGGCAACTTGATTGTCCGTACCCCTTATTTCTTCTCTTAGGGGCCGTTCAGTTGGGGGGTTACCCCCTTCTTAGAGGGTTACCTCCGAAAACCTATATTTCTACCCCTTGTGCAGGGCCCACGCTCTCTCTTTTAATACATTAAATAAATCATTTCTCTTTCATCCATTCCACGAAAAAAATAATATATTATACCATCATATCATCTAAAAATATAAAATACTAAACTTCTACTGACTTTTCCAAACTTCAATACAATCATATCACAACAACTACTCACTTTTCTAAACTTCAATGCAATCATATCACAACAAACCCTCTCAACCTCAAACCCTCTATCCAAACACCAAAACACAAAACAGGTTACCCTTCACCAGATAACCCTTCAACCAAACGCACGCTTAATGTATTTTCCAAACACGTGGAGGTTTAGCCCCCTGTATGACACAATACTCCCATTCAAAATTCGTAAAAAACAGACATTGCTAATACATCCATTTACAAAGAGGTCAATTTCAACAATTCCGAGACTTCTAAGTTTTGTCAGGCTTGATAGATGAGATATGAGTTTTGAATTGAGTCGAAATTTGAATGAGCATATGATGTCAGGTAGTGATCCGAATCCCCCGGGTGTTTTTAGGAAAAAAATATCGTAAGAAATAAAAAAACAAGGGCATGGATGACCATGTTGCCCCCCCTACGGGGGAGTTATAGAATTACGAAGGGCATCTTTCCTCGATAATTCAAAGAGATAGATTGGCTAGTCCATAACTTGCTTCGCGGTACACGGTCGGCTCCCCTTTGTCTATCGTCTCAGCAGACGAATCCATACTTTTACTATCTAACTCGTACGATTTTAATAATTCTGTATCAAATAGAATCTCATTCTTACAATGAGGAAGAGATGGGGATAAAGAGCAAGTGAGAAGGAAGGGAAATCGAGAACGACCTATATTACACTAACTTCTAGTGTACTGTTTTCATTGTTGAATAAGGGTCTGATTAACTTTCATTCAGAAAAAGTATAGCCCCATTAACCCCTATACACAGTTACATCCCATGTTCAACTAAGCCTCCATTTCACCCGCATTATTTAAATTATTGCCTTTGCATTAAAAGTCCTCAACATCAGAAAAAAAACACTTGTGGGCGCATGTCCTTGACTATTTGAGTTGTAACTACAAGTAACATAATAACCCCGCGCCTAACTCCTATCATTTAATGCAATTTTGATTAGTTGCTTTCTACCGTATGTTGCACATCAACCATTGATTAATCTAGGTAGAAAGCAATTATTCATCGACATAAGGAGCCCACATGAATTGCATGATAGTCTCCCTAGGTCCAACATGATCTTATATGGATATTGGACAAGAAGGCTCTCTCTCTCTCAACATCCACATACTCAAAACCCTCATATAGGCATGTATACTAGATCACCATTATTGGTTGGTTGTCATCTTCAGGAAAGTTGGAAGGATGATTAATATTTCTTCCTGGATTAAGTGGACTCTTGCTGCATGTGGATTAGGGCACTTAGTGGCTCGGTCTCATTTTCACGAGCATCGGAAGTGAGTATCATGTCATATATTAGTGGTTCATTGGGTACATGGTTACCTCGGGGTAACTCTATTTGTAACAGCCCGGATTCTCGGTGACCAGCAGAAACATAATGAATGCCACGTCAGATCCGAGTGTTACTCTCGAACATCAAAGATATCACAAATAACATATAGGAACCATCTTAACTCTCTTTATACATGAAGATATACATCCCTAATACATATCCAAGATCCTTGATTCCAGTGGGCACAATGATATCCTTCCTTTAGACTTCGCACAAGTCTCGAACTGCCGCTAAATTTGTCCTTACATATACCTGCAATAAAAACACAAAAATATATGGTATGAGCTAACGCTCAGTATGTGCCGAGATATGGTCAAACCAGCTAGCGAAAAATCAAGTCTCCTTATGCTATCACAAATAACTCCATGCATAGATAATTAGCTGGATAAATATTTTCCACAATGGATTTTTATAAATCTTCTACATTCCCTAACCTGGAATAATGTTCATAACATGCATTATTCATGGATACAATCCTTGAATATGATCTTAATCATACCATAGTATGCATGGATTCACTATTTTTCTCTTGTCAAATTTACCATATCAATAATTACATAAAGATGATTACATATATGAAATTATGTGTTACACCCATACACCTATTGCTATAATTAATCACATATAAGCCCTTATTTTATCTTAACAATGAGATTTACTTTGATCCCATTTCCATCATCATAATTATATACTTTTTTCATATAACATATCATACACAAAAGGAGTGTCATGGCATGCTCATTCCAAAATACTCTTATGATAAGGAATATAATATTTGACGGTTGTCATACAATAGCATCATTGATGAATATCAGATTCATCACTCTAAATCTCATTAATTAAGTTTAAATCCCTCAAAATCATTGGCATTTCTTCATATATTCAGCATAATTAGCATTCATGCATGTTTTGATAAGAATTGCATTTTATCCATTATTTGTGCACAAAATAAGAAGCCAAAAATCCCAGCCAAAATTGACCTGTAAATAGCCTAACTTCCATGCTTTTGACTAATTCATGCTAACTCCGAATGACACAAAACCACCTCCATTGTGTACATATCACTAACAAGAATAAATGAAAAATACAAAAAAAATCACTAACCCAAATAAGTGGACCAATAACCCAAACCCTAGTTCTACGATTTTCGGACTAAAACCCTCATATCTTCCCCATCCAGTGTCCGTTTTAATCTTACTCACTTTTGAACTAATTTACATTCAATTACCTTCAAAACAAGACCAAGTTCAAGTGAATCGGAGCTCATATGTGAAAGTTGGATTTTGGGCTTCTTTTGTACATTTTGTATTTGAGTTGATTTTGACCCATTATTTTATGTACATAATTAACCTATTTTAGTTTATTTATTTTTTATATGTCTTCTTTGATAAAAGTTTTATTAAAATGCATAAAAATCCAAATCCAAAATGGGCTAGAAATCAAATAAACAAATTAAGTCCAAGTCTTAACTAACTATCTGTATAAAAGGTGTCCTTTTCATCTATTATTTTATTCCCTCTTTTTCTTAATTAATAAAAATACAAAAATTAGATTACTATGTAAATATTTATCTTTGATTTTACCATATTTTTTCTGAATTTTTATCTGGTTTAAAAATGACATAAAAATTATAAAATCCGAAAAATCATGGAATTCATGTACGTGGGATACCCCAAAAATATCACTTTGTGCAAATGATCGATTTTGTTTTTGATGTCTTCATGAAAGTTGTAAATCTCATCGAGACGAGCAATTTTTGTGAAGAAACTTTTTTAATCCGAGGCCGTTTACTATTTCTTTTGGATTTTTCAAAGTATTTTTTTGATTATTGTGGTGCTGACACGTGGCAGCTCCTGGAGCCGCCATGTGTCAACCATTTTTCGAATTTTTATTTATTTATTTATACATTTTTATTAAAAAAATTTAATTCCCGCATGTGCGTCGCACATGCCTCCCAGGCACGCGCCACGCACGTGCCCAACCCCCTTTACCCCCCAGCTCGCCACATGGAGCCTTTCTGGCCGCCCGATCTCGGCCGATCGGACGGCTAGGGCTCATCTCCTTCATCCACACTTTCCCGATCGAACACACCTCGCGATTTCGCTGCCCATCTCGCAAACTTCGTCGCCCGCGTATCTTCTCCGATCTCCAAATCAGTCCCCCGATCGAACCCCCAAGATCTCACTCCGCCGTCGGTCAAACACCGATCGTCCGATTCCTCTGCGAACTCCGCAATTCCCTTCCATGACCGGCCGACTCGCCAACCCTATTTAAGAACACCTCCGGCCCACTTTCGCTCTCATCCGCCTATAACTTCAACTACTACGAGAGATGGTGGTGACATCACCATTCTTCTCCCTTCGCCGGCGAGATCCAAGGTCTTCGACCTTGCTGCATCAAGGCGCACCTTCCGCCATTAATGCTCAGCTCCGGTGCTCAGCCGTAGAGCCAACGTCAACGACCTTCTCTATTCATTGCCTCAACCTCCATCAACGTCGTCATCCTCTCCGTCATTGACAACGCTACAACGCCCACCTCTGTCTCCGACGACCACGACTTCATCAACCTCCTCCGCCGGTTGCTTCTTCCGTCGAGAGCCGCCTGACACCTCCGCCTCGCTAGGAGCATCCAGCTCCGATAGCTCCGCCGGAGGATATCCACCACCGCACGACCATCCACAGGTGGAGCTCAGCCCCGCCAAGGGCCAGCTGCTCTCGGACCTTCATCGGGAAACAGGAGCAATGTCGGTCCTCCGCCCATTCCGTCGTTGCTCAGCCGCGCCGCCGGGCTCCGGACCCAAGGCCCCCACCACGTGCCACACACGTGGGGCGGGGGAACGACATCAGCTAACATCACTAGGGGTCACGTGCTGTGCACGTGACCCGCTTGGAGAAATTGCAAGTCTGCCCTTGGAAATTGAAGTATTCGTACAACATGCCATTTCGCTGGCACGTGACCCTCTAGCAAAATTGCATAAGGCCCCCTACATTCTTGGTAATTACGCTTAGGTCCCCTTCTTTTGCTTTATTTATATTTATTATAATTTGTATATATACCCCTGTGTTTCCCCCATTGTTCTGGACCTCTACTTGCATTATTTAATTATCCAAAAATAGCATTTTATTTGTCAATTAATTCTCTATGTTTTGACATATTGTGGATATTTTTTTGATCATAAGTTAATTAATAATTAATTGTTTTATGGAAAATGTGAACTTTACTCATTTTGCGCTTTGAAATTCATAATTGATTAACCGTTGCTCTAAAAATTCTCGAAAAATCGCAGATTATAGAATTAATTGTGCTTAACATTGTGCCTGAAAAGAATTGGATTTACATGCATAGTTTACCTTGTAAAAATCATTTTGCATATTTCAATGTTTGATTTTTAGTAGGTATTGAATCTTGTATTTTTGAGGTTTATGATTTTTCTGAGATCCATCACTTAGTAATAGAACTTAGATAATTTTATCCCTTGAAATAATTAGGTTTACTATTTATTATAATTAAATATTAAAATTCACTTTGTTTGCATTTGCAAATTCATAAAAAAATCATATTGCATCCAAAAATTCCAAAAACATTATAATGCATTCATTTCATTATACTTTTCATTGCGGCCAAGTTTCGTATTTTTCGGACATTATTTGATCAACATTTACATTTTAGTCCCTAAAATAGGCTGAATTTGCAATTTGCATCCTTTATTGCATTAAATTTTACAAAAAAAGACCGCCTCAAAAACCGCGCATGAACTTTGATAGACATAATTCTAGGTTGTTCATTTGCCTTCTTGTGTTCGACCTTGTGACTTGTCTAAGTAAAATAAACATAAAACCACGTGATTAAAAATTGAATAAATATTTGTGGTTATTTTCTTGGTCGATTCCAATTGCCGCCTACAATGAAACGACACATTAATTTCCAAGCGAACGATAATTCAAGCTTCTTAACACACACAATTTTTGAGTCGTCAAATGACACCATTGTCGGGGAGGCAAACAACTTAGTTTTTTGTCTTAAAATTTTCTTTCGGTTTTCCGCATTCGGGTAGTCTGACCCCAGAATTTTTCATTGTAAATTTCATTCTTATTCTGCATTTATTTTCAGCATTTTTTTGCTTTATTTTTGAGTCACTCTCTTACACCATCTCTCTTATTTTTGTTGGAGGTACCCGGCGTACGTGGAGCGATTTTTCAAGACCCGATGCATATTCACCGACTTCCGAGAAAAGCCGTAATTAATTTGAGATTGAGTCGAGTCGTGAGAGAGCGTAGAGTCTAGGATTTTATTTTCTGCAATTTTAATTTCTTTAAGTAATTGCTCATTTATAATGGTGTCCATTTGGACTCTCGCATGTGTAAAAAGATCTTAAACTTTTTCTGTGGTGTGTCGTGGCATGTTTCACTCTCTGGTGAGGGTGGGGCCCAACTTGAGTGGCGATTAGGATAGACCTGCACATACAACTCTTAGAGCATTTAAATTTTTAGTTGTGCTCGTATGATCTAAGGCCACACTGCACTTTAATTGATACGTACATTAGATCATTCAATTTAGCCAAATTCAACTCAATTCTTCCCCGCTAATAGAACTTTCTGCTAGGTGCGGTTTTTCATCGGCTTGCATTCATTTAGAATAATTTTTCAAATTCTTGTATTGCATCCCAAATGGAGATTGTGAGGATTCACTGTAAGTCTTCTAACTGAGCATAAATCATAGTTTTTCGCGTGCATCGGCTTTTCTCGAATTTCTTCCTCTTGTTTTGTCACATAAGTTTAAAGGAAATTGAGACCGGACTATAGATGTGTATTTGTACTCATTTAATTCTTCACTGATCGTCTAATTAAAATTTGAACTGCTAAATCTAGCTGATTTCAAATAACTCATAAAATCAAGAATTTTTACGGGAGAGCAACCCCGACCTTGGATTCTTTTATTTTTCTGAGTGAGCAAGAGACGGCACTTAAGGCTAAAGTCCAAACCCAGATTTTCATATTGACTATTGATTCTACCAAAAATGATGAGCTACTTCTCAGTGAGGATCTAATGAGTAGCCGATAAATGGTTCGGATTTCCTTAGCAGAGTGGGTGGTTTAGAGGACATCGCGTAAGGCTCCGTCCTCAAGTAACGGGTAGCCGTTCTATGGTCCGTACTTACTCCCATACTGGCTGAAAGTAGATGCAACTAGTCGTAAGAATTTGGGCCAATCATTAGGAAAATTTCCGGTACCTAACAACTCGCTAAATTCTTTCCAAAATTATCTTATCACCAATTAAAATTGAAAAGATAATTGCCGAACTCTTACAGCTTCATTGTGTGAGTTGGTGAACCTGGGGTTTGATTTGTGTTTGATTTTGCGTGCGTGAACCGATTTCGAAGATCAAAAGCCGCACAATTGTGCCATCTCTCTCCTTCTTTGATTTGTCAACCAATAAACCTCATTTAAAAATCATGGAATTTTTGTACAAGAGCTTCCCAGATCCAGATCATGAAAATCAATTCATCTCGAACAGACCAAACCATCATTCATTTCATCTCTTTCAAAAATGGTGAAACATTTATCCGAGAATCCATCAGAGCTATACTATGAAAACGAATTCGTATCGGTCAGACACAAAACTTCAACACCTCCTCCAACTTCCACAAGAGACTCTTAACCACCAACATTTTCTACAAATCTGATCTGCTTTATGATTGACAACCCTTTGTATTCGGATCATACAAACCAACAACTGACTGAGGTCTCAACTTCTTCATATGTCAATCCACTCTACTCCGATCACACAATTCATCCTTCGTATTTGGTAAATGTCAATACATCATTCATGCGAGATTATAACCACATGATCGAATTTAACATCTCTTAACATCTCCCATCTTCCCCACCATGAACACAAATGAACAACCATCATCTTGGATTGACCATGACAGCCTCCCCTTCAGACATGACACTCATACAGAGGACTGGACTGACTACATAGAAACACATAAACCCTGTATGCTGACTCCACAATATCAAGGACCAACCAATCATGATCAAAGGATTGAACTCTACTCAGACCAACTCCACATGCCTGGACCATATGAGCAGCCTCCATCCATAATTTTTGAGGAGAAATTTTCAGAAAATAATGATCATATATTGGATATTTCAAGAGACTCTTCTCCTAGCACATACAGGAAAATGGAAAAGGAAATTATTGAATCTCAAATACAAAAATACACCCCGATTGCTCCCATGATTGATCATAAAAAATTTTCGAGGATGATATTTCGAGGATAAATAAGAGATTCGAATTAATGGAGGATAGATTTCAAAAATGTGCCGAACGATTAATTTCACTATATGGGAGCTCAGACATAAAAATGGATGAGGAAATGATTGGATCTCATGCTGAAATTTTTGAGGATATTCAGAAGCCTAGGGACGATTCTGACAGTGGTACTTCTGCATATTACTCCCCTAGAAATGATTATGCATCTGACTCTTACTCCGACCATCAAAGCCCCTGCTCATTTGAGGAACACATCACATCACCACATCACACAGAAAATATCAAAAAAAATTGAAATATTAAAAACATCCAAAAATAAAAAATCCAGAAAACTTCATAAAAATTGAAACTGAAGAAGATATGAAGAATTTGGATCATGCTGTACGGGAAGCATTGGAAAAAAGATTGATGTTTGAACTTCCCTTTATACAGGCCATTGAACACTTCCCCGACCTTAAAGGATTTGTAATGGATAAATTAATAACGAAAAAGTCAGGCAGGATAAGAACAAAGACTAAAAGACATATCTTATCAATGGCCTCCTCCTTGGTACTGAGGAGAAAAATCAAGAGCCGTATAGTGAAGCGGTTGCCCAGATTTGACTGTATAGTCAAAGACACAATTTTTACCCATGCTCGAATTGATGACGATTCATTGATCAGTATCCTCCCGACCTCTGTATTTCACGAACTCAAACTCGGACCGATCAAGAAGACACGAGAGATTGTTCAATTGGCCGACCGATCAATAAAACGACCGAGAGGAACCATTTCTATCATCATGACATTCCAAGGTGCTCCGCTTAAAGTAGAATTCACAACCACTGATATTGAGCATCAAGGAGAATTCACCAGTCTCCAATTATTCTCGGGAAGCCATTCTTAGCATTGGCTAAGGCAATTATTGAATGTGAGACTCGGGAAATCAATTTTACAGCATTGGAAGCACTTCGATCTCAACAAGTCTTTGAGGAACCACGATTTTCTGAGGCAACCCACAAAGTCCTCAACAATCGTGACCATCAAGCGGTAGAAGAGCCCTACCCCATTGCTACATCCGAGATAGCGATTGTTGATGAGACTATTGGTTTAGATAATCTCCCTACTGCTCCATTCCCAGCTGCTCTCACTGTGGAGAACCAAGTATATGAATCATATGATTCGAAGACTTATGCATGGTCGCACTCTGGGTCGACCTATTCTGACTACCTTGATCACGTCAACTCGACACATGAATGCTCCAACATCAAATTAATTGAGAACGAACATGCAGAGACACTCCCCAGTATTTCAATTCCCGCAAATCTCAAAATAAACAAATGTTTCTATTATGATCATGAGACATATGCATGGTCACGCCTTGGGGAAACCTACTCTGAATACCTTGACCAAATCATCCCAAATCGAGAGTGCACCAGCATTAAGAAGACTAAGAACAAACAAGCAGGACGAACACCGACCAAGGAGAAGAATTCCAATGGTTATTCATCTGGCTACTCAAGTGGTCTGACACCTTCACAAAATAAGACAAAGAAAGTCACCTTTGACCTTCCAGAATAGGAATCAGCTGATGATCCCTCATCAGGTCCGGAAAAGGTAATCTACATGAGTGAGGTCTGCTAGGCAGCTCTAAAACCATATCTTCGCAAGGATTCAAACTTCAATTCCCGTTGGACAACTCCTGTTCCTCACTATTATTCGTACAAAGCTGATGCTCCTGCCCTCATCAAGTACACTGGAATTATTTCTTATGAGCTGACTGAGACCGATACTTCCAAATACTCATCCGAGGGCAAACTGCTTGATCCCAAGAAGGAACAAATTCTGAGAAAACAACTGAAGAAATAAAAAGACAAGAATATCTGGAGTGTGTCCACTTTGAAATACTATTCCCCTGAGGATAACTCTGATGATGGCTACCTTTCATCTGACTCATACGCTTCATCTGATATCCAAAATGATTTCTCCGAGGATAACACTGATAGTAGTTGGGAATCATATGCTTCATCTCCTTCTCGTCATTATGATCTCCCACTGTATGCTCACAAAAAGATCGGTCGAAAACCGCCTTAATCATCGGCTAACCACCTTCCTTCTTGACCACATCGGTCTCCTTGTACAGCTTCTTCCTCTACTTAAGCCAAGGCCTAAGTATAGGGGGGACCGATGCCATCCGTACATACCATTTTCCCCATCTCACAATCGCTCCATTTCCACCCTTCTGTACTTAGGCTGACCAGAGTCTAAGTATAGAGGGAACCGATGCTCATCTGTATATACTCTCCTAATTCACATATCCCGACAGCTTCATATTTTTCCGCTCTTCTTTTATACTTAGTCTGTTCACAACCTAAGTATAGTGGCGCGGACCAATGTATCACTTTCTCTTTCCTTTTCTTTTCCTTTTCACTCTCTTACGCTTAGCCTGAGCTGTCTTCTTTACGCTTCTTGTGCTCTGAGGACACATCACTCGCTAAGTATAGGGAGATCTGTATATATATTGTGTATATATTTTATCCATATCTCATACTTTCGCGTAAGTCTATATATATTTACGAGGTGGGTAATTAATTTGAAAAAACAAAACAAAAACAAAAACAAAAAGAAGAAGAAGAGTTTTACTACTAACACTGACTGTGTCCAACCCAATTTTTTTTGAAAAAATTGGCTTCTTATTCATTTTTGCATTACAAACAAAAAAATCCCTTGCATAAAAATTAAAAATTAAAAAAATCACAAAAAAAATTTTGTGTCTGCATTTCACACACCTACACTTCATCCAACATCACATTCATTTGCATCTGTGAAAAGTCTTTGGGTTCTGAACCAAGTTATGAGCAGAAATCGAGAGTGGTCTGGACTTGACCTTAATCCACCTAATTTTCAGAGGAACTTCACCGAGAAATAGGATTTTAGAAGCTTCAGGTCTTTGACTTAATTCTTTGAGTTCCATATGACAATGTGCAGCGTTTGACTCAGTGTCTAACCTGGTCTCTTCATTTTGGGTACAACTCTGGAATAGGGAATCAATTTGTACTCTCGCACTATGCACTTATCTCAACTCAGACGGGATGTTGGAAGACTGTGTGAGTTTCTTTTCTGGTAGCGTGGAAATCTAAAGACCGGAGTACGGGTTGAAATAAAGCTTTGGAAAAGGGATGGACGGCTGGGCACAATTTTTTCTAAGATCCCAAAAAATGTATGGAAACAAAAAGATTCTCTATCCGTAGGGGCACAACAAGATCCAAGCAGAACCACCAAAAATTCCAAATACAAAGAATCCGTTACCAAATAAATATCTGACCAAAAAGGTCCAAGTTTCAAGAAAACCTACAGATCTTGGTGGAGACTCGGCTACACTGGAAAACTTCACATGGAGAGGTGACTACACTGGCCACCCTCCGATTCTTTTCTCCTTCTATCTTCTCCCCCAATTCGATTGTGAACACAACGCGACAAACCTTAGACGGAAATACCTGACTCCCCGAGGAAGAGTTACTGGAGAGGAGGTTTGCATGGTAGTCCGACATTCTAGATGGGAAGAGCTAAAACCTTTCACACACATGAGTCGATTGTTCAATGTTCATAGGGTATGCTTTGGGAAGAGGATTGATCTAAGATGACTTCTGAGCCGAAACTGTGACAATGATGCGTAGAACTTGAAGGCTGTTGATTTTAAAATTCTAAGTCTCACAGAAGTTCTGCCAAACTATTAATCCAAAGGTCGAGTCTAGTTTCATTTTCACATTCAGCTCATGGTCTTGGTATGGAACCCAATCTCATTTCACCTCATGACATTTCTTTTTGATGCTCAGGGACGAGCATGGTTTAAGTATAGGGGGATGATGAATCTCAGATTCATCACTCTAAATCTCATTAATTAAGCTCAAATCCCTCAAAATCATTGGCATTTCTTCATTTATTCAGTATAATTAGCATTCATGCATGTTTTGATAAGAATTGCATTATATCCATTATTTTTGTACAAAATAAGAAGCCAAAAATCCCAGCCAAAATTGACATGTAAATAGCCTAACTTCCATGATTTTTAGCTAATTTATGCTAACTCCGAATGACACAAAACTACCTCCACTGTGTACATATCACTAACAAGAATAAGTGAAAAATACAAAAAAATCACTAACCCAAATGAGTGGACCAAAAACCCAAACCCTAGTTTTAGGATTTCCAGACTAAAACCCTCATATCTTCCCCATCCAGTGTTCGTTTTAATCGTACTCACTTTTGAACTAATGTACATTCAATTACCTTCAAAACAAGACAAAGTTCAAGTGAATCGGAGCTCATATGTGAAAGTTGGGTTTTGGGCCTCTTTTGTACATTTTGTATTTTAGCTGATTTCGACCCATTATTTTAGGTGCATAATTAACATATTTTAGTTTATTTCTTTTTCATTTGTCTTCTTTGATAAAAGTTTTATTAAAATACATAAAAATCCAAATCCAAACTGGGCTTGAAATCAAAGAAATAAATTAAGTCCAAGTCTTCACTAACTATCTGTACAAAAAGTATCTTTTTCATCTTTTATTTTATCCCCTCTTTTTCTTAATTAATAAAAATAAAAAAATTAGATTAGTATGTAAATATTTGTCTTTGATTTTACCATATTTTTTCGGATTTTTATCTGATTTAAAAAAGACATAAAAATTATAAAACCCAAAAAATCATGGTATTCTATGTACATGGGATACCCCAAAAATGTCACTTTGTGCAAATGATCGACTTTGTTTTGAGTCTTCATGAAAGTTGTAGATCTCGTCGAGACGAGCAATTTTCGTGAAGAAACTTTTTTGATCCGAGGTCGTTTACTATTTCTTTTAAATTTTTCAAAGTATTTATTTTTCGATTATTGTGGTGCTGACACGTGGCAGCTCCTGGAGCTGCCACGTATCAACCATTTTTCGAATTTTTGTTTATTTAGTTATACGTTTTTATTAAAAAAATTAATCCCTGCACGTGCGTCGCACATGCCTCCCAGGAACGTGCCACGCACGTGCCCGACCCCCTTTAACCCCCAGCTCGCCAAGTGGAGCCCTTCTGGCCGCCCGATCTCGGCCGATCGGATGGCCAGGGCTCATCTCCTTCATCCGCACTTTCCCGATCGGCCGCACCCGCGATTTCGCCGCCCATCTCGTAAACTGCGCCGCCCGCATATCTTCTCCAATCTCAAAATCAGTCCCCCGATCGAACCCCCAAGATCTCGCTCCGCCGCCGATCAATCACCGATCGTCCGATTCTTCCGTGACCACCGTAATTCCCTTCCAAGACCGGTCGACTCGCCAACCCTATTTAAGAACATCTCCGACCCACCTTCGCTCTCATCTGCTGATAACTTCAACTGCTACGAGAGACGGTGGTGACAGCACCGTTCTTCTCCCTTCGCCGACGAGATCCAAGGTCTTCAACCTTGCTGCATCAAGGCGCACCTTCCACCATTAATGCTCAGCTCCGGTGCTCAGTCGTAGAGCCAACATCAACGACCTTCGCTATTCACTGCCTCAACCTCCAACAATGCCGTCATCCTCTCCGTCATCGACAACGCTGCAACGCCTACCTCCGTCTCCGACGACCACGACTTCATCAACCTCCTCCGTCGGTTGCTTCTTCCGTCGAGAGCCACCTGACTCCTCCGCCTCGCCAGGAGCATCCAGCTCCGATAGCTCCGCCGGAGGACATCCACCACCGCACGACCATTCACAGGGGGAGCTCAGCCCCACTAAGGGCTAGCTGCTCCCGGACCTTCATCAACAAACAAGAGCAACGCTGGCCCTCCGCCCATTCCGTCGTTGCTCAGCCGCGCTGCCAGGCTCCGGACCTGAGGCCCCCGCCACGTGCCACGCACGTGGGGCGGGGGAACGACATCACCTAACGTCACCAGGGGTCACGTGCTGTGCACGTGACCCGCCTGGAGAAATTATAAGCCCGCCCTCGGAAATTGAAGTATTCGCATAGCATGCCATTTTGCTAGAGGTCATGTGCCATGCACGTGATCCTCTGGCAAAATTGCATAAGCCCCCCTGTATTCTTGGTAATTACGCTTAGGTCCCCTTCTTTTGCTTTATTTATATTTATAATAATTTGCATATATACCCATGTGTTTCCCCTATTGTTCTGGACCTCTACTTGCATGATTTAATTATCTAAAAATAGCATTTTGTTTGTAAATTAATTCTTTATGGTTTGACATATTATGGATATTTTATGATCATTGGTTAATTAATAATTAATTGTTTTGTAGAAAATTGCGAACTTTGCCCATTTTGTGCTCTGAAATTCATAATTGATTAACTATTGCTCTAAAAATTCCTGAAAAATCACATATTGCAGAATTAATTGTTCTTGACATTCTGCCCAAAAAGAATTGCATTTGCATGCATAATTTTCCTTGTAAAAATCATTATTTATATTTCAACATTTAATTTTTAGTAGGTATTAAATCTTGTAATTTTGAGGTTTATAATTTTTCTGAGATCCATCACTTAGTGATAGAACTTAGATAATTTTATCCCATTAAAATAATTAGGTTTAATATTTATTATAATTAATTATTGAAATTCACTTTATTTGTATTTAAAAATTCATAAAAAAATTCATATTGCATCCAAAATTCCCAAAAAAATACAATGCATTCATTTCATCATACTTTTCATCATGGCCAAGTTTCGTATTTTTCTGACATTGTTTGATTGACATTTACATTTTAATCCCAAAAATAGGCCGAACTTGCATTTTGAATCCTTTATTGCATTAAAAAAATACAAAAAAAGTCTGCCTCAAAAACCGCGTACGAACTTTGATAGACATAATTATCGGTTGTTCCTTTGTCTCCTTGTGTTCGACCTTGGGACTTGCCCAAGTAAAATAAACATAAAATCACATGATTAAAAATTAAATAAATATTTGTGGTTATTTTCTAGGCCGATTCCGATTGCCGCCAACAACGAAACGACACATTAATTTCTAAGCAAACGATAATTCAAGCTTCTTAACACGCGCAATTTTTGAATAGTCAATCATATGGATCACTCATAAATCTAATTATGCATACAAAGGATGTGCATCTCATACTATACCTTCATATATGCCTTTAAGATTTTCCATATTTACACATGTGTTCACAGCAATAACATAATGCATATATACCTAAACATTTCATGTAATTGCACATATACACTTAGCAGTTCATATAATTGCACATAATTGCACATGTACACTTAATATTTCACATAAATGCACATATCGCTTAACTTTTAAATAAGCGCTTGGCTTCATCATAAGAACTTAGCTTATCCATTACGGATTTGTCTTATCTCATAATTTATTGGGCGGCTATGGTGGCTTTTACCGATGGCACAAGCGGTCACTCAATCATTACATAGAACATGATGACATCAGCGTTGAGTTAATGGTGGACTTTCCATTGAGTTCTACTGAACCCGACACCCTCGGAAGGTGTTGCCCTTTAGGCCATCGATAAACATACTCTAGGACCCCGTTCGGTTGGGGGGTTACCCCCCACTTTTGGTGGGTAACCCCACAAAACCCCCACTTTTAACCCACTAGTGGAGCTCACTCTCTTCCCATCAAAAAAATTATATATTATACCATCATATCATCTAAAAATCATAAAATACTCAACTTCTACTCACTATTCCAAACTTCAATACAATCACATCACAACAACCACCCACTTTTTCAAATTTCAATACAATCATATCATAATAACTACCAACTTTTTCAAATTCCAATACAATCACATCACACAAACCCTCCCAACCCTTAACCCACCAACCAAACACACAAACACAAAACCGGGTTATCCACCCCTGGATAACCCACGAACCAAACGCACCCTAGGGGTGCGTTTGGTTGGGGGGTTACCCCCCACTTTGGGTGGGTTACCCCCCAAAACCCATATTCCCAACCCACTAGTGGGGCCCACTCTCTTTCCAACCAAAAAAATATATATTATACCATCATATCATCTAAAAATCATAAAATACTCAACTTCTACTCACTATTCCAAATTTCAATACAATCACATCATAACAATCACCCACTTTTTCAAATTTCAACACAATCATATCATAATAACTACCAACTTTTTCAAATTCCAATACATTCACATCACACAAACCCTCCCAACCCTTAACCCACCAACCAAACACACAAACACAAAATCGGGTTATCCACCCCTGGATAACCCACGAACCAAACGCAGAGGTGGCTCCCACCTTAAGTGTAGCACTTAGCTCTGCTTACCAGTTAAGTGCCATTATCATGTTTAGGAAATTTTAATTCTTTAAATACAATTTCCTTTTTCATACAATAGTGACTCATGTAAACATGACAAATCAAATATAAACTGTGAACTTTTCTGACTTGATAGTTCCACTAATCACTGATCACTATGGAATGTGATATGCATAACGTTATTCTTTATCAATTGTATAAGATCGAACATTTCTTTATTACATACATAGTTATTCGGTACTTTGATGGTATCAACTCATTTATGGTAACTTTGTAGCTCTGTTATCGTATATAACAATGTGTGAGTGATGGTACACGCATATGATTCTAAACTATGATGTTACATCGTATTTATCATATGTGAAGAAACATAGCACATAAATTATACTATATTTATACAACATACATCATGAAATCAACATGGGATTGGAATGCATACAAAGTGCAAGATTATATACAAATAGATAATTTACTTACATATGGGGTTAGCTACAGTACGCATAGGTCATGTGTTGTATTAAAGAGTTAGATACGATATATGGAATTGGCATGCATAATAGGTGTTATGATAATATCTCAAGCATATACCCACCAATTTGTCCATGTTCAGAATAATATATAACATACAGCTTAGGACATATTGATATGGCAAATGGACACCACTTACTGTCTCACGCATTATAGTCTCTATTGGCTGACATTATTGTGAAATGCCTATTTAGAAGCATATATCGTATTTACAAAATTAACATTGGATCTTATTGCTATCCTAATATTGGTTATACCATACAATCATAAGGTATTATACCAGTGTAACATGCTCATATTAAAATACCCAACATGAATTAATTCATGATGATGTGGACGTGTCTTCTGACGAAGCTATTGACTCGTGCAAACATGTAGGAACAAATATATTTTTAATTACACAACATACTTATCCATCCGAACTTATAAGAATAATTAGGATTACATATTAAGTAATTAACTTGAGAGGTGTAGGAGATAAAACATTGCAATGGTCTCTGCAACTGCATTATTATCTTTCTATTTGTACATAACTTGTGATTAAGATCTTGACTTGTCTTGCACGTAATAAAAGTATAGGGTCAACGAATATCTTGAAGTTATCTAATAGTCATCCATCATTATCAATCTGTGCACTTAATTATTTGCAAGGATTAATCCCTAAACTAGCGAAGTTTACGTCATGTATAAAATCATCTAAAACTAGAGATTATTTCAAGTAGCAACCTTAACAGGGAACAAATCATGTTTGTCCGATTCAGTATGTATAATGCATAGATTTCTTAAAAGGAATACCGTTAACGAGCCTAATAGCTATGACCAAACAACTATATTGGATGTAGAGTGATATGATCAATGATAGATCCTATGGGTTCTACACATACCTCTATGGATGAAAATAAGAATATTATTTGTTCACGTGGATCGAGACCATCGCCGATCACATTGATGTGCCTCCGATCTTGCCGGATCAAAACTTGATGTCGACAGAATGGTTGTCGCCGTCGCTCACTCCATGCGCATCCGATCACGGCTAGCCCCACAGCCCGAAGACGATGTCCAAACACGGTGATTGAGGTTGTGTGATACCTCGGTCAAGGAAGAGGAAGGGACTATTTGTTGGACGCCTCTTCTCTCTCTTGCTCTCTCTCTCTCTCTCTATGCAACGTTGAATTGGTTACATGTAAGTCCATGCAATTAAAGAGGAATGGTAACTTGTTATCAAGAAGTTGATACACGTCCCTTTCCATGTAAGAATTCCTCTTCCAAAAATAGAATCCTCATCCGTGGAATGGAGGGTTGAGTTGGTCATATATAACCGCCCATCTCTCTCTCTCATATAATCAGACCAATTACCTCACGTCTCTCTCTCCTTTCATTTTAGTAACGTGAATGGGTGGTCATTATGAATCCAATTCTATTTATAGTAAATTGGAAGGGGAGAACGTGGGATGAAATCCATGTCATTGAAGGCTTCTCAAAAAATATCTCATAGATATTACATAGACACCCCTCTACTTTTAATGTTCAAATCTTATATAGAACCTATCATGTTGTCACCTATTTCATTATTTAATTATCTCTTTTTTTATATCTAATTATAAAATATGGGTTGTTACAATCTACCCCACTATAAAAAAATTTTATCCCGAAATTTACCGGTCAAGAGACTAAAAAAACTCATGATATTTGACTCATATCTCAATCTCTTATACCGTTGTTTGCTCTTCACATTTTATGGGACCAACTTTCTTGTTCTGTTACTTTAGAGCCATTCCCTTCTATCTAGGGCCTCTCTAACAATAGGACAATTATCTCCTCCAAGATCTTAATTGCAAGATAAACAAATCCTTAACAATATATCTTCACCCAAGAAACTAGAGTAATTAACCCAACGAGACGTTGAAAGGAATCTGTAAGGGTCAATTTGTGGGTTGTCACGCACTGAAAATAGTCTATCCACGTGCACAACTACGGTATATACAAATAAAGATATTTCTAACTGAAGTTGGGATAGACGATATGTAAAAAGGATTGTGCCTATTACTAACAACTGACCTACCGAAAATTCAATATACATCAAATCATGTATTTTGCATTAGGTACAATTAAAAGAGGATCTTGACCAACACTAATCTCTTAACCAACAAACTAATTTGATCTAATGACCACAATCTTGTATCACATATAACTTAAGTGGTCTCAAATTCTAAAGTCCAACTTAATCACACACAACATCAATGTTGGCTAATGGCTATATTAATAATTTGGTCGATAGTGTTTAAGATATTTGTGATATTATCAATAAATACCATCACAAACTTTCCTACGTAACCACAAAATACATGATTCATCGACTTAATGTAGCTAATACATCTGAGAGGTCAAAAGGTATAACTAGCGATTCTTGGTAATCTTTGATATGTCTACACTCTAAATTATAATTAAGCTAATGGTATTTTAACTAGAGGTCAATCTTGAAGAAGACAGTTACTTGTTGCAATAGATCGTCTGTGAAGAAGCACATATTTTATCTTTATAGTGACCTTGTTCAAAAATTAGTAGAGTTCAAACAATGAAAGCACTCCGAGGGAAACACCAAGCCCAACCAAATCATTATCTAGTTGCCCCTTTAATTTTTTCCAGCTCATCCAACTAATATGAGTGTAGTCACTAGTATGACATCTATAGTGAAGTCAATATCCCTTTCAAGCATATGATCAAGATCATTAACAACTTTATCTAAAATATCATATTACTTCTAAAATCTCAAGTCGTACATGAGAAACATTTTTTTTACCAAATAAGTCACATATATTATGAGCGTTGTCGATGATATAATCATCCGACTCTCTTTCTTTTATCCCCACAATAATCAATTTAGTATGTCTGATATGTTAAATCACTTTATCTTCCTTAGGATAATCTACAATCTTCAAGACTAGTTCTATCTCCCTATCGGTCAGCCTTCTACCACTGATGTTATCTTCTAAAGACATAGATGTTATGCTAAATTTTCTATCTCCTATTTTTTTCTCCTACCTCCCTTTTTTTCCTATACTAAAAGTCTTATGTCATCTATGATTGGATATCTCATGCCCAGAGAAACTACTGCTCTAATACCACCTGTAACAGCCCGGATCCTCGGTGACCAGCGGAAACATAATGAATACCACGCCGGATCCGAGTGTTACTCTCGAACATCAATGATATTGCAAATAACATATAAGAACCATCTTAACTCTCTCTTTATACATGAAGGTATACATCCCTAATACATATCCAAGATCCTTTATTCCAGTGAGCACAATGATATCCTTCCTTTAGACTTCGCAACAAGTCTCGAACTGCCCCTAAATTTGTCCTTACATAGACCTGCAATAAAAACACAAAAAATATATGGTATGAGCTAACGCTCAGTATGTGCCGAGATATGGTCAAACCAGCTAGCGAAAAATCAAGTCTCCTTATGCTATCACAAATAACTCCATGCATAGATAATTAGCTGGATAAATATTTTCCACAATGGATTTTTATAAATCTTCTACATTCCCTAACCTGGAATAATGTTCATAACATGCATTATTCATGGATACAGTCCTTGAAATGATCTTAATCATACCATAGTATGCATGGATTTCACTATTTTTCTCTTGTCAAATTTACCATGTCAATAATTACATAAAGATTATTACATATATGAAATTATGTGTTACACCCATACACCTATTGCTATAATTAATCAAATATAAGCCCTTATTTTATCTTAACAATGAGATTTACTTTGTTCTTATTTCCATCATCATAATTATATACTTTTTTCATAGGACATATCATACACAAAAGTAGTGCCGTGGAATGCTCATTCCAAAATACTCTTATGATAAGGAATATAATGTTTGACGGTTGTCATACAATAGCATCGTATGGATCACTCATAAACATAATTATGCATACAAAGGATGTGCATCTCATACCATACTTCCATATATGCCTTTAAGATTTTCCATATTTGCACATGTGTTCACAACAATAACATAATTGCATATATACCTAAACATTTCATGTAATTGCACATATACACTTAGCAGTTCACATAATTGCACATAATTGCACATATACACTTAACATTTCACATAAATGCATATATGCACTTAACTTTCAAATAAGCACTTGGCTTCATCATAAACACTTAGCTTATCCATTACGGATTTGTCTTATCTCATAATTTATTGGGCGGCTATGGTGGCTTTTACCGATGGCACAAGCGGTCACTCAATCATTACATAGAACATGATGGCATCAGCGCTGAGTCAATGGTGGACTTTCCATTGGGTTCTACTGAACCCGACACCCCCAGAAGGTGTTGCCTTTTAGGCCATCGATAAACAGACTCTAGAGGTGGCTCCTACCTTAAGTGTAGCACTTAGCTCCGTTTACCAGTTAAGTACCATTATCATGTTTTGGAAATTTTAATTCTTTAAATACAATTTCCTTTTTCATACAATAGTGACTCATGTAAACATGTCAATTCAAATATAAACTGCGGACTTTTCTGACTTGGTAGTTCCACTAATCACTGATCACTATGAAATGTGATGGGCATAACATTATTCTTTATCAATTGTATAAGATCGAACATTTCTTTATTACATACACAGTTATTCGATACTTTGATAGTATCAACTCATTGATGGTAATTTTGTAGCTCTGTTATCGTATATAACAATGTGTGAGTGATGGTACATGCATATGATTCTAAGGTATGATGTTACATCGTATTTGTCATATGTGAAGAAACATAGCACATAAAATGTACTATATTTATACAACATACATCATGAAATCAACAGGGGATTAGAATGCATACAAAGTGCTAGATTATATACAAATAGATAATTTACTTCCATATGGGGTTAGCTACAGTACGCATAGGTCATGTGTTGTATTAAAGAGTCAGATACGATATATGGAATTGGCATGCATAATAGGTGTTATGATAATATCTCAAGCATATACCCACCAATTTGTCCATGTTCATAATAATATATAACATACATCTTAGGACATATTGATATGGCAAATGGACGCCGCTTACTGTCTCACGCATTATAGTCTCTATTGGCTGACATTATTGTGAAATGCCTATTTAGAAACACAATGTATTTACAAAATTAACATTGGATCTTATTGCTATCCTAATATTGGTTATACCATACAATCATAAGGTATTATACCAGTGTAACATGCTCATATTAAAATACCCAACATGAATTAATTCATGATGATGTGGACATGTCTTCTGACGAACCTATTGACTTGTGCAAACATGGACGAACAAATATCTTTTTAATTACACAACACACTTCTCCATCCGATCTTATAAGAATAATTAGGATTACATATTAAATAATTAACTTGAGAGGTGTAGGAGATAAAACATAGCAATGGTCTCTGCAACTGCATTATTATCTTTCTATTTACACATAACTCGAGATTAAGATCTAGAATTGTCTTGCACGTAATAAAAGTATAGGGTCAGCGAATATCTTGAAGTTATCTAATAGTCATCTATCATTATCAAGCTGTGCACTTAATTATTTGCAAGGATTAATCCCTAAACTAGCGAAGTTTACATCATGTATAAAATCATCTAAAACTAGATATTATTTCAAGTAGCAACCTTAATAGGGAACAAATCATCTAGAACAAAATCTTGATCACTGAAAGAAAAACAAATAAATCTCATCAATTGGATTTGTGCGCACATGGATTGGGATCCGTGGACTCCCAAAATTCGATATAAGAAGAGACACCCCTTGCTTTTCAAAGTTATAAATACAACAACATATGCTCTCTCTCTCATTCTCTACACGTCCTCTCTCCCTCTTATTATGGCCGTCCACCATGGAGCCCTAGAGAGGGTCGCCATCACCGCAGCATCGTCGTTATGCTGATGGATTGTTTGCTCGTGGATCTTCATCTCCTTTGGTACACCTCGCCCGTGAAGTAGATGCCGGATCTTGTGTGACGAGATCAGGAGTTTCGTCAATTGGATCATCAACATGGATTGCGAGGAGCACGAGTTTCATCAACACGATCGCAAGCGTCTCCTCCGTCGGATCGGACTTGAGTTAGGAACTCGATCGCAGCCATGCTTTAAGAGGTAACCCTAATACTTGTTTATGATTTAAATGAAACGATCTGAAAAGTGTTCTTGGATCAGGTGGTTTCATCGCATGAAAATGAATTTTAAATTTCGCTTCCTCGAGCAACTAGTGCGACTAGTCGCTCTCGATTGCATACAATGCGATCCTCACACTTCCGTGATGCGCATAAGGATCTTACCATATCCTCCACCTTTCTCAAAGGAGCTGCCCTCCACTCTCCCCAAAAGATGGTCCAACTACTTTTTTTTTCTTCTCCAAGTTGGGCTGCTTTCCTCTGCATATATTCTTCCTCACGAGTGTTATCCGAATTCAAAATCAAAACCGATCCGACTTAGGTCTGCGTGACCCAATAGAAATCTAATTAATATTGAATGAACCCAGATTAGATCCCGTTCAAATGTGATCAACCAAAAATCAATCGCATTGAACCTTGTGTCACAGGAAAAGTCTGTGATGCAATCTGAACGGTCAAATGAATGGAGACTGACATTAATTTCCGTTTCAACGAATCGAAACCAACATAATCGATCATTTTTCGATCAGAGATCGTTTGACCGTTTTTAATCACAAAATTTAATCACAAATCGAAATCATATTTTGTCAATTTTTGAATCTGCCTCATGTCAGAAAACATGAATATTATACTCATTTTGATTGTCACTTCGAGACGAATGAAACGAGCCACTATTCACAAAAATATAAACTGCACACTGTAAAAAATGATTTTGTAAAATATAACATTCATATTCAAATTAATATTTTAATCCAATATAATTTTTTTCATAAATCTATCTTGATGTGAATGTTATGTCAATGTTATTATTAGATTTATGGAATGAGAAATTGCAAAATATATGGGAAAGATGGCTAAATTGCCGTTGGCTCACCACATACGTGGTTTGATATGGGCTATTGGGGGGGAGGGGGAACTTGGCTACATTAATCCTTATTTTTTTAGTTTCTTAAGGCCTTTTACGAAAACACTTGGGGGGATTTAGATCATTACATGACAACATGTTCTCATTCGAATTTTGGCTCAATTCAAGATCATTATCACATCTATCAAACCTGTCAACTTTTAGCGATATAATTGTTGAAATTGATTTCTTGTAGATGAATATGCTATGAATGTCTATTTTTCACGAAATTCGAATGAGAACATGGTGTTAGACAAAAAATCTCCCTAAGTATTTTTGATAAATACCTTAAGAAATGAAAAAATAAGGGTGGGATGGTCAAGTTAGTGTCCCCTTGGGATAGCCCCATTAAACCCTGGGGGGGGGTGGGGGTGGGGGCAACTTGGTTGTCCATACCCCTTATTTCTTCTCATAGGGGCCGTTCGGTTGGGGGGTTACCCCCTTCTTTAGGGGGTTACCTTCGAAAACCCATATTTCTACCCCTCATGTAGGGCCCACGCTCTCTCTTTTAATACATTAAATAAATCATTTTTCTTTCATCCATTCCACTAAAAAACAATATATTATACTATCATATCATCTAAAAAATATAAAATACCGAACTTCTACTCAAATTTCTAAACTTCAATACAATCATATCACAACAACTACTCACTTTTCTCAACTTCAATGCAATCATATCACAACAAACCCTCTCAACCTCAAACCCTCTATCCAAGCACCGGAACACAAAATGGGTTACCCTTCACCAGATAACCCTTCAACCAAACGCACACTTAGTGTATTTCCCAAAAAACGTGGAGGTTTAGCCCCCTTTATGACACAATACTCCCATTCAAAATTCGTAATAACCGACATTGCTAATACATCCATTTACAAAGAGGTCAATTTCAACAATTATGAGACTTCTAAGTTTTATTAGGCTTGATAGATGAGATATGAGTTTTGAATTGAGTCGAAATTTGAATGAGCATATGGTGTCAGGTAGTGATCCGAATCCCCTGGGTGTTTTTAGAAAAAAATATCGTAAGAAATAAAAAACAAGGGCATGGATGGCCAAGTTGCCCCCCTTGCGGGGGAGATATAGAATCACGAAGGGCATCTTTCCTCAACAATTCTAAGAGATAGATTGGCTAGTCCATAACTTGCTTCGCGGTACATGGTCGGCTCCCCTTCGTCTATCGCCTCAGCAGACGAATCCATACTTTTACTATCTAACTCGTATGATTTTAATAGTTCTGTATCCAATAGGATCTCATTTTGACAACGAGGAAGAGATGGGGATAGAGAGCAAGTGAGAAGGAAGGGAAATCGAGAACGACCTATATTACACTAACTTCTGGTGTACTTTTTTTATTGTTGAATAAGGGTCTGATTAACTTTCATTCAGAAAAGTATAGCCCCATTAACCGCTATATATATAGTTACATCCTATGTTCAACTATGCCTCCATTTCACTCGCATTACTTAAATTATTGCATTTGCATTAAAAGTCCACAACATCAGAAAAAACACTTGCGGGCGCATGTCCTTGACTATTTGAGATGTAACTACAAGTAACAAAATAACCCCGCGCCTAACTCCTATCATTTAATGCAATTTTAATTAGTTGCTTTCTACCATATGTTGCACATCAACCATTGATTAATCTAGGTAGAAAGCCATTATTCATCGACATAAGGAGTCCACATGAATTGCATGATAGTCTCCCTGGTCCAACGGGATCTTATATGGATATTGGACAAGAAGGCTCTCTCTCTCTCTACATCCATGTAATCAAAACCCTCGCATAGGCATGTATACTCGATCGCCATTATTGGTTGGTCGTCATCTTCAGGCAAGTTGGAAGGATGCTCAATGATTCTTCCTGGATTAAGTGGACTCTTGCTACATGTGGATTAGGGCACTTAGTGACCCGGTCTCATTTTCACGAGCATCGGATGCAAGTATCACGTCATATATTAGGGGTTCGTTTGGTTACGAGGTTCCCTCAGGGTAACCCGATTTACCCCTTGCATTCCTGGGTCATTCCTGAGTTGAAATTTCATCACAAATCAATGTAACATCACATCACATTCCTTATCCCAACCCCCTACCAACCATCATAATTATCCAAACAGCTACTATTCACAGGAGGTTACTCCAACCCAACCCACGCCACGAACCAAATGAGCCCTAAATCTGGAGCCCAAGATTCCATAATTAGCAAGGACCGTAGGAGAAGAAGATTGCCTAATGGAGGGTCGAGCAATGGTAAGAGCCTTATTTAAGGGAAAAGAGGTACTCCCGATGTTCATAAGGAAGGGTAGAAGAAGCATGAGCACATGAGGCACTAGAGATGGTGACTAACACGTGCTTTCAAGTAGTAAGTGAGTTAACTTAGATTCATCTCGCAAAGCTATTTTGTATGCAACATTAATGGTTTTGTAATAACGCGTAAAACTGAATGTCGTACACATTAGATAAATTTGTCCAAGTGCACAAATGATTGATGTAATTTCCGATCAAGAATAACACCAAGGTCATCACCGTTCGTCGAGATCAGGAGGATCCATGTGGATGCTGCGGGTCCCATCTGTGGTCTTGCTTGAGAGAAGGTGGATGTGGAAGATCATCTTCATCAAGGTTGTAGAAATCGGTAGTCGGCACTCGATCGACATGGTCACTGACTATGGATTAATCGCCAGTCGGGCGACTAATCCGATTTTTTTTGAAGCAATTAGAAGCACCAATAGATTAATAACTTAAGCAAAGTTACATAGAAATTGATGGGAGACGGGCAACAAGATGCGCCGCCAATCCCTTTTGAATGGTAAATCCAATTCTTCGAAACACAACATTCATAGACTTGGGAACCATAACATTGCTATGCATGATTTTTTGAATCCTCTTAAGGAGCTCCACCGCTTCACTTGCCAAGAACCCAAATGTATCAAAACCAAAGGGGATGAAAACGTGTTGATTGTCCATGTAGGCCTTCTCATGCTTAGCCACTTTAGCTAAGGCAGCTTTTTGTGCAGCGCACCCCGCAACAAAATCACTCTTTACCGGACCCACCAATGGAGACACTCCAGTCAAATCAACACATGCATGCTTTCCTCCAACCCATCCAAATATCAAAACATCTGCCGGTCTAAGTGTTGATCTCCCCTCTTGTGGATCAGTTAAGAAATTCACCGGTGCTTCTTTTTTTGAAGCAACACCTGCATATCTGAGTATATCAAACAGAACATCTCTAACAAGATCATGTCTGTATTTAAAACCTGGAAGCTCGCGACAATGAACGACATGATCCCCAAAAGCATCGAAGCAGGATTTAGTCTGTCATTAGTCGGTTTTGAATTTTTTCAATTATTTTAAATATATAAATTATTTTTATACATATATTTTTATATATTTTCATGAATATGCACATTTTTTCTTTTTTTGAAAGAATATTTATACACGGTCTATACTATCATAATGAAACAAATGAAGTAATTGATTTTAAATACAACATTAACCATAATAGAATAAGTTTGCTTTGGAAAAAAAAGCAAAAAAAGTTAACGAATTGAAAAACTTTATCTAAAAGTCGATCGACTAGTTGGCCGACTAGGCCGATTAGGCCTAGTCGAGTCGGCTACCCCCGACTCGACTAGGCGGCCTAATCGATCGACTTTTACAACAGTGACCTTCATCATGAATCAAAGGGTTGTCCTGTAAATCAGAGGATCATCAAATGCTGTAAAGGAGGAATATGGAAAAGAAGAACGATCACATGGATTGTGTCAATGCGAGCGGCTACGCCATTGAGTTGACCGACCAAGGTATCAGTGGCGACATTAACTTCGATGTTCTAACACAGTGATATCCATGTTTTTTTATTCCGATATAAAGTTAACATAGCTAAACATTTTCTATAATCTAAAGTAAGTTTTAACAAAGTATTACTCATTTATCACAAATCAATACACATTCTTTAATGTTGATTTGTATTTATTTATTAGTTGGTTGAATAGTTTAACACGTTTAAGCTCAGGGATGCAAACAAACAGATACGAATACAGATATATGTATTACCGTATCTTTATCCTTTAAGAATATGGACGCGAAAACATGAACGAATATCTTATGGATATCGACAATCACAAATCATATCCTTGAGTACGGATTTGGATATGGAAATGAATAATCATAATTCGGATATATATATTACAAATGGATACATATTATCATACATATAAAAAAAGTTTCCTAAAACTTAAATTTAATGCCAAAATAAAACAAACTAGAAATACACAACATCTTTAAAAAAGGAAAATAAAGTAATATGTTAAATTAAATTTTTATAACAAATAGTTAAACACCATAAAATATATATTTGGATAAATTACCAAGATGAAAGACCCCAACTATGCATCAATCCCAATAGCGACCTCATTTTTTAAATGATATAAATAGGGAATTAAAATTCCATCTATATGCAATAACGTCGATATATAAGGGCTGCGAAGCTTACATGATCATGTATTTAAGATAAAAAAGATCAAACTTCTTATTGTTACGTTTTCAAAATAATACCCTACTCAGGAATCGAGACATATCGAGGGTTTTTTTGTAAGTTATTTTTTTTTCTCTTCATATATTTGTACCGACTCTAAAATACATTATATTATGTGTAACCAAATAACATATTTAGATATTTATTCATATGCACATTAATATATATGTGTGTGTGTGTGACGAACACACAATTTTAATAATATGCCAAAGAAATTGTAACCATATAATCATACATGCATTCATTTCCTCAAAAAATTTGAAAATAGTATCCGTATCCGTATCCATATCTGCAAAAAGAAAACTCATATCTATATGTATCCGTATCTGCCAAAATAAAAAAATACATATCAATATCATCTTAAAAACGACTAAGATGAAGGTTGGATACATATATACTGGCATCCTGATGCATCCCTATTTAGGCTCCTTTTTAATCCACGTAATAGGTTGGAGTTCTTACTTCCTATCAAGTTTTAGCGGAGATGGAGACTTTGAAATAAACTTTTGATATGCTCTTAGGGGTTCGTTTGGTTGCATGGTTGGGTTGTGGTACTATTCACAGGGGTACCTCCTCCTCACAGTTTACTATTCACCCAGCCCAACCCAATCCAACCCAACCCTGCCCAAGTTTTTTTCAAAAGATCTATTCATGTATTTTCTATTATTACATACAATCGATGTATTAAGGTTAATATGCATTATAGACAAAATATACGTGATACTTCATTTGCAAATTATTTATTTAGAAATATTTCGGGTTTATTATGTATCATACCAATGTTATGCGATCCAAGTTATTATTACATAGCAAAAAAAAGCGTGTGTGTATATACGTGTCTATGTTTTATCGATATTTTTTTTCACTTTTTGAGTTGTAAATCATAATCTTATATGTTACCGTGGTCCACTGGAAAAATACCATCAACACCTCTCCACGCAATCACTTAATTATTTTATGACAAATAACAGAATAATCAACACGGCAATCATCCTCGTTTGCTTCTATTTCACCTACTGTGTTTTAAAAAAATCACGTCCCATCGATAACAACCTACATCTATCCATAATCAAATAACCCTAACAACTTATACTCAACCGAGCATGTAACTCCGTTCTTTTTGTCCCGGTCAAATCTTTTTTTCCTTTTTTAGTAGATAGATATTAAAGAAGGAAATTTTGAATCGTGATTCTCTAGATGGTAGATAGTGTGCTCTATCAGTTGTAGATCACTGAAGTTATTTCCGATCAAATACTTTATCTCCTTCATCGTAAGGCCCTGTTTGGTTGGAGAATAAGTCCTGGAATAAGGGTCAATTCTCCTCCTGATACGGTTCCCAGTGGTACGATTATTCCTCATTATTCCATCTTATTTCATTCTTATTCCTATCTTTATCCCACCTTACATACCTTTATTTTTACCTCATTCTCCTTATTCTTATCCTCCAGCCGAATGAAGAATAAACCCTTATTTCCGTTATTCTCTATCCTTATTCCTGCTTATTCTCCTCCCCAACCGACCTAATTAGGAAAATATCGTATTTGGGATATTTGTGAACTAAACTCGATAGAAAACACCCCGTTCTTCCCGGGAATCGACCACCGCCGAGATTCCCTCCTGTCACAAACAGAGCATCCTCTCCGATAACAACCGGAACAACCCATATGGCCATGACAACCACCCTCTTCCCCGCCACCACCACCAATCCCCTCCTCCTCTCCTCCTCCACCTCCTACTCCACCCCTCTCCTCCTCACCACCACCACCGCCGCCAAGTACCGCCTCCCCCTTCAACCCCTCACCATCTCCTCCTCCCACAAGATCGTCCGCTTCCCCGCACTCGATCGCCGCGCCTCCTCCCACCAGCGCCTCCGCTTCTTGCGGAAGCTCACCTCCCTCCTACTGTCGAAGCCCCTCCACTTCCTCCCCCTCCGCGTCCTCCGCCGCTGCCTCCCCTATTTAAAGCCCACCCGCCCCCTCCTCCCCATGCTCCTCCGCTACCCCTCCCTCTTCCGCCTCCTTCGCACCCCCTCCTCCCTCGCCGTCTCTCTCACCCCCTCCGCACTCTCCCTCGCCCTCCACGAGTCCTCCCTCCGCTCCCGCATCTCCTCCTCCCTCGCCTCCAAGCTCCACAAGCTCCTCCTCCTCTCCCCCCTCCGCCGCATCCCCCTCTCCCACCTCTCCCACCTCGCCCCCGACCTCGGCCTCCCCCGCCACTTCCGCTCCTCCATCCTCCCCCGCTTCCCCGACCGCTTCCGCATCATCCCCTCCTCCTATGGCCCCGTCCTCACGCTCGTCTCCTTCGATCCCTCCCTCGCCCTCCCCTTACCTCCGCCTGCGGACCGCACTCCACGCCCGATCATCGACCGTCCCCTGAAATTCACCCGTATGCGGCTCCGGAAGGGGCTGAACCTTAAGCGGCGGCATGCTGAGTACCTAGAGAGGTTTATGGCAATGCCGGTGGTCAACCCGTATGCCGAGGGGGTGGAGGAGGGTCTGGAGGAGAGGAGGGCGTGTGCGGTTGTGCGGGAGGTGCTGGCGATGACGGTGGAGCGGAGGACGCTTGTGGATCACCTGACACACCTGAGGAGGGATCTCGGCTTGCCAAACAAGCTGAGGGGGATGCTGGTGAGGCACCCGGAGATGTTCTACATCAGTGTGAAGGGGAAGAGGGATTCGGTGTTTCTGGTGGAGGGGTACGATGAGAAAGGAAACCTGCTGGAGGAGGATGAGCTGGTGGTTGCGAAGACGAGGTTGTTAGAGCTTGTGAGGGATGGAAAGAGGATGAGGAGGGAGAGGAGGAGGGGGATTGGGCATGAGGAAGAGGAGGAGGATGGTAGTGATGATGATGATGAGGAAGAGTGGGGTTTAGTGGACGACGAGGGTTGTGGTGGGGATTTGGAGGACTTGTTTGAGACGGGGGTTGGGGATGACTGGGAGGATTGGAGTGGGCTGGGGAAGGAGGAGGTAGAGGAGTGGGGAGCAGAGGTGGGAGAGTTTTGGAGTTTGAAGGATGGCTTAAATGAATTAGATGCATGGTGAAGGTCCCAATTCTTCAGTTTTTTAACTGACTCACACATCATCAAATTGCAAGGAGTAGCTGAAATAGGACAATTTCTTCTCGTTCCTTGAAGCAGAAAGGCCGACGACTATCTGAACGTGCATCACGTCGACAAATGGTAAGAGGCCATTTTGAATTTTATCGTACCGCTCGATCTAAATTGAATTAATCTTTCCGGAAATACTCGAACTCTTAGTCCTTTGTCCACTTATTTGTGTAAATGTTTTATTGTTTATCATGTATGTTGTTAACGATTTTCCTTGTCATTTGTGAATGACATCATTGCTATTTATATCAATGTGTGAAAAATATATACTAGACATAGACTCGTCAGTACACGAGAGATCCTCCTGCATAAGTTTTATTATTGACGTGGATCAACACTCCCATTTGACTATATATTAGATAATTATATTGGGATACGGAATTTGGAAGTAAGGATGACAAGTTGTGGGAACATAAGATGGCTAAACCAAAGGATGATAAGTTGTAGGAACATAAGATGGCTAAACCAAGCAATGCTGAGGAAATTGAGCTTGCTAACGAATTAACACATGTTTGATTCAAGATAGCAAAGTGCAATCCTTCTAACAAACGGAAGGACACTGCCATATAACAATGCACAAAGAGGGGAATTTCAAGTCTTATTAACAATTAACCCATTCAATACAATACTATTATAGTACCAAAACCATTTTGTGATGAATTGTGAGGTTTTAAGTTGGCTAAAGAGGTTTCAAGATTTGTTAGTCCTTCCTGATCGATTTACACAAGTTGTAAGTTGAATGGAAGAGCTTTAAGTGAAATCCCGATTGTTCAGTTGACTCCTCATCCTATGAGTCGACTGATCACACTCTAGGTCGCCGAAGGTGTTTATATTGAGTTTTGATCAATGGTGAATCATCTTACTCAAGTTGTATGTCGACTACCAAGTCTTTAGGTTGACTAGATTTTGATCATGCGTATAATCCTTGGAAATATTTTTGTTCGAAAAGTTAATCTATGAAATCTTGTCGAATTGAATAGGAAAATGCTCTGTGAGGATTGTATTCTGGCAAGGTATTCACTTAATTTAGAACAATTATTTATTCCACAACCACTAGCAACTACTAAACTTATTTTTTGGTATTTGTATTAGTAACACGGATTGGAAAAAGACGAATTGTCCGGCATGATTTGTTTTCAAATTATCATTATTATCTAATAATATTGTAAATGATGCAATCTGAAACAAACATTTTTAACATTTTAATTTGCATTCAAAAGCAGGCTTTGGAGGTCTCCCATCGATCTATTTGTATATTCTTTAAAACCATAATGTCTTTTAATACATGGACATGTCCTTTTAAGTGGATTACTATATAACTTTCCCGCATTTATGTAATATGTAAACCATTAAATATAATTTTAAGGCGGTTTTTGTAATCTAGCGAATCAACCATGTATTAGTATTTAAGATATTTCGTGAGTCTTGTATAGAGGTACATGATTCTTGTTAAGAGAATTACTAATGTTGTTCGAGACACGTGAGTTATGTTCGACAATCTTGAAAATTATGGATTCTGTAAGAGATACAGTTGTAACTTTAAAAGAGAAGGAACAAGCAACTACAACATCTATTGTTGATTCAACATCATTTCATTTACATTGCTTTAGGGGTTGTCAGCCTACGATATAAATGTTATGTTACAATATGACATTTATAACATAATACAACATTTATACTATCACCTTCCATTGTCTCTCCTCTCTTCAATAAGAAGCAATGCCAATGTCCACAATGGTTCCAACAACAATGCTCACCAACGTGGCAACGTGCACCCTTGACCCTTTTTAAAATCTACTAACATTGCAAAAGTCAGTCGTTTGATTTTCATGTGGTGGAGTCACTGCATAAGGAATAAATGACACTCCAATAACTAATCATACCTTTTCATTTATATTTTTATATAGATTTACTTGTTTACACGATTAATATACCGTGACAATTTTTTTGAGGAACAATACCATGGCAATTAAATTTTAATAAAAACCATTGTATAACTTACTTTTAATTTACTTAAAAAATTTCAAATGAAATAACAGTGTTTAGGAAAATGGTTGCATGGACTGCATATGCGGTCGTATATGCATGTGACCATAAACCCGAATAGATTTCTTCAAGTGGACTCATATGCCCCTTTCCACCTCTGTGGGCTGCTTATGCTATGCATGCGGTCCACTTATGCGCTCAGTAAGGTTATATGATATGGGTGAATCCGGATATTGAAGAGATCCGATTAACCTAAAATCCCAATTCCCTAATTTTCCCGAGAACCCTTCCTTGTTGCTCTTTCACCTAGACCTTAAATGACAACATTTTCTCTCGCTCGTTGTTGTCTTGGCTGTTGCTCTTGTCGTTGCTCTCTCAGCTACTGTTCTCGCCATTGCTCTCTCAACTGCTCTCATGCTTGGTTGCTTGTCTCCTATGCTTTCGAGTCGTGTTCGGAGAAGGGACATTTCACCATCATTGCTAGCTTGGAGTTTTGCCTTCACCACTTGTCCCCCTTCTCCTCTGTCCCTCTGCTGATCACATGCTTGTGAGAATATGAGCATGTGATTTGATTTGTTTAATGCGATTGGGATAGATTTTGCTCTATTTTTTTGCTACTAAGAAAAAGCGGTGGTGACAATATGAACACGCATTCTTTTATGAACATGTATTCTTCTCTAGAAATACATTTCTCTAAATCTGTCCATGTTAGATGATGGCTGATGCCATATTTTTTCAGATTTGCACATATTACATGATCTACATATTAGATTGGATGATGCTATTAAGTTAGTTAGATGATGCCAATTCCATAAATTTCGCCGGGAGGCTATATATTTTTCCATCTTCCATATAACCCTAAGATTAAACAATACGTACATAATCAACATTCAACTTTTCATATTTGATGCTAAATTTAATAGTTTGCCGACACAAGTCTAAAACAGGGAATGTAATAGAAGTAGTTTGATGTGGAAGTTTCCTTTTAATCAACAACAACAAAGCCTTTTCTCACATTAAGTAGGGTCGGCTACGCGGATTCTTTGCCTCCATTCAGATCTATCTTGGGTCATCTCGGACTTAGATCCTAAAAACTAAGATTCCTTCGCATAGTCTCATTCCAACACTTCTTGGGCCTTCCTCGCCCTCTCTTAACCGGGTGAACATCTCAAAACTCACATCTCCTAATTGGTGCATCAACCGACCTCCATTGCAAATGGCCAAACCACCTTAAGCGATTTTCTCGCATCTTATCCTTGATCGGAGCTACACCAACTTTCCTTCTGATTGCATCATTACGAATCTGATCTTTACGTATGTGTCCACACATCTACCTTATCATATCATTTTCATTTATGTTATTGCCATTCTCTATATATGTCTATGGTTCACATACCATTTTAATAGTGTTCAAAAAGGCAGGCCATACGACCACATATGCGGCCGCATATACGTAGTCAGTGACCCTTCTGATCTGCATATGCAATATTCGGTGTATATGCAGTTTTAGCGACTATGCAATCGATTAAACCGAATATGCGTCTGCATATTCGTTCGCCTTTAGGATAAAAACCACCCTCACTTTAGGCTTTAACTGTTGTTACTGCCCTTAAGGCTCCAGCTTCAGCAGCTATAGTTGCCTTTTAAGCTTCAGATGCTACTTCTATTTGCTGTAAGTATTAAATTTGTTATTTTTTTGACTTAGAATTGATATTATAGTTGTTTATTCTTAGACATTTATTTAATTTAGTTTTTGATACTACCCTTTAAGCTTTCAAACTTTAAATTGTTGCTATTGTAGTTTACAATAAATGTTAAATTTAGTTATTTTTTGTCTTTCAATTGATTAGATTACCGTTTATGTTAAATTTAGTTATTTTTGACTTTAAATCGATTTTATAGTATTATATTCTCTTTCTTTTATTTTATTTGATTTCCCTTCAAATTATAAATGTGATTTCTGTAATTGTTAAATTTAGTTATTTTTTATTTTCAATTAATTTTATAGTAGTTTGTTCTTTGTCTTTTGTTAAAATTGGTTTTTGCTGGTTTCAAGCTTCAAATGATGCTACTATTATTATTTTCCTTCTAATGGTCTAATGATTCTGACCCAGATGCGGCTGGAAGGTCGGCAAATTTTTCAGTAAGCAAAGAGCGGGGACAACATCTCTCTTCCGGACTTTCTTCGTGCTACGGACTTTTCCAGTTTCCGATCTCGTTTTCCCGCGCTTTCATCGTATAGTACCAGATGCCAAATTCTTGTTCTAAAATTAGTTCGTCATTAATTTAGAATTGCTTTGTTATTGTTATATTTCATAAGATTGTTTTTGCTTTTATATTTTTCAATTTAGCAGTAAACATGCCAACTAATTCCACTTCTCAAATTCTTGTTACGAGGAACTTTATCTAAATGATGCCTTTTGGAAATACTTTGGTTGAAATCGCATCGTACTAAAAGGTATATGTTTTATATATCGTCTATGCTAGTTTTTTTGGAACATAAATTTCTAGTATTTGAATTTATTATTATATTTTTAATCATTTTAATTATTTTTAATAAAATAATACAAACAACATAATCCACATATACTTCCGCATATCCGCTTATTCGCTTCTGAATGCCTGATCAAATGAATACCACATACCAACTTTCTGTACCTTGCATTTTAATATTGGTGATCCACACATATTGGTTTAATATTGGTGTTTACGCATCCACCTTAAGTTAATTCCTTTTAATATTTAACTTAATTTAATTGTATGTGTCTACTTAAGCTACTAGATATTAAGTCAGTTTATCATAGATAGTTTCAGATGTTTGCTCACAACCATTTGGTTCTTAAATTGGTGTGCAAATTTTCCCATTACACGTCCTTCCATCAATTAGTGTGCATAAAGAATTGGTAATTTGGTATTTTGTACCTACATATTGGTGATCGACAATATTATATGCTCACTTTTTTATTCAAAGAGATTATTATGAGACCCAGATAAAGTATTTTTTGTTTAGGTTATTTTGTATTCCATTTTTCTTTAATATATATATATATATATCCAAAGGTCATTCAAGTTATTTATTAATTTATAAATTAAAATTTATAAACCACATAGAATCACATATATCTCGTAAGTGCCCCCACATACTGCTTATTGACTATGCGGAGACATGCCCGATTCATATGCATGCCACATTTCCGAGCCTTGTGAAGTAATATAAATAATCATCATTCTTCTCTAGTCGGTCAATTAAACAACTAGGTCGATTAACTAATCGGTTGGACTGACTAATGACCAAATAAAGCGTTCTATTTGGTCACCTCCACAACTAAACGCTTGCTTTATTGTTTCCTTTTGAAACTCTCTCTTTACAATCACACATCTTTTATTACCTTATGAGCGCTCTATCTTTCTCTTGATTCCATTACCTCCTAAATTCGTCATTGCTCCCCCGCCTTTATAATCTCCTAAGATTTGTCATTTTCCCTGCATCTTTGCATTTCCTTTTCAGAATCTCATACAAACTACGTATTTTTCATTCTTTTCCTTAACCCTAACAATATCTTCTCAACTCTCCTTATTCTAATTGCATCACCTGTTATCTTTTGCTCTTACTGTGTGTTCCCTTAATCTATTCTCCTTGCCTACAAAATATTTCTCCAAAATGTCGGCCTGCATAAAAAAGTAATTCTCTCAGCAAATTTGTAAAGGTTAAAAATGATATAAAGAGCGCACTACTGAGTAGATAATCTGATATATAAGCATAAAGAAAGATGTGTATAGTTCACTCACCAAGAAGTTGACTTAGCCTTTCAGAAAAATACATACTATATCCTGCTACATAAATATCTCATACCAATTAAAACATGATAGTATAACATAAAGTATGTTTCGGTTGAACCTCAATGGGGAATGTCTTGAACAAATTTTTAAGTCTTGACTCATGACTGGAAAATGAAACCGTTAAAAAACACATTTAGCATTCAAAATAAAATGTTTGGTCTATTTTTACTCCAATCAGAGTTCTCAATTACCCCCCCCCCCCATCTAATTAACAATGTGTGGGGTGTGTGGAGGCGGGTGGGTGATGGTAGAGCGAATATGCTCTTGGAAGCGGGTTGGATTTGATAGGGGTATGCATGACGTGGTTTGTTATTACTGCCACGAGGTGTTGTATTTTCAAATGTGCATACAATGACCATTTTGTATGCATTGTACATCGGATGCTGTTGTACTAGAGCTAATTATGCTATCGACAGAATTTAGTGGGTGCGAGTACTGCCCTTCTCGATGTGAAAAGGAGGAGGGTCAGGGAGGAGACAAACACCTATTGTGGAGGCATTGTTGGACCCAGATGCGATGTTGTGTATTCTTTGGTTGATGCTTGTTGGAGATGTGGTCAGCGTGTCATCTTCGCTTGTGGTCGTTTTGAGGATAATCGTGGATCAGCTTGGATAGGTGGGATTTTGATGTCAGCATGCACTAGCATGGCCTCAAATTTCAGCGAAATTCGGTCGAATTTCTGTCAAATATCGATATCCAGTCGAAATCGAAATTCGACCGAAATGACTGAAATATGGGGGTCCTAGTACAAAAGATGACCGAAATGACCGAAATTTCGGTCGAAATTCCACCGAAATTCCATCGAAATTCTGTTTTGGTCGGTACCGAAATGGTGACCGAAACCGACATTTAAGGCCTTGTGCACTAGAACGTAGATGACTTGGTATCTTATAGTTGAGTTTGATCGTTAGGGGGTTGGTTTAGAGGCACGTGAAGACTACATGTGATGACAAGGTTGTGGTGCGAGGCGACCATGTTGTGGGAGTCTCCTTCCTATGCATTCATGAGTGTTGCAATATCTAAAGGATGCTATAGACTAAAATTTAGATTTGTACAATTATGAAAATGATAAGAATTGGATTAAAACATGATTCTAAGAAAGTTGTTCTAATTAGAAGTTCACATTTTGATTCCAGAAGCTAATGTAAAACTAAACTTAATCAAAAAGTAGCAAAGGAAAAAAAATCTGAACTAGAATTTCGAGCTGATGGCCTTACCAATGACATTTGGAGCCTTTCTTCTTGGATTAGGGTGACACCATAAAGGAGAGAAAATATCGTTGATAGTATAAGGGGGCTTCCGAAGGAGGGAAAGGAGTACATTGGACATGGAGGAAGAATACGCAATAGGCATAGAAGATTTTCCTAAAAAGGAGGGGGATTAAAAGAATTGGTCTCATGCATGACTATTAGCTATATTTTATTAGCAACTTGAGATTTACATGAACATAGAAGTTGTTGCATTTGAAATAAGGTTTTAATTCAAGGTTTTCGAGTTGTAAAGTGACTTTGGTTTAGGTGCTTTATCTCTCTTTGGTTTCAGTGCTTGTTGTTTTGTCTACTTCAATAATTTTGCTTATCCTAGTGAATTTTGTGGGCTTAATGGACCGGAGACTTCTCAAGCTCAAGCATTTACTTTTCTAGTTAGAGATCAACGTTTCGGAGCTAACATATGATTCACTAAAGGGCCTACTTGTTTAGGTAAATACCTAATGTGTTCTCCTTCCGGGGAGGTCTTTTTTGGCACTGAAACATCGTATTTTTTGGGATCTCCGTGCTCTGTGGTTGGAACCTCTAAGAGGTCCGAAATCCAAATTGTTTGGACTTGAGCAGGTTGAAAAAGATATAGGGTAAATTGCAAAAAAGGGACTGAGCTTTATATGGATTCCCAAATTAGGGACTAATCTTTAGTTTGTAACAAATAAGGGACTAATGTTTAATTTAACGGTCCGGTCCCCAATGCCGTTATGGACGGCTCAATCCATAATTTTACTTGATGAAAATACCCCTCCGACCTCTCCCGTGAAGAGAATGGAGAGCTACGTCACGGCTCACGACAACCAGCCGGCAGTGAGGGTCGACGTCTACGAGGGGGAGAGGAGCATGGTCGCCGACAACTTCCTCGGGAGTTCATTTCGGCAGCCTGCCGAGGGCGCCTGCAGGGGAGACGACCGTAACAGTGGCCTTCGCGGTGGACGCCGACGGTATTCTGTGAGTGTCGGCGGAGAACCCGGAGATGGGGAAGAGACATGAGGTGAAGATCCTTCGAACAATACTACGGGGAAGAGACGGGGAAGAGACATGGTCGCCGACAACATTTTTTTTTGTTCAGCAATACTACATCTTCACAGTCAAGGCTATGGAGGTCCTTTGAACAAAAGAAAGTTCTCCAACGTTGCTAAGATATTTTTCTAGATCTTAGGTTGGAACATTAATTAGTAAAGTATACATGGGTGCGCGTGTAGAAACCCCATATAATTTTTCTTGCCATTTCCTTTCGTTTCACACATATCAGATTTTAATTACGCTCTGGAAAGATCAGAGATTAAAAGCAAAAAGCTTCCACAATAATTAGCCTTGCGATGAATGATTACAAATGCAATCCACAGCTCTCAATTGAATAATTACCTTCGATTACATATGCGCACAATGGTGAGGAGAGATTGCAATTTGTATCTATACCTATAATCCAAAGTGGAGATCTCTGTCACCTTACTATATAGATCTTAAGCAGCTCCCATTTCTCAGGAAAGAGAATGGAACCAAGCTCTAGCCATGGCTCTGAAGTGGTTCTTCTGCACCATCCAATCATCGAGTTATCGACGACGCGGCTTACTTGATTGGTGCTAAGAATCTCTGCACAAAAATGTTATCCGACTAAGCCTGATCCAAGTTCTCCATCGGCCAGATCCGCCTCCATGTGGATATCTCATCTTCACTAGTAAGTTTTCTGATTCCTCCATAGAAACCGTCGGTTTCATTCCCTTCTTCCCTGTGATCTTTGCGGCTTATATCTGCTCGTCTCCATCGTGAACCGGCTGCGTAATGGTTGAATTCCAACTTGACGGTATCTGAAGACATGATCACATCAGTTATTCGAGAAGGGATCGCACACAATGACACTGACAGAATACCGTCGACGTCTACCGCGGAGGCCACTGTTACGGTCGTCTCCCCTGCAGGCGCCCTCGGCAGGCCGCCGAAATGAACTCCCTGAGGAAGTTGTCGGCGACCATGCTCCTCTCCCCCTCGTAGACGTCGACCCTCACTGCCGGCTGGTTGTCGTGAGCTGTGACGTAGCTCTCCATTCTCTTCACGGGAGAGGTCGGAGGGGTATTTTCTTCAAGTAAAATTATGGATTGAGCCGTCCGTTAACGACATTGGGGACCGGACCGTTAAGTTAAACTTTAATCCCTTATTTGTTACAAACTAAAGATTAGTCCCTAATTTGAGAATCCATGTAAAGCTCAGTCCCTTTTTTGTAATTTACCCAAAGATATACAACCTTGGCAAGAACGTCGTTCGATGGTATACACGAGTCACGCTTCTTTAGGTTCTTTATAATTATGTGGATGGCATAAATACCAAGATCAATGCAGTCAATTATGTCTCTCCTAGATGTTGGTTAGCTATCTCTCATTTTATTTTAGGATTCATCCTATTTGTGGCAGGAAGGGCTTGCGCAACTGTAGTAAGATTTGAGATAAAATCATCATTAGGAGGTCAAGTTATTATGTGATCGAAAGAACGATTTAGTTTAATCGAGAATCTTGATATTTTGTCTAAATTGAAGAGGATAATGATTGTGGATGTCTGGGATGTACAATTTGTTCATATTTGGATGTTTTTTTAAACACAAGGAAATATAAAGATGGTGGCTTCAAGGTTTTCCCATAATATTGCATGAATATCTTTAATTTTCCCTTCTATGTCTCAAACTAAATTTTGAGGTTGAGTATCCTTTATTTTTATGATTGAGTCTTCTGAAGTTTTGCACCTCGTTTATGATTGCTTTTGTCTTTTAGCCTTGGACTTCTATATATTCCTGCAATGGGGGCAAAAAACACGAGTGATCCCTCAATTTAAACTAAAAGCATGTAATATAATGACAATTGTCTATTGTTTGTTGAGTAGGAAACAATCAACATAATTACACAATAAATGCTTCCAAATTTCAATATTAAAACAGTAGAAAACAACTATAAATGCAATTTCATGAGCATGTAAATAGACGTCCTTGTGTCTAAATTTTGAAAATTGCAAGAAAAATAGAAATAAAATTTGTTATAAGGAACCTTTTATAAAGTAATGATGCACACCTATAGGTTCTACACACGTCTTTTTTATTAGTCAGTACCTGTATGCCTTGAAGCCTTGTACGTGTGTGTTGAAATTATAAAATTGTAAGAAGCTTAAATACCATATGGTTTCTAAAAAGTCCCTTTACAAATCGGTAAATGTTGGAGAAATATCAACTAAGCTTTTAAGCCTTTATTCAATTGGCTTTAGCCTACAACTACACAAGTCTACTTTTTTTTTCTAATTTTTTTCTATAATATATGGGTTATAGTTTTACTACCATTATGAATTATGATCCTATGAAGTCCTTCACGCATTTCCCACAATGTTTCACCCTAAGAAATAAATATCTTGAGTTTCAAAAAAAAAAGAAATAAATATCTTAGTTGAGTTGTTGAGATACGTCTTTCGAAATAATACACCTTTTACCAAAGTTTGTCGGGTTCGCTACTTTTAAATCTTGGATGAATCTTCTCATTGAAAACGTGAAGGGATGGATATAATCCACTTTTATTGCTCTACTAAACTAGTGATCATAGTGGTTGAGATACCTCCTACTAATCTTAAGATCATAGTGGTTGATATAGACCTCCTAGCAGAACATTTAAAAGAATTGCGAGATTTGAGAGTTCCTAGTTGTTTGAGTCGAGTTTCATAGATTGGGTTGTTGAGTATGGGGGGGGGGATGGTAGAGGAGAGACTTGCAATGCGTCATCTTGCTTTGAAACTTACTCAACACATGAAGGATATGAAGGTCTTTTGTTGCAACTTGGCGGAGGTAGGAGCCAATGCGGATGTTGATAGCCTTGATCAGGTCGAGGATTCTATGCCCCTTCACATGGATGAGATTGAACATAGATAAAACACAAGGCTTGGGAGGTAAAGGAAAATAAAGAGATTACATGGCATCGATGAGCTAGGGCCACATTAATTAATGTGGTAGGATGCCAACACAACATTTTTCAACTCACTAGCGAGTAAGAGGTAGAGGAACCACATTAAGGGGTAAGAGTTGATGGCTCAATGGTACAAGGAGATGTCCAAGCTAGTAAAGCCATGTCAACACATTTTACGAGGTATGGCCCGCGGATCATGAACTTTGATGGCGACGATTCTAGTAGAGAATAAATCCTTGACAAGGCCGAAGACCTGGCTAGGGCCTTCTCTGAGGTGGAGGTGCGGTGAGCTAGAAAGGAGATGGATGAGAATGTGTTGTTTGTACCCGATGATTTTCCATTTGTTTTCTTCAAGGAATTTTGGAAGGTGGTGTGCCATGATGTGATGGACATGATAAAGGAGTTCATCTTGGGAAACATTGATTTTGAGAGGTTGAACTATTCTTTAATATTTTTTAATGCTTAAAGCATGTAGATCTTGCTATTGAGGTTTTTAGATCCATTGCACTCTCCAATGCAGCATACACCACCGAATGTGCTGAAGGATTTCTAGCGTCGATTGTTAGTTTGATGTAAACGATGTTCGTTCCTAGCAGGATGATGGCTAACATGATGATTCTATCGGTCAAGATATTTTCAGTTTGGAAGAGAAGGCAAGTTGTAGGGTTACTATGGAAGGTTGAATTCTCCAAGGCTTTCAATTATCTGGATTGGAGATTTCTTTGGAGCTTACTTTACAAAAGAGTTTTCCACGACACATGGCTCACCTAGATGGAAAGACACATTACCTTGCACTTGGTTAATCGTGGATCAACATGTGATTTTTTTCCAATCGCAAAAAAGGCGTTGAACATGGATGACTCCTAGCATCGCTTCTCTTTGTGATTGCAATAGATATGCTTGATGTAATTGATTGAGCATGCTGCTCGGAGGGGTTGTTTCAATGGCTACTCAAATCATGGTTTATCTATCCCAATGCCGTAATACTCTGTTATTTGTTGAGAGGGGTGTATAGGAGGCCATGAGGCTTTGCGCTGATCGAGATTTGTGGAGGCTTCTTGGGGCTACATATAAAGAATAAAGAGTTATCGTGTATTTCATCTGATTTGGGTAAATGAGGAGGTGGGTGTCGTGGCAAGGCGTTGGGTTCTCCTGCTATTGTCCTATCGGTTGCACACGCAAGTCTTTCCTCGAGGGTGTACAAACTTCTCGAGGGGGATTGGTTCCTAATACTGGAACCTATGGGGCACAAGCTTGTTGGATGTAAGGCTAGATATGCGTTGAGGGGAGATCATCCGGTTCTGCTCAAGTTGGTACTATCAACAATCTTGATCTTTTATCTCATTATATAGAGTGCTATTGACGTGACAATATACACTTGAAGAGTTTGATGAAAAAGATCTTTCTGGCCATCTTTGGTTAGTAAAGCAAAGGATGACACCGGTGGATCAGGATGCGATTGCGAGATCAATGAATGAGGGTTGTTTGTGGGCTCTTTGTCTTCGAAAAATAAACAAAGCTCTTCACTGTTTTGCAATTTCAGTCATTATCTATCACGTCAAACTATGATGCCCCTCCTCTGTCATAACTAACCTCCTTGGTAGTTGTCACACATGCTACCCTATCGTACATGGAGTTGTAAATGCTATTGTTTTGTGATTGGAGCAAGCTTCTTGCTCGTGCGACAAGGACAAACCTCTTGTTGGGTCATTACATGCATAACCTTTCATCGTCCTTAGTTTATTGCTGCACGATTGTGGCCCTGTTGTTCTCCCATTGGTTGATCTCGAATTGATCTGGCACATCTCACACATGACTTCCTTACGAGGATGCTTGCGAAGGTTTCCCCACCATAGTCCTCACCATGGAAGGCCGTATCCCGATATATCGGCGATATATCGCCGATATATCCATATCGACATGGGACCGATATCGAAATCGATATATCGATATATCCGATTTCAAGCATTTTCTTCAGAAAGATTCCTAGATATAGCGATATATGGGCGATATATCGGCGATATATCGCCGATATATCGATATCGACACGATATCGAAACGATATCGATATCGATATGTCCTTCCATGGTCCTCACCACGGTCATATTTTCAGTGACCACATCTACTTCCATCTTGAGATGTCGGACCATTTATCGTCTCCTATTGCGTTGGCTATTTGACGAGCACATCCCTACCTCTTTGACCATTTGACTGCTCATTTGTGCTCGGCGATTGCCCGTACGGTCCCAATTGTCCTCCCTGTAACACCACCTTCTATGCAGTTGCTCGCTAGGATGCTAGTGCCGATTGGTGTTATTGTCACCATATCCTAATGGAGTTGTCAAACCCTTAGGGGTTGTTTTGTTGGAAGAGACAATTATAACTGTTTCCATTAAAAAAAAGTTGAGAAATCACAATATAATTTTCATGGTAGATACTTTATCTCAAGATCCATGAGAAAAGAAGACTAATAAAGACGTAAGGTTATGATGGATTTCTAGAAGACCCTTACGTACCAAGGCTAGTAAGGACGTAAGGTTACAAAGAATCGCTGGAAGACCCTTATACTTCCAAACGTGGAGAATTGCTCCAAACTTTCAGAAATCACATAATCATTATCAGTAGAAAACTTTGTTGTTAGCTTCACAGTTGCCGAATGATGCATCCAACTGTGTCCGACGCTTACAAGGAGATTCCTATGATCTAAAATTTGAAATTTACCGAAGTTAGGACTGGTTGATTACTAGGGTTGTAATATCCAACTATTTCATTTAATTAATTAAAATGTGACCAATTAGTGATATCTGATTTTGTCATATATCGAGTTAATTTATATATTTGAGATTTTATTTAGATTCAGCGGATGAGCTTTGATCAGGGTTTGATCTTGGTTTATTATTTCATTTTGCAAGTCCAACCCTTAATATATAAAGGAGCCAGTATACTATTGTAAGGGACATGTATATATTCAACTAGAAAACTGGCGTTTAACTCCCATATTTCCCCTCCCCCCCTCGAGTATATGTAACATTCGACCCCTCATCTTCATTCTCATTCAACCAATGATGCTCATCGTACTCTTCTCCCGTCTCCTCTCATCCCAAATTCTCGTCTGCATCAACTAACCTACTTCATACGGGTATCATAACCTGTGGTTGTCGCTCAAAACCACCACTAGGCACTAGTCAATCAAGCAAATATGTTACCTTCATGTTTATCTTTGCCCTCCAGGATTGCATGTGGCACAACCATGGAAGATACCATTTGTCATTGCCTTGTAGCCAACACTGCCTCCCTATCCCCATTGAGTTCTCCTATCTACCCTAAATTCTTGTAGGAAATAATAATGCATCCCATTTATTACCCATAATTTTGAGGAATGGAATAAAGAGATTATCTTGGGAGATCTTGCTGGTAATGAATGTTACATGAATCGTGCTAGCTATAGATGGAAATAAAGGAATGAAGTATATTAAACTTTAAAGGTTATGAAACTTGGGAAAGGGATAGGACCTGATGACATTCCTATAGAAGTTTGGAGAGTTCTAGCTTCTAGGCGAACGAGGTTTGGCTTGGCGCGTGACATCTAGATCTGAATAACCTGAGCCCGACCCAATTATGGTCCATTTAATCCGATTAAACTATTAATCAATATTAAATGATTTAAATCATTTAATAGATCGTAAACCAAAATTCAGTTGGGATCAATCGATCAAAAATCGATTGCATCAGAAAGCATGCCAACAGAAATGCCACAACGCAATTTGAAACCGTAAAAATAATATGAGATCATCATAAAGTCCGATTCGAAGAATTAAGAAAATAAAATTGACTGTTCATAAATCAGAGGTCGTTTGATCATTTAAATCATAAAAAAATTTAATGACAAGTCAAGACTGCATTTCGCCAATTTCTGAATTCATATCAGACCAAAAGTATATGAATATTATACTCTATAGCATGCGTACAGAGGCACCCCAACTCTAAAGTGTGAAGAATACTTTAGGGTTGATATTTACAAGGAAAAGAGCTTAAGGGGTTTCACAAGTGGAAAAAGAAAAAGAAGCCAAATGTAGGGTCTCGGCTGTGACATTTGCATATTTTATTTTATTATATACATATATATATATATTTAAACCCTTTATCTTTCTCTGGTAGAGAATACCAAGTTATCCGCATTCGCACTGTGAACCTCCGATTTAGATGAACAATTGCTTGTTTCGACCGTTTATGAATGACGATCAAAATGAGTATTTTCAGTGTTGCGATCTTAAAGATTTGTTGATAAGGGATGTGATTCATATTTAGCATTTGTTCGAGAGACATCCGATCTTGAGTTGATGACACAAGACATCAGAGTAGTATCATATTACCCACATATATTTCCTGATGAGTTACCAGAGTTACCTCCCGAGAGAGAGATTGAGTTCGAGATCACAGTATTACCTGATACACAACCGATCTCGATGTGGTTCCATATCGCATGGCACCGACTGAGTTGAGAGAGCTGAAGGTGCAGTTGCATGAGTTACTTGACTTGGCTTTTGTGAGGCCGAGCACTTCACCTTAGGGTGCTATAGTTCCTTTTGTTAGGAAAAAGGATGGATCGATGAGGTTGTGCATTGATTACAGGCAGTTGAACAGGAGAATGGTGAAGAACCGTTATCCTCTACCACTCATTGATGACTTATTTGATTAGCTACAGGGATTTTCGGTGTTCTCGAACCTTTGTTCTGGCTACCATCAGCCGAGGATTTGAGAATCATATATTTCGAAGACAACTTTCAGGACTCGATACGGGCACTATGAGTTTGTGGTGACGCCGTTTGGGCTCACCAATGCCCCTAAAACATTCATGAACATGATGAATAGGATCTTCCGTCCATACTTGGACAAGATTGTGGTGGTGTTCATTGATGATGTGTTGATTTATTCTCGGAATGAATGGGATCACACGAATGATCTAAAGATTGTCCTGGACACATTGCAAAAGCACAAGTTGTATGCCAGCAAATGCGAGTTTGGTATCAGAGACATGGTATCCTGCTACACACATTCAATATAAATTCCAATCGTATTAAGTTCTCGGATAGCGACAGTTTTCCGACTTGTCGCAAGTCCAAGGGAGAAATACGACATTCAAATTCAATAACCAAGGATGTTACCAATTGCAATTAATATTCATATAGTACCCCAAGAAGAAAAACACAGTTAGAAATGTCAGCGAACATCAACTATTATGATTAATAATATTAGTTCTCGTGTAGAACCATAACGTCCAGAGCTGGCAATGAGATGTCGGATCGTCTAGAGCGCTTCTTGACTGCCCTCACCGACCTCTAGCAGCAACAGGATGCTATGCGAGGTCAGCAGGACTAGATTTTGTACCGAATAATGTAACTGCTTTTCTATCTCTTCTATATTTTGGGATACATGTACAAATTGTCAGTTTTTTTGTTACATGTATTTGTATATGAAAATTAATGCAATATGAATTGGTAACACTTGTTAATTCTGTGGTTGTTTACATTATTGTGAATGTCATTCGAAATGCGAATTTTCCCTCATTTTTCGTAACCTAACGCGATCGATATCGAAAATAATATTGTGAATGTTGTGTAAATGGGTAACCTGGATACGTGGGCGTGGCACTCGAATTTATTCAATGTTATTTGGAGAAGCAAGAAAATGCCTTAAGAATGGTGGCGAAACATTGTGGTGCCTCTTTATAAGAATAAATGAGACATTCAAAATTGTTCGAATTATATAGGTATTAAACTGATTAGTCATATCATGAAATTTGGGAATGTGTGATCGAAATAAGGTTGATGCAACTTTTCAAAGTAACTGAAAACCAATTTGGACTCTCCAGGTTGCCCAACTATTGAAGCTATCAACATGTTGAGGAGAACAATCGAAATTTATAGAGCTAAAATGAAGAGCATCCGTATGTTTTTATTAATTTGGAGAAGGCTTATGATTCAGTTCCACGGAAGATATTATGGAGAGTTTTGGGGAAGAGACAAGTATCTGTCTTATACATTAACCTTATAAAGGATATATATGATGTGGTTTCATCTTGTGTAAGGATCCAGTGCGGAAAGACTGACTATTTTGACATCAGCATCGGTTTGCATCAAGATTCAATTTCGAGTCCATTAATTTTTATTTTGATTATGGATGAGTTGACTAGTCTCATAATACATGATGAGATACCTTGGTATATGTTGTTTGTAGATGATATTGTGTTGGTTGATGAGATAAGAGATGGAGTAGATGAGAAGCTGAAGGTTTGGAGACATGTCTTAGAGATTAAAGGATTTTGTATAAGTAGGGCTAAGACTGAATATATGGAGTGCACATTTGATGGAAATAACAGTGAAGGGTTTGAGGTAAAGATTGGAGACAATAACATTCAGAGGAAAGATTCTTTTAAATACTTGGGATCTATTTTGCAACAGGATGATGAAATTGATGGAGATGTTACTCATATAATAAATGCAAGTTGACTAAAGTGGAGAGGAGCCTCTACTTTTCTTTAAGTATTACAAAGCAACCGTGAGACATGCTATGCTTTATGGATCAGAGTGTTGGCCTGTGAACCATAGACGTGTGCATAAAATGACAGTAGCAGAAATAAAAATGCTAAGGTAGATGCGTGACTATACATGAAAAGATCAGATTCGGAATGATGCGATCCAAAGGAAAATTGTTGTAGCTTCGATAGAGGATAAGATGAGAGAAAACCACGTAAGATGATTTGGCCGTTTACAACGGAGGTCAGTTGATGCACCTGTTAGAAAATGCGAGATTTGAGATGTTAAGCAGGTTAAGAGATGTCGAGGAAGGCAAAAGTGTTGGAATGAGGCTATCCGAAGGGATCTTTGTTATTTGTATTTAAGCCCGAAAATGACCTAAAATAGATCTGAATGAATGCAAAAAAATCCATACAGCCGACCCTACTTAATTGTGAGAAAAATCTTTGTTGCTGTTGTGTTGTTGTATGCTTTACTTTATTCAAGTTTTCGCTTCTCAATTGAAGCGGTGGAAACTTATGTACTTATGTGTGTTGGAGTTTGAATTAATTTTAGTAAGTGCTGTAGAGTCGTAATTTTTTGTTAATTTCCATTGGTATCTTTTTAAAAGGGAAGCCACTTTATTATGTGTTTTAGGATAAACCTGTAACTTTTGTGCTTTATAATTTTTTGATTGCGCCCATATACAAGTTTAACATGTCTTATGGAGAATCTACTTCATATTGGTATCATAGCATGTGGTTGTCACTCAAAACCACGACTAGTCAATTAAGCAAATATGTTACCTTCATGTCTATCTCTGCCCTCCACGGTCTCATGTGGCACTACCATGGAAGCTACCATTTGTCATCACCTTGTAGCCAACACTGCCGCTCTATCCCCCATCCATATAGAAGGGAAACCGTAACTTGATTGAGTTCTCCTGATCTACCCAATTCTTGTAGGAAATAGTGAGGCTCTCCATTTATTACCCATAATTTGGTAATTTGATGCTTTACTTTATTCAAGTTTTCGCTTCTCAATTGAAGCGGTGGGGACTTATATATGTTGGAGTTGGAATTAGTTTAAGTGCTGTAGAGTCATAATTTTAGTTAATTTCCTTCGGTATCTTTTTACCAGGGAAGTCCCTTTATTATATGTTTTAGGATAAACTTGTAACTTTTGTGTTTTATAATTTTTTGAGTGCGCCTTTATAAAAGGATAACATGTCTAACGGAGAAGATTATCATTCAAAGTTTTTTTGTAATGGTAGGACGGGTTGATTATCAAGCAAGCATCTGACAACTTTCACGAGGCACACACATTGAATCAACGAGTGAACACGTCCTCTCATTTTGGATAGAGAGGTGTCACGCAACACGTCCCTCCACTCGAAATGATGTGTCATGTATCATAGCTAGTGTCGTTGACCTAATAGACAATGCAAACCATTCTGTGCGTGCTTCATTCTGTGCGTGCTTTTATTTTTATCTTGGACCTATGCATCCTACCATGCCATTAGGAATGAACAATCCTGCATACAAGATCAACGGTCCCATTTCAAGAGTGGAAGGTTAGATGTGATGGTGAAACATGCCACACTAGAAAAGAATGGGGAGTAACTTTGTTAAAAATGTGCAACTTTTTGCTTTAAAACGGGATTACAGTGGAGGCTAAGAAAATAATCTTGCTTTGACAATTATTGCTATAGTTGCACACATGCTCTTATTGTGCACATGGCAACATCAATTACATGTAATATCCGAAGAAAAGATTAGATAGCTTAGACGGAAGGAAATCTTTGATCAACCCATATTTTCAATATCATGTCATTGCCCTTGCTTAACGAAACTTGACGACTTAATTGTTCCTTCTTGGGAAAAAACGTGGCCTCTAAAATAGTATGCATTGTAGTTTATGTTCCTTTATTCTGTCTCACGAACTTTTTAAAAAAGAAAAGAAAAGGAATCTAATTTTATTTCATCTTTTTTTTTGCACTGCATATCCTACTTACTATTAACAAATCATTATATGTTGGCCCGCTCAAAAAAATCGAATTCTCTAAATTCCATGTATTTAGTTAGGCATATATGGTTTTCCAAATACTTTGGAACGAGAGGAACACAGTTTTTTAAGCATAAGAGGTTCTATGTGGAGAATGCGTTACATAATGCATGTTAGAGTATATCTCTAAGATCTAGATACACTACACTTTGTTTAGTTTCATATTGCTTGTTAGTGGGACTTTGTGTTGGTGGGGTTAATATAAGAGCCCCACATCTCTTGTAATACTTAAGAAGCCTAATAATATATTTAGCATCGGTGTCATTCTCTCGTGGTTTCGTCCCGCTCCTTAAGGAGCAAGGTTTAAGGAGCAAGGTTCCACGCAAATCTAGTAGTAGATGCTCTTAACCGGAAATTGGGTGGTTGATTGTTGTGCATAAATGCTGAAAAACACATCTTATTGGCACAATTAAGGGAAATGCGTGCAAATATGGTCATAGATGATTCTGGAGTTTTATTAGCTACTTTGCAAGTCAAACCTATATTATATGATAGAATACGGGAAGCCCAAGCCATGACCTCAAATTTCAACAAAATTAGATTGAATTTCTGTCAAATATCGATATCCTGTCGAAATAGAAGTTCGACTGAAAAGGCCGAAATGATCGAAATATGAGGGCCCCAGTACAAAAAATGACCGAAATGACCGAAATGTCGATCGAAATTCCTGTCATTTCGGTCGGTCATCGAAATGGTGACCGAAATCGACATTTAGGGCCTTGGCCCAAACACATGATCCTGAAAGTAGAAGAATAGTAGATAAAGTAGAGGGAGGTGGACCATTAGATTTTACAATAAATGAGCATGGGGTGTTATTCAATTAAAGACTGTGTCTTCTAAAATCTCCAGAAATCAAAGCTGAGATTTTAGAAGAAGCACATAACTTGATGTATGCAATGCACCCATGTAGTACAAAGATGTATAGAACATTGAAAACATGTTATTGGTGGTCAAGAATGAAAAGAGAGATTGTTGAATATGTTTCTAAATACCTAATTTGTCAGCAAACCAAGCCAGAGTATATGGGACCAGCTGGTGCATTGCAACCACTTCCTATACCCGAGTTGAAATGTGGAAGTGAGAACATATCATTATGGACTTTGTTACTGATTGCTTAAGACCCATCGATGTCATGATGCCATTAGGATAATTGTTGATGTGGTGACCAACTCCTCTCACTTCATAGTAGTTCACATGATGTACACATTAAACCGATTGAGCAAGATTTTTGTAGATGAAACAGTAAGACTGCATGGAGCACCGGTGTCGATTGTATCTGATAGAAATCCTCGCTTTACCTCTAGATTTTGGCCTAGCCTAGACAAAGCTATAGGTACAAAATTAACATTTAGCACGATTTTTCACCCACAAAAGATGACTAATCCGAGCGTACTATTCAAACTCTAGAGGATATGCTACATGCATGTGTATTGAGTTTCAAGGACAGTTGGGATGGGTACCTATCACTCATAGAATTCACATCTTTGCACCTCCGCACTGTCCTCCTGTATACAATAACAACTATCGAGCTAGTATTGGAATGGCTCCATATGAAGCTTTGCATAGTCGAGCATGCAACACTCCTATTTGTTGGAATGGAGTAAGAGAACGTAATTTGGTTGCACCAGAATTGACACAAAATTCAATAGAAAAAGTTGACAAAATAAGGAATTATTTGAAGATTGCTCAAAATAGATAGAAAAGTTATGCATATAAGAGGAGAGATCTTGAGTTTCATGTAGGAGAGTAGGTATTCTTGCGGGTATCTTCATGGAAGGGTTTGATCAGATTTAATAAACGTGGGAAGCTGGGTTCATGTTACATTTGTTCATATGAGATTACAAAGAGAATAATGTGGCATATCGCCTTTGACTGTCACCTAAATTGGCAAGGATACATGATGTTTTTCATATTTTTACCCTTCGAAAGTACATCCCAGGTTTGTCTAATGTTATCAAACCACAAGAAGTACAATTGAAGAGGATCTTTCCTATGAAGAAGTTTCGGTACAAATTTTAGATGCCAAAGTTCAAGAACTACGAACGAAGAAGATGCATTTGGTGAAAGTACTATGGAAAAGCCATGCTATAGAAGAAACCACTTGGGAAAAAGAAGATGAAATGCGATCTCAATACAAACACTTATTCTCAAGCTAACTGGTGTACGCAAATTTTGTAGACGAAATTTAGGAATATTGATTACAAATAGAAATACGACTTTTATTTATGATGTTATAATTATAAAAGTGCTATATTGAAGTTTTTTAGATCTCAACTTAGAGATGGTTATGTTATCCTTCTTGACGAGACGCTTTCAATGGATCTTGATTCATATCAATCGGTTGTTGTTATGAATTTATATGAATTTTTGAATTCAGTATAAATGATCTTTGTTAAGCTTAAAATCAATCCTTAATCATTGTCATTAGGAAGAGTTAATCATAATTAAAGAGATTAATGATGAGAGCTTAACCATGGATTAATGCATGTTAAATATAATTGAAGATTATTAATCTCGATTAGTACTAATTAATTGTAATTATGACTAATTAAATATCATTAGAAAAATCATAGTTTAAATGAGCAAAAATTATGGGCATAGAAACCATGATATTAGGAAAAACCATAGTATTCACAAAATCGTGGGCTGAAACCATGGGTTTCCCCATTTTGGAGGGCTATAAATAACCCCTACCTCATTTTAAACCCATTCATTTCATAGGAGAAACTTTGGAAAAATATTCTTAAGAAACATTAGTTTTTAATGAGATAGGAGATCGTATCTTTAGATAAACCAACACATGCATGTATAAACATGGGTTAGTAGATTCCATGCATTAATGTTGTTTCTCCTACACAAGAGTCGAATCCATTTTGGTTGGTGGATCGAGATACACTTGTTAAGAGGCATAAACATCAAATTGAAGATGAATGGTCTCTCAAGCACTATTTTTTGTATTCACCTATATATTGGACAGTGAATTTAGTGTTAAAGCTTCTAGATATCTTTAGATTATGCAGTTATACATGTTTTAATTAAGTGGAAATCAGATAAGTTTTAGCCATGGTACTTGAAACGAAGTATTCAGATCTTGTTTTTGCAAAAATACGATGTTTCGAGTTTTATTTATGCTAGGAAAATCTTAGTTTTCATCCTTTTAATATAGTGGAGGTTACAATACAACTTGAGAATTTTTAGTATTCATCTATTTTTGTAATAGTGCAGCAGGAGCTTCATAAGCAAGAAGTAAAGTTTTATGTTGTGATATTATCTAGATATCATACACTTTCTGCTTATAGTTATGTTTCAGAAAGGAAGATTATATGAATATTGAACACCACATTTGCTCTCAAATAAGTCATGAACTAGCCATTGGATGTGGTGATGTCATTAGATATGACCCTGATACACGACATTAGATGTGATGAAGCCATTAGATATGACGATCATTGGATATGGTTCATAGGACTTTGAATCCACATTATGTATACATAAAGGTTTTGGGTCGTATGCAGGGTGTTCTTTGACTTTTGAGGCTGTCTACGCGTTTGACTCAATTTGTTTCAGTGTTCATGGATAGTACAATTAGCTACAATGGTGTTAATGCAATGGTTATGACTAGTAACTATAGAGTTTCAATAGTTATAACAACTAGAATTAAATTGTGTGCAGTTATTTTTTGTTGAAAGTTGAATGCTTTTACAACAACATTTTGAAAAATTTTTAAGTTTTGTTTATTAAAGTATTTTCTTTTTATCAAATATTTCTATATTTTATGTAAAGTTACTTCAGAAATAACCCTTATTTTTCTTACCAAAATGCTTGAGACCCATTCATTGCGTCTAAGATCATGTTGAGTTTAGACTCAACCCTCCTTTATTTATTTAATATTTACAAACGTACCTGAGCAAGAATCTTAAAAGGACCAAGGATACTACATAGTTGCCGGAGGAGGTGCCATCTTATATTGTATTTTGGATCTTTTGGCAACTTTCTGTACTTTGAGATATAGTTGTATAACTTAGAAGAAACATGGCTATGTAATGGGAAGATAGATTACTCTTGTAAGTGGTGGTTTGTAAACATAGCAGTTGATATGTTTAACACGGTTTTTGATATGTGAATGATCATTTTGGATTTCTTTGTCATTGATGAAGAACATATTTTGATGGTGATTTCAAAGAATGTTTGATAAATGAATTTATGTTTACATTTTAAGCACAATTTGTTAAGAAGAAAAGATAGGATTTTTGTTGCGCCCGTCTCGATTAGCGAGATGGGTCGTTTCTTTGATTCCACATTTCTATTCTATATTTTACTTGCTATTAGCGCAAGCTGGTTCTAGTTTCAACCCGATCATTCTTCATGTTCCTAAATTTGTTTTTTAATCGAAGAAGAAGAATCTTTATTTATTCAAAGATCTTGCAATGATTTGCATAAGACAAGATTTCTCGATACTTTGAAGATTAGACTAACCGTGTTAGAGATGTCAAGCTACCGCACACATGCAACACTCCTTGGAATTGGCAACATTTGACATGTGAGTGACGATGACTGCGATGTTCGAAAGTTGAGGCCTAGTGGTATGGGAGCAAATAAAATGTGTCATCCAACGATGACGGAGATCGAGAGGGAGGCGTTGAGCGAATGTGCATCTATAGGTACACCAAGCTCAGCATTTTTAACAAGGCAATGATGGTGCGAGGCACTACCGATGGTGGCAACGAAATGAGGCTTTTGCGGCGATGCCCCAGCTAGTGGCGACTAGTTGATGGGTTCCTCAATGTAACCCTATATTTATTGGAGGACAAGAAGAGGAGATAGGACGGTGCACTACTGGGTTTTGGGCCTATAATTTTTTCACAAGTTTTTTTATGTTTACCTTGCTCTGAGAGGGAAAGAATATATATCAAAGAAAGAAAAAAGGAGAAGACTGTTGATAAAAAAATAAGACAATAAAAATGGGCTGTTTTTATTGCTAATAAAAACTATTGCAAATAAATGATGATGGTCAAAAAAAACTTTTAAAGAAAAGAGGGAGGAGGGAGATATTTGATAAAGTTTGTATTTTCCACATGGATATAGGAGATATGGGGAATGTTATTGAACACCTCCATTTGAAACTCATTGAATAGAACTCATTGAAAAAGAAGAGAAGAAGACTATTTTGTTTATCCTACTTGTTCCCCTAGGTTGACTATGCTTATGTTACCGACAGGTACATGAGAAGTGAGGATTTAAAGAGTAGGGAATATTTTTCAAATGCTTGAGAGATCCCAAGAGAGTGTATTTTCCATCTATCATCCGCTTCAACTTGTCGCCCCCAAGAAGTAGATCTCCTCTTTGAGGTCCCTATATGAAAGAAACTCACTCTTTGAGGTCCCTATATGAGAGAAATTTGCTCTTGACGTTTTCATATTGAGGAGACCCTTTCTTAAGTTTTCCTTGTAGGAGAGGCCCACTCTCGAGATCTTTGTATGGGGGAGGACCGCTCTACCTTTTGATGCTTAGCATCAACTACTGCCACTTTGGATGGACTTCTACTATTATTGCTTGGGATTGTTTTGGACTTCTGATGGTTATCACCTTATTGCATGAGCACTCCAACCCGTATCATAAGTTGATCGTCTCTATTGAGCATCTACTCCAAGCACGTGTTTCCTTAGTGTTATCTCTTCCACAAGGGCCTCCTCCCAGAAGTGACTACTTCGAGGGCTCCTCCCAGCTCCTTAGAAGATGTATCGGTGATGTTGATCGACTTCTTTTGTTACAAGCTATAGCTTTTTCAGCTTCAATTCAAGGGAGGCGTCAGAGTATGCATTTAGATGGATAATTGGATTACTCTAAGATCCGATTGCACTCTTCTTTGTTTAGTCCTTGGTGCTTTTCTCCCACGATTTTATCTTGCTTATTAGAGAGTAAGGTTCCACATAAATTCAAGCTTTGTTCTTTCATTTTGTGTTTCCATTTTATAATTTACAATGCAAAAATATTGTATGCATTTGGATAAAAAATTGTATGCATCGTTGGTGTTGTCATTGCGTTTGTGGTGGGAGATGTAAAGTGGTAGTCTGATTTATATTAGTGCTTTCACGACATTTGGATGTCATCCTATGATGGATAGTCATCCTTTGCCTTTTTTTTTAAAAAAACAAACTCTTAGGGTGTGTTTGGTTCGTGGGTTATCCAGGGGTGGATAACCCGGTTTTGTGTTTGTGTGTTTGGTTGGTGGGTTAAGGGTTGAGAGGGTTTATGTGATGTGATTGTATTGGAATTTGAAAAAGTTGGTAGTTATTATGGTATGATTGTATTGAAATTTGAAAAAGAGGGTGGTTGTTGTGATGTGATTGCATTGAAGTTTGGAATAGTGAGTAGAAGTTGAGTATTTTATGATTTTTAGATGATATGATGGTATAATATATATTTTTTTGGTTGGAAAGAGAGTGGACCCCACTAGTGGGTTGGGAATATGGGTTTTGGGGGGTAACCCACTCAAAGTGGGGGGTAACCCCCCAACCAAACGCACCCTTAGGAAACTCAGGTGTATGGTAGACATGAGAGAGTGTAATTTGTTGGAGAAGTGATCATTTCATCAAATGTGACAAATGAAACCTGAAAAGGAGCCATTGATATGCTTGACATAGGAGACATCAATAGAGGTTTGAGAAGTAAAAGTGATTTAACTTCAGTGGCCAAGTAGTTGAAGGCACCTAAGTTAATAACCTGCTTGGATTCATAAATGGAGCCTTTATTGGCTATAAAATTTGCATCCCTAGACGTGATTTCTTTACGCATGAACATGTTGTAATGGAAAATAAGTAGAAAGATGGAAAGAATAGGACTAAGAGAAGGTGAAGGAGAAAGGTTTGACAATGGGGAGAAAATGGCATTTGGGAGAAAAGTAAGGTTGTTGCTAAGGGCTTAGCAATTGAAGGGTTCAGATGAGGGTGGATTGGGTGGAGGTAAAGAACAAGTGGAGAAAGCATGAGCCGACAATATGGACACAAAGGGTAGATGTGACTATGATGGTCTGCTTCCAGGGCTTTTCGACCTTAGATGTAATCTAGGAAGAACATGTGCACTTTGCAAAGGTATGTAGAGATCTGGTGTCGGTGGTATGTTCCCTACCACTTTACCAATAAGGTAAGCATCGAAGGAATGCATGCTTGCAATCTCTCGTATATCGTATGTGTGAGAAGTTTTTTTAGCTTGGTGAGGATTCATCATGTTGGTGGCAAGAATCGAGTCACTCGTTGATGGCTGCTTGGTTGCCAATTCGCTGATTGAGGAGGGGGATTTGAGCGAGGGTGGGTGATCGTTTAGGAGATCGTCTGGGACATGTATTTTTGGGTAATAATGTCCACTTAGAAAATACGTTGATTTTCATTGTGGGTTGGCGGATTATGTCATGTCAATTTGAACTTTGTTCGATATATTCGATTGCAACCTTATAATACATCACATTTTCTGCTTTTATTGTTTTTGTTTATGTATTCTTGATTTATCCATTATGCGTTTTTTTGACGGTTTTCATATTTCTAATCAACTCTCTTTTTTTCCTAGTATTTTATAATTGGACGTTGAACCTACTTCGATAAGAGTTGTCAATATACAACCCTTCTATGCTCTGTTCATGATGCTATCATGGCACTTTATTCAAAGATGGTGGCGGTGCATCGACATTCCATGCTTTTAACCCAACTCAGGTAGGATACACTTATTTGATGGTCGCCTCTGACTGCTCTTGGTCCAAAATTTTTGGTGTTGCATTTTCCAATATATATTGGTTATACTTGTTTGTGTTTATTTGTGGGAAGAGGTGGATTGTTTGCTAAGGGCATACAATACTATGAGGGAGGAACAATTGATTCGGTGGCAACATCCCCATCGAGAGACAGAACCTTCAATGGGCATCACTGGTAGGTTTGCCACCAGCATATGGGGATTATGTATTGATCACTTTGGTCCTTGCATATCTTGGATCGGTGGTAGAGATGATCTCCAACAGGTTAGTGCGGGGCGATATTGCCGACACTGCGGTGGATTTTGATGGGAATATGGAAACCGATCTGTGACGAACATCCCCCTATGATCCGTGTACTCGACAAATAGATTATAAGCACATATATTTCCACGTTTGAACACATAATATAATATGAACATGAGAAAATAGCATAAGAAAACTAGAATTTAAAATTTTCATCATTTGTTAATTACAATCCATGTCCATAAAATATTACATGTATGCATCAAAAAGAGTGTTCATACTTACATTGTACATCTCATGTCTCTCAAAATGCTAGAAGTAGAGTAAGCAAAAAAAATACAAGTAAGAACCAGCTACAAGCACTATACTGCAAGAGGACCGCATAGCTGCGCAAAAAGAAACCTCCAAGCAAACAACGACCACTCACTGCCATGGCTGCTTCTGAGAACATGTGGATCCACGTAAAGGTACGTTATGAGCAAAATTGCCTGGTACGATATAAAAATTTCATCAAGCAATGTATTAATAAGTGTGCAAAAGAAACAAATGGGTAAATCGTCCTCACAAAGAAATAAATTCTAATCATTCTCATTAGCTATGAATAACCCAAGCTTCATGGATAGTCCATGGTCTTGGTCCGCGTGAGACCTAGCATATGACTCTAAGGCAATAAGAAGACCTTAGGGTTGGGGTGCCTCATAGGCATGCGGTGGGGTGGAATGCATCGTAGCTACGTTCCCAACACGTTCACTTAGCTTCACTTATCAACGTGTATCTCCGATTCTCGAATCAAATTCCAACCCACGAATCATCGCGAACCGCCCAAGTCCACTACCCGTGTAAGTGTCCACGATAGCATGGGGCACGAGTTAGAGCACCAATTACTAAGATCATTCATACTATAGTCATAATCTTCACGACCATCCCAATCCTCCTTATGCACATGAGACTTGTATTTCATTCCCAAGTTAATTAACCACATTTTTCTCGAAACTTCCCTCTTAGTGTTCCCACACGGAATACCAACCAATGTGGCATAAACCAGCCAGTACATGAGTGTTAATTTTAAGTGAACAAGCGAAACACTATGCTACCAACCATGGCTACTTGGCCCGTACTCGAAGCACTGGGCTAAAGGCACACAAGCACTGATACTGAACACAACATGGTGACTCTTCGGTGTGCCAAGCAACATGTCCCCGAACCAATGCAACTATTGGGTTCGTGGTGCCTAACTTTGTACCCGAGACCCCAAGGGTACATGTCCAATCCCTTGCAACACCTAACTCCATCTACCCATTTATCATGAAATCCCACCCATATGATAATAATTACCCGGAAAATAACTTAGATTTCCTTTATTTTGCACTGATTAGAAGCCAGAAGATGACCACTCAAGATCAAGCCATCCACATTCATTTTTTTAAAGGATAACCCATTACTCACACATGCCACTGCCAATAACCCATGACGACCAGAATTGTACAATGTATATAATTTTCTATGTAACATTACTCACCGTATTAAACTGCATGCGATGATGCGCCCATTATTGATGAATGGCTCTTTGTGCTCACCATCTGGGTTATACATTTTAATAGGGGGTACTTATGGGTTTAGAGATATCAACGTAATTGATTCCAGTGACTAATAATCTAAAATGTGAAATGGCGGATCGTGAGTCATTCATCTAACCATTGACAAAGCATAATAAATTGGCCGATTTATAGTCATTCAGGGAAGCCCGCTTCTAGTTTCTTATATATATTCATTACTAATTTAAGGTTCAAAAGAATTGCTACAGCCACAACAAGTCTACCATCCACAAAACCAGCATCCACCATGGTTGAGATACAACTTGTTATTTGTCACAACCACTCACAGTAGGGAACTTTTCTTTCGATCATTTTGAGGTTCAACTATTTCTGTGCCTTCCTCAAAGGAATTTTTTGCTTGATAGATAATCCACTATGGACACGAAACTTGACCCCTATGTTTCTAGTTGAGACTCACCCTAAGGGCATGCAGGCACCGAGACAAAAATGGCCGGGAAGCTATATTAATGAAATCAGATCTATTTTCCAAACTGACAACTTATAAGAGGAATTTCTTCATGTTTCAGAAAATTTCCACAAATGAAAGCATCTCAATTTGGATTTTTAGTTCTCGATAATGGTAGGAGGTAATGCTTTAATGATTAACTTCCACATCAACGGTTGTGGTGCAAGATATCAGCCTTTGTATTGCGTAATCGTTCCACAATTTCTGAAGTAGCTTTACCTGCAGTAACCATCTTGCTTGCCAATTTGCTGTGAGTGAATTTGGTACAGAACAATCCTTTTGGTTCGAGACAACCCACTAAAATGTTTTTCTTTCTTTGCTTGGTCTCAACTTGAAGGAAATCTGCTACTTCATTTTGTCCCAAGGGATTACGTAAAACGGAAAACGAAGACTAGTTTTATAGCTATCCATCCCACATACACCATTATTTAGGAACAGATTGAATGAAAATTTCCACATATGGTCTCCCAGATCTAAAGACCATCCTGTTTCTTTTTAACCAATTTCCCCAAATCACAGACAAAGGTCTACCCGGTTCATCTCTTCATTTGGATGCGTTAAAGTCTAACATAGCAATCACCCATATCATACACAGAATTATTTGTCTCAGGAGCATTTTAGACAAGGAGCAACATATTTCCCCAGCATACCCCCCACGAAGCATCGTCAACATAATTATTTGCCCACAAAATCCTTCTAACTAGACTTTTCTGATTTTGCCAATTTCTACATTTGCTTTGAACTGAAGGCCAGATTAACTTCATTTTTTCCCACTTAGGTTCCAAAGTGGTGCTTTGCCAAAGATCATTGCATATAATCTACAAGCATAAGGATGCTGAAGGGCGAAGTATATCTCGCAGCTGTATAACCACTAACACACCCCACAATCAACAATTTGATCCATAACCGGGCTAAAAATACGAATACAAGATAAAATAGATGGGTAGAGACATCATCCTCGCCTAATTCCATGGATTGACCATGCATTTCCCCAATTACGTATACGATATCATGCAATAACCCACCAACTTTACGAATGTTCAAACATATCAGACGAAAATCGTGTGGAAACTCGCAGTTGCAACAAGGAGGTTAATAAGACGTCGTACCTCAAAAACTCTCCTCCTCGGTATCTCCTCCCATGGAGAAATGACACTTATAGTGCACAACGAGAACCCACATACGAGGATGAGCTTGACCTCCTCTACGCAATGATGGCTTCGGATCGTCGATCCGACGCACTCCAGCGAGCTCCGACGGTGATCCGGCGAGGTTTCCGGCGAGGGGAAGGGAGGAGGAATGGCTGCTGAGTTAGGGCTTTGGGGGAGATCAAGTTGCTTTTATGTATCGGGAAATCCGGATCTGGATCTTGGTTGGTATGCGAAATGGAGCCCGACTTGGTCTCGCTAAAATGACCATAACTTGATCCCCCAAACTCGGATTTTAATGATCTTGAACTCATTGGAAAGGTCTCAACGAGTACTATATGATAGAGTACTCATTTGTATTATTTGGACATTGGATAAGAGCATATTTTGAGAAAGAGTTTGGGTCCATTTACGAGGGATCCCACACGACCTCTTGACAATGCTATTTTGAAAGACGGACCAGACAAGCTTCCTGGTGATGGCGTTAGGTCTGGAGATGAAAAAGGCAGCGTGACTTTGTGGCCACATTGGAGGTAAGGTTGGTGCTGGGTGGAGGTGGGGCTGGTGCTGGGTGGAGGGGCAACCTTTGTTGGACATGGGGCTGGTGCTGTGACTGCTGTCTAGCCAGTGATGGACTCCAGCATCACCGCATAGCAAGCAGCAGAATCAGCACCACTATTTGGGGTAGTTGAGGCATCGCTTCCATCTTCAAAGGGGGAGATAATAGTGGAAACCAACGGTTTCCCTTTTGCCGCATTCAGCACCTATGAATCATGAACTGTTGATGACAGTCTTTTGAACCTTGCTATGGATTTTTGTTTGTTTCAAGTTTCTTATGTTACTGAAGTACATTTTTTTAGAGTGATTCTGCCTTATTTTTGCCGTGTTATAAATAGCGAGCACCGTTGTTGGTCAATTGTTTATGCTATAGAACATGTGATTTAGTGAAATTCCCTGTGAGATATTTTTCTGATGTACATTTCTCATGCACATTTCACTATATATTTTACTGATTTTTCTCTAGTAGCAACGAGGCCAATGTCTTAATTGCTCAAAAGGAAACACACTGTATAATGTGTGACGATGCCTCAATGCTTTCTATTTTTTAAATTTAATTTGTTGTCAAAATGATGCTGTGAAGTGATGCTACATATGAAGTGGAATCATCTGTTGTGTCAAGATATTTGGTCACCGGGAAAAAATATATTTGTATATTTTCTACATTTAGCTGTATAAAATCAGTTTGTTGCCATCTAGCCTGCAATACAGTTATCTCAATTGTCCATGCCATTGCCTTCATTGAAATGTTTTCTTTTTCTGCTCTCTGTACAGTTTAGGAACTGTTTTAACCCATTTATTCTTTCCAGAAATAAGAAGATACTTGAATGAAGGCACTGTACATGTGTAATTGAGGCAATTTGAACCTCCAGAAAGAATTGATCGGAATAATATTAGGAGTTTCAAATTTAGATGGGTCAATCAAAATTTGAGATGAAAAAGAAGACACATTTTTAAATGATCTTGAAATATGGAAATAATATCACACTTTCTTTCTTACATACTATGACCTTTCCGGAAACAAATTAAACATTTCTCAATATCAAGAACAAAAACCTCTAAATTCTATAATGTTACGCATAATATGCATAATTTATGTGCAACAACTATAACAAAATCAATGTATGGGGAAGAAAAAGAATATGAATAGAGATTGATCGTCACATGGCCTTGAGGTTTTTGGTCAAACCTCGGCTAGTGATTGTAATTGTAATGCATATATAAAAATACTAGAAGATTCATGATCGAAATAGTACTTGGTTCTTATCCTGCGTTGTAGCAGTTGCATTGTTGACGGGAATGTGGAGGAAAGGCGCATAGACAGCTTCAGCATCAATCTGTTCTTGTTTCAACGGTCTGAACAACTTCGTGTGACCATCTGTTTGTTGTGGTGGAAGTAAAGGATGGATGGCTGATCCTGTGCCCTTTCTGAAATCATAGTCAAGCGCAGGCAAAGAAACCTGCGACCTGTTGAAACCCAGTGGAAATGACATAGGGTAGTCTGGAATTATGTTGCCTGATGAAGAACTTGGAGTTATCTTTGTATTGTGGACAGGAGATGGCATGTAAGACCTAAGTGGTAAGGGTGCAAATGAAGGGAGCTTGATGTCACAACCGGACAGTGGTCCATTTCTATTATCCCAAATAAACTTTCCAAGATTGCCATGTCCGAAGAGTCCATTAGTGCTTTGGAATTGTGGGATAAGATCACGACCTTGTGTCTCTGACTTCCTTGAGTTAGATTCTATGAAATGGTTGGAACTCTGAGCTGTGGTAGCAGATGAAAGATTTCCAGTGGTTGATGCACTTTGACCACCTGCTCTTGCTGTGGGCACTTCATGGTTATGCTTTCCCTCATAAGTCGTGATTACAGATTTCAGATCGTTTGCAGCTCGCTCGACATGCTTTCTTACGGAACATCCGGGGCTGGTGCACTTGTAATAGCTCCTGAAGTCGAGAGAAGATAACATGGATGAGAATCGGAAAACAGGATATAGCGAATAGAAGGCTTCCACCAACCATAACTTTATTATCTATGAAATTGTCTTTGTTATTTGATTATTACTGTATATTAAAAACAATAAAAGAAAACAGAACAGCCCTATGCCATATGAGAACATGTCTATCATGTAAGGAGGACTAGCAGAACGCTATTAATGGAATGAGGATAAAAAATAAATATAATGCAAGAGACCATACAACTGAAGATGAAAGATCCACTGAACAGGATTTTCTTGCAACAATAGATAAAACAAAATAATATTAGATCATAAGCACTAGAAGCCTGTGTTAATAATGAGAAAAAAACCTGATGGTTCTATGTACTTTAATTTTTTTCATGCTTAGAATATAGCTTTATATGTAGGCCCACTCCCTTGGTTATTATAAAATCGAGTGTGCTTCTGGGCTAGAAGCATACTACTAAGTTGGGTAGCAGATTTAAAGAAATAAACGATAGTTCATCTTTAGAATGTACTCTCAACACTTCCCCCCAGTCTGGAACATTTCAAGCTTTGCTTGTTACCTAAAGTTCAAAGAAACCGTTTAATCCACATGTCCATTGATTTTCATATTCGGGCACTTTATAGAATTCTGGAGGGGACTTCTGGCACCAAAACTGATGTTCTCAAGGTTGAAATTTAGTTTTAATGATTGGGCTTCCTTAAGATATCATAATCAATAGAAGGTCCAACAATGGTTGGTTGAGGTTTGCTTTTATGCAGATGGAACAAAATCCTGTAGTTGCAAGAGGAAGTATCATAGTGTATATAGCATGGTTCTACGTAGGGTTATAGAGATTCTAAGTGTCAATAAGAGGAAGTATCATAGTGTATATAGCATGGTTATACATAGGGTTATAGAGATTCTAAGTGTCAATATCATCTTTTTCTGAAGTTGGACTTCTCCCCAAGATCTAAGGATTCTTTGTCATCCAAAGAAAAAAAGTCAATCTAATCTTGCAAATTGTTGAGATATTAGTTATCTTTCGTATTGTCTTCATATTATCTATTTCTTTTGTCTTCTTGTAATTTGCCCAACATGTTTCTCTTCTATATAAGAGAATCCTAGGGCCTCTCAATAATGAAATTCATTCTTTCATTCCTACATGGTATCGGAGCGACGACCTAGATCGGAGTTCCCGTATCCCACCCAAGCCCTAACCTTAACCGTCGAGTCCCTCTTCTTTTCTCGTATGCCACTGTGCCGTCCTCGACCTCTGCCCTCCCCTCCCCGCCCGCCGTGTGGGCCCCCTCCCTCCCCATCGGCCTGACATCGACCCCAGCCCAGCGCCCCCGGGCCCAGCAGCTCAAACTGTCGTCGACCCTTCCCGAGTGTTGCTAAGGGGATGCTGTAAATCCCTGCAGCCTCCCGTGCGCTTCCTTGCACCTCCTCGCGCCTTCTCGCTTCTCAGTGCACCTTTGTGGTTCAAATTGCAGTCTGAAACGGTCTGATTTTGACTGGAAAATGTGATTTCAAACCTATAAATCGTGTTTTCTGGCCCTAGCGCACGACGAAGATTGACGAGGATAGTTGTATGAGTATACACGTATAACCAATCCTTCGTATGATCGTGTAGACTCGTTCATATCGGTCTACTCCCCAATCGAGTCTCGTTGTTCGACCATTTTACCATCATGTCAAAGAACAAGGGTGATATATTTTCTTCGTTCGGTGCTTTCAAGGACACGACTTCCATCGCAAAGATGGATGGGACCAACTATGAGTTGCGGTCCATGCAGTTTCTCACCCTCATGCAGTGCAATAAGGAGCACATCGTGACAGATCCAGAGCCAACAAATAAGATTGGGGCCAATGCTTCTTGAAAGCAAGATGACGTATATGCGCGTGTTTGACTTTGTGGGACCCTTAGCACAGAGATAGCCAATGATATTTTGAATCAACCCGCCACGAAGGCGATGTGGGACATTTTAGCATCAACCTTTGCTCAAGCGAAGAATGGGGCAAAGATTCTTCAACTACAGTTTGATATCTACAATGTCAAGCAGAATGACCGTCCTTTGCATGTGTACTACTCTTCGTTCCGTGGCATATTCAAGAAGCTTCATAGCTACATTCCTATTTTGACATCTACGGAACAACATAAGGCATATAGGAACTCCACGATGGAGTTTTCATGGCCGGACTTGATATAGAATATGATACTGCGCATACACAGCTTCTCACTGGAGCTATCATACCTCCCATGGAGGATACCTATAGCCGTCTCAGTCGAATTATCATGCCTTCTACGACCACTCTGTTTTATTCAGCAATGGCCGCTTCTCGTTGCAGAGGAGGGACGACCTAGTCCAGAGGACACACCTCTCGTGGCAGAGGCGGTGGACATCAACGTGGTCCTTGCACCTACTGTTGTCGGCCAGGACATGCAGAGGATACATGCTACCCGTAGCATGGATATCCTGCTTCTGGTCGCGTGGCTGAACAGATTGAACCTTCAGAAACTCTAGCTTCCCAAACCGATCCTCACTTGGATGATATAGTCTCTCGTATTCGAGAGATCATAACTCCTCTTGTAGGGACCACAACTACAGATACCGTAGCCGCTGCCAGAGCCTCTTCGAGCTTCTTAGATATCACTTACGCTTTTACTGGTAGTAGTGGTGCATATATGACAGAGTGGATTATGGACTTTGGTGTTTCCCACCATCTATGTGGAGACAGAGCGCAACTGAGGTCCTACAGAACCATATCTCCTGGTAGATGGGTTGTCATTGGCTCATTGTTAATGGAGTCCACTTACCTATTACATGACAGGGTGCATTTGATGTCGTCCATGCACCTTTAGAATGTTTTATATGCTCATGGTTTTCAGTTGAAGTTACTTTCCATTAGTCAGATTACTAAGGATCTGCATTGTCGTGCTGTTTTTGACCTTTCGTCTCTTGTGTTTCAGGACATACTCACGGGCAGGGTGATTGGATGTGGCCATGAGTAGCGGGGGCTCTACAAATTGGCCCAACCTCCTCATGTTGGTGTTTCTACTATACTTACTGGACCAGTCTCACCATATCTGTGGCACCTTCGTTTTGGCCACCTTCCTCTGTAGAAGTTATGTCATGTTCTCCCACAGATTTTTACGGGATCCTCCTTCCAGTGTGAGGCATGCCTGCTTGGGAAGCATCACTTTCCTCTTTTCCATCCCGTCAGAGTCGGAGCAATTCTCAGTTATTTGAGCTCCTTCATTTAGATATTGGGGTCCGAGTCGTGTCCCTGATCATCAGGGACACCGTTTTTATTTGGTCGCTGTCAATAATTATTCTATATTTTCTTGGATCTTTTTATTGAAGAATAAGTCTGAGGCTGGATCTGTTATCAAATCTTTTATTAATAAGATAAAGGATATTTTTCTGCCAATGTCACATATCTTCATTCTTATAATGCTTTAGATTTGTTCACCTTACAACTTTCCAACTTTCTTAGATATCTTGGCGTTGTTTACCAGACCTCATGTGCTTATACATCCCAGCGGAACGATATTGTTGAGCGCGAACATCGTCACTTACTTGATGTGACCAGAACTTTGTTGATACAAAGTCATGCTCCTCTCGCTTACTGAGGTGATGCGATCCTCACTGCATGCTATCTAGTGAACCGTATGCTCTCGTCTATGTTGGGAGAGGAGATTCCTTTCTCGACTACATTTCTCGAGAAGGATCTTTTCTTTCTTGCACCTCGTGTGTTCGGTTCAATTGCATTTGTTCATGATTTCTCTCCAGGTCCCGACAAGCTCTCTCCCAGAGCTATCAAGTGTGTTTTTCTCGGCCACTCTCGTACCCAGAATGGGTACCGTTGCTTTGATCTGCTCATGCAGAAATACTTTGTCAGTTACGACGTTACTTTCTTTGAGTATGTTATGTATTTTTCTTCTACATGTAACAAACTAGCCCCATCAGACTCTGACGTTGAGATCTACATACCTCCACCTCCTACTGTCATACCACCACCTCCCTATACTCCTGCTCTACCACCACCTCCACAACCACCACCACCACCACCACCACCACCTACACCTACTCCTGCTTCTACACCTGCTCTTGTAGCTCCACCTCCTACTGTAACTCAGTTTTTGCCACGTATGTCTACTCGCAAGTCTCGCTCTGTTCCCCTTGCTTACAGTTCTTGCCCATCATCCAGCATGCCTCATGTATGTAATGAGCACATTATTTCTAGTGGTGGAACTACCGAGTTGTTTGTACAACATGATTCTATATAGGATGAGCAGGGGCCCTCTTAAGAGGGCAACTTACAAGTTCGGGACTTGGCAGATGATCTTGATGTACCGATTGCTCTGCGAAAGTAGAGACATGTGTGAAACTTATCCTCTTGCAGCCCATGTTTCCTTGAGCAGATTGTCAAAGGATTTTAGGAAGTTTACCTTGGCACTATCGGCTGTGGAGATACCCCAGACATATTAGGAGCCTCTTTAGGACAATCAATGGTGGTTAGCCATGGAGGAGGAGATCGCTGCACTGCTGTCGCGTAGTACATAGAGTCTTGTTTTAGCTCTAGTTGGCGCATCCGTTGTGGGGTACAAGTGGGTGTTCACTGTGAAACACCGTGCATATAGAAGTGTGGATCACTATAAGGTGAGACTTGTGACATGTGGATTCACCCAGACATATGGGGTGGTGGACTATCATGACACTTTTTCTCCAGTTGTCAGCAAGGAGGCAAAAAATGGTCTAAATGGACGTTTAAACCACCGTTTAAACGCATGCAGTGCTTGACCGCATCGTTTAATCAAAAGTAGGTCCATAAATGGGTGGGCCGCATAAGCGGCCTTATACGGACATAAGCGGGCTTTTAAATGATCTTAAATGACCTTTTAAGAACATGTATCTACTTTCTTCAAAAAATCACCATTATCCATGGCTTTTCAGATTCATGCTATGAATTGTAATTGTTTATGTTATCTATTTTGACGTTTGGCTATGAATTCTAATTATTTATGTTATCTATTTTGACATTTGGATGAAATGTTCCTTGAATTTGACAATATTTGATCTATATTGCGAATCTATGATTATTTTTTTCTTATTTATTTATACTTTTTTTGATTAAATATATATATATATATGTAATATTTTTTATTGATTAAAAATGCAAAACTGCATAAGCAGTTAATTTCCGTTTAAACTCCCGCATACCGTTTAATCCATAATCAGTGACCCTACCGACTGAATATCACATACCGCTTTTTACAACCTTGGTTGCCAGACATTCTACTGTGTATTCTTCTTTCTGTTGCTGTGACACGAGATTGACCCCTTTACCAGCTTGATGTGAAGAATGCCTTCCTCTATGGTGATGTATAGGAGGAGGTCTACATGCATCAACCACCTAGGTTTGCTAACGATGAGGAGTGCCAGAGTGTTTGCAGGCTATACAAGGCTATCTTTGTCCTTAAACAAAGTCCAAGAGCATGGTTCCAGAAGCTCTTGGACTTGATAGAGCAACAGGGGTTTGTGTGATCAACTGTCGATCACTCTTTGTTTGTGCATAGGACTCTGAGAGGTACTGTTGTCATTCTTTTTTACGTTGATGACATTATTGTTACAGGGAATGACGAGCATGGCATTTAAGCTGCCATGGACTTCTTAGGTCATTAGTTTGTGATCAAGGGCCTTGGTAATTTACGTTACTTTATTGGGCTGGAGTTTTCCAGGAACCGGCGAGGTCTTGTGATAACCTATAAGAAGTATGTTACATATCTTCTTTCAAAGACTGGCATGGCAGATTGCAAACCTTCCACTACTCGTATGGATCCAAGCATGAAGCCATATGATGATGACACTGAGGAGGTCGACAAGAGGAGGTACAGGGAGCTTGTTAGCAAGCTCCTATATGTGAGTATTACTAGTCCCGACATATACTTTGTAGTGAGCGAAGTTAGTCAGTTTATGAAGCAGCCTAGACATGCACATATGGTTGTAGTCCATATGATTCTGAGGTATCTGAAGACATTAACAAGTATGTGACTTCTTTTCAACAGAGGTACATCTCTTTCAGTTACAGATGTGCAGATGCAGATTATACTGGGTGTCCAAAGAATAAGAAGTCTACTTCAGGCTTTACTGTGTTCATAGGGAATTCCCTAGTTCCATAAAAGAGCAAGAAGCAGACCGTGGTTGCCAGATCAAGTGCCGAGTTAGAATACATGACCATAGCACAATTTAGCACGGAGATGATGCGGGTTATATCTGTTCTTACTGACTTGACTATTAGAGGCGCCTCTTCCCATGCACCTCTAATGTGACAATCATGATGTTCTTTTCATCGCAAACAACCCAACCTTCCATGAGAGTACTAAGTACATAGAGGTGGACTGTCACTACACTCGTGACATGATACAGAAGGGTCTTATCGCCACTACGCATGTCAGCTCTGGAGATCAGACAACATATGTTCTTACTAAGGCCCTATCCAGAAGGCCTTATCATAGATGCTGTTCCAAGCTGAGCCTGATCGATATCTACGCTCCAACATGAGGGGTTTTGTTGAGATATTAGTTATCTTTCTTATTATTTTCATATTATATATTTTATTTGTCTTCTTCTTGTAATTTTCCCAACGGATTTCTCTCCTATATAAGAGAACCTTAGGACCTCATACAAATTATTAGAAAATTTTATTGTCGTTTGATGCAAAATTCTTCAAACTTCATCATCAAGTTTCCCATTTAGGCAAGATAAGCATCCTCTTACTCAATACCACTCTTCTCGCATGTCCAATTAGAGCATCTACTCTTGTAAACTCCAATGTATACTTGTTCATTTCAGAAGACCTTTCTTGTCTGACACATGGTTGGGCACTTCTTGGATGACTTGGGTCTCCCGTACTCCTTAGTAAAGTCTCATATGCTTACACTTATTAAATTCCTACCTTGAAATAGATTTGCTGTAACTTTTCCAACTGTCTTAATTGATTAGGCATGTCTTTCATGTCACATCCAGTTGTGGTTGTGACACCTTAGCCCCGGGGTTGAGGTTGAAGTCCATTTGGTCGAGGAAGACTTTAGAGCACGTATGTCAGAAACAAGATCATATTAAGGAGACCTGTTAAGCCAAGCATGGCGGGCATGCAATAACTCATCTTGCCATGGAGTACTTTCTGTGACCAGAGCTGACCACAATGATCTCTTGAAGTTGACACAATATGATATATGGTCTCATCGCCTTTGCAACATCATGTAATTCTGATACCACCACTTGCGTACTCATGTTTGCATATGGATCAATTACTTGCTATTCTACTTATATCGATGACAATTGGCGTGTTGAATTTAGTTGAGCGGCTAAACTTCAGCTTGTTCCACCTGGGTAAATGAGTATTGAGAAAGAGGGAGGTGCGCATTTCCCCTAAATACGTCTGGCTGATGTTTTCTTAACATATGAATTTCCTCTCAGTTTGATCTATGCTGATAAGATTACAGAGGAATTTGGTTCTCTCTCCCTTATGTTTTAAGATATAGTAGTGGGGCATGTGATGGGCTCTGGCTGTGAGGAAAGTATGTCATATAACAATTACATTCTCCATATCTTGGTTATATCGCTCTGCTAATTGGGAGTAGTTCTGATATTTATGGTATCTTTATTTTTGACATCTATCACTGCATAAACTTTGACGTGTATACCCCAGAACCTGCGAGTGCCACCTTTAATTGTGATGCATGTCAACTGGGAAAACACAGCCAGAACTCTTCCCCTTCCAGTCAAACTTGTCAGCTCGAGTATTTGTTCTAGTTGTTCCATTTAGATGTTTAGTTAGGGTCTCTTTCCCTTCTAGTCAAACTTGTCAGCTCGAGTATTTGTTCTAGCTGTTCCATTTAGATGTTTATGGTCCAAGTTGTATTCTTCTGTTAAGATTATGTGTGATCTTGTTCTTGTCAATCGCTATTTTCATTTTCTATGTGTTTCCACTAAAGTCAAAATTTGGAGTAAGAAATGGCGTTCAAAACGTTGTTATTAAAATAAAATCCAATATTCACTCTAATGACGACGCGGAACTTTGTAGTACTTGTTGAGATAATTGTTTTTATTTATTCTTTATTCATATTTTTTATTTCTTTATCTACTATATGTAATTCCCCATAGGGCTTTTCTCTTATATAAGAGTGCCCTAGGGTCACAATGAATTAAGGGTTTTTATCAGTTGTGCTCCTCTGCGATATTGTAATATCAGTTATTGTAAAGCCTTCAACTTGGCCGTCTCTCGGATCCTATATCATAAGATCCGGCTCGTCAAAAAGAAACCAACAAAATTTGTTTTGTGTGAATCGGACTTCGTTTTGAATTGTTATGATTTTCGGAAGAAAGAGAAGGAAAGAAGACTTAAGATGTCATTAACTCTTAATGACTGCCATTAAAACCCAATTAAATGTGATTAAAGAAATTAATGACGGATTAAGGACTGCTAATGACCATCAACGAACACTAACCAAAAGTCAGCAAAAGTTAAGCATGATTGCGAAAGTTAAATCGTGATTAGTGAAAATTAATCGCGATTAGCGCTAATTAAGTATCATTAGCGAATCTAGTAGCTTCTGAAAGGTTCTAACGTAAGCCTTAAGTTTCGGATAAGATTTGGTCAAAACTATGGCCCGCTAACCACAGTTAAGGGTTAAACCATGGTTTACTAACCATGGTTAGCGGTTTTCTGAAGCTTATAAATAACCCCCTACCTATTCATTCTCTATGATTTCAATTACCACCACTACCCCAAGGGCTAGAGTTGACAGGTCGGGAGGAGGAGAGGGAGGAGGGGAACATGGTTCGAAAAATCGCACCTCGAGGTGAGGCGCACGCCTCGGCCTACAACTATGAGGTGATCGCCTCGATGTGCGAGGCGAGGTGAGGCGAGGTGTTGGTCGCGGCGCTACCATGAGGCGTTGGGGGGTTTAGTGCACCCTTTTTCTTCAGCGACTCCCTAACATCCCCATCTGGAGTGGAACCCTATCCCACCCAAAGAGAAGTACCTCCTCGCCGCCTGCGTGCTGGGAAGCCTAGGGTCAAGACCTTCGTCGCCGCCCTTCCTCCATCTTCCTCTTCTCCGGCATCGTGCTGCTGGAGGCCTCTCCTGCAGCTGCTTCCGGAAGCCCTCGGCCCCTCGCGCAGTTGCCCAACTCTGGTAAGATACAATCTGATTGGAAGAGTCAAAGTCTGACTGCATATTATCTATATATAATATAATATAATATAGTATGATTGAAAGATTCAAAGTTTGAGCCCAACTCTGGTGAGAGAGCAAACCTAATTGGCTTTCTGTCTTCGTTAGATTTCGTTTCATAGTTCTTCCCAATTAATCTCGGTAGCATATGGGTTGGTTGTCGATGTATTAGGATTAAATTAAATAGTGGAAGCATAAGAAAGGTCACACACTGTTATTAATTAGAGGAGGAATCATTGAAGGAAAAAGTATACAGAAGTTTGTGTTACACTGTCAACACCTCACACACTCTCCTCCCACACTTTTGCTGTTAAAAATGGCCTTTAACTCGTACTGCACATATACGTATCATATTTAGTTTCTAGGATTTGTAATATTTATTTGTGTTGTATGTGGAGCTGTGTTAAGCTTTTGTCATCTTAGACTTTCTGTCAATTCATCAAACTAACAGTTTAGGGTTAGGTTATCTTCTAGTTATTCAACTAACATTTCATATATTTTGTTTAACCATATGATGATTGTTTATTTTTGTTACTCGAAATCATAAAGATGTTGAAGTCAAGCAAATGCCCAAAGAATTCTGAAGGAAAACAGAATGATCCTGCATGGAAATATTGTATTCAACTTGAGATGGAGGAGACTCAAAGAGATAAAGGACATGGGTATGTCCAATGCAATTTTTGTGGTAAAAGGATTACCAGTGGAGTCGTTAGACTCAAGCATCATCTCGCAAAGACCGGAAAAAATGTAAAAGTTTGCACACAAGTTCCTGTTGAAGTGTTGAATGAAATGACGGCTATATTGTCTTCCAACGAAGAGAAAACTAGAAGAGCAATGATGTAGATGGAAGAACTATGTAGAGCTAGTAGTTTTGAGATGCAAAATCAATTTGGTGGTGAAAATCAAGCAGTCAGTCCATTTGGATCTAGTAACATGAAGAGGGTAAGAGGTCCTATGAACTTCTTTGTTGCCGGCCCATCTCCTTTGAGAAGTTCAAGTCCAACGACTACGATTGGGACGAGTGGTCATCAAACTACATTGAACGAGGCATGGAAGAAAGAGGAGAGAAATCGTGTTTGTCGTACCATTGGCAGATTCTTCTTCGAGAATGGGTTGTATTCAATTGTGCAACTAGCCCTTCCTTTCCGGCCATGCTTCATGCTGTCGGCTCCTTTGGAAGGGGATTGAAGCTCCCATCGGATTAAAGAGTTGGATTTTGAAAGAAGAAGTGAAGAGCATTGGGAACGTTATGAGTGAGGCATGGGCTGCTTGGGCAGGAACTGGCTGCAACATAATGTCAAATGGTTGGATAGACGTAAAAGACCGTTCTTTAATCAACTTCTTGGTGAACAATGCAAAAGGCACTTGGTTCTTGAAGTCTGTAGATGCATCTGATAAAGTAAAGAATGCAACCTTGCTTTTTAACCTATTGGATGAGATTGCGGAGGAGGTCGGTGAATGCAATGTTTTGCAGGTTATTATAGACAATGCATCGAATTACAAGGCAACTGGACAAATGTTGATGGAGAAAAGGAAGCATCTTTACAGGACTCCGTGTGCAGCCCACTGCATAGACTTGATGTTGGAGGATATCTTGAAATTGCCTCTACCTGCCTCTGTGTTCAAGAAAGCAAAAAGGTCTATTAACTACATCTATGCGCATGGATGGGTTTTAGCCATGATACAGAATCAAATAGGAGGAGATTTGGTACGACCAGCCGTCACACATTTTGTTACGGCTTTTCTCACGTTACAAAAATTGATGAGCATGAAGGATCCTCTAGAGTCCTTTTTTACTTCCAGTAAATGGAAGAAGAGCCCCTATGCTTCTAAGCCTCAAGGGAAAAGTGTAAGTCAACCAATTTTGAGAAGCAAAACCTTTTGACATGGTGTTACCTATGTGATACGAACAACGAAGCCATTGGTTATGGTTTTGCAGATGGTGGATTCTGAAAAATATCCACCAATGGGTTTCATCTATGAGACTATGGATAGAGCTAAGGAAGAAATAGTGAAAGCATTGAGCAACGATGAAACAAAATACCGAATATTGTGTGATATTGTGGATGACAGATGGGATCGCCATCTCCATACCAATTTGCATGCGGCAACATACTTTTTGAATCCCCAATGCCAATACGAGCCGTCATTCTCCCAACATTTTGAGATAAAAAATGCTTGTTTGATTCGTAGTGAGGATGATAGATGATCGAGCTGCAAGGGAGAAAATTGATCTATAGATTGATGCTTTTAAGCATGCAAGAGACTTCTTTAGATGGGAAAGTGCAATAGGTACACGCAAGAAGAGGAGTCCTGATCAGTATGTATTTTGTTTTATTATTTATTTCTTTCAATTGATAGATATCTAACATTAATCTTATTTGTGAAATATAACATTGTCAGCAGATTAGTAGTCTCAATTTGGGGACGAATGTCCGGAATTGCAAAAATATACCATCCGAGTTTTGAATTTGACTTGTAGTGCATCGGGTTGCGAGCGAAACTGGAGTTCTTTTATCATGTAATATTTTGATAATACTAATAATTATATTATATAAAGATTTATAATTAATATAAATCCGCCACTAGGTCTACACAGAGAGAAGGAATATGCTCACACAAGCCAGATTGAATGATTTGGTCTATGTGATGTTTAACCTAAAGTTGAAGCATAGAGAGATAAGGAGAAAGACTGTAGAGGATCCTCTATGCTTGGATGACGTAGATTCTAGTGATGAATGGGTGTCGGAGGTCCAAAGTTGTGACTTTGAAGCATATCAAAAACTTGATGCAAACACCCCCATTGAAGATGAGGTTGTAGAAACTGAGGATGAAGCTGATCAACAAGACAATTCACGTCGAAAAAGGAGGAAGTGATTCTCGAAATATTGGTTATGTTAAACACAATTGTGAAAGGATGATAAGAAAAGATGATTCGTTGTTTATTCAAGAGGTTTAGGGGTCCTTATAAGGACTAAACCCTAGAGGGCTCAAAGGAGAATATTCTATAGAATATTCTCTATAGAATATTCTCTTAACAAATAGCCACATAGAATATTCTCTTAACATAAAAGCCCTCGTGGGGTTACAATATAATATAAAGAAAGAAATCTTCTGCAATCTCTAATACTCCCCCTCAAGTTGGAGCATATCCATCGATCATGCCCAACTTGGAAGATATCCAGGAAAGGCACTTCTTTGATAAGGCCTTTGTGGATATGTCTGCAAGCTGAAGATCTGTTGAGATATGTGGTGTAGAAATCTTGCCTTCTCGTACAACATCATGAACAAAATGACAGTCGATCTCAATGTGTTTGGTCCTCTCATGGAACACTGGCTTTATAGCAATATAAGTGGCATATTTGTTATCACAGTATAGAGGAACATGAGTAGTGATAGCAATATTGAGTTCTTGCAAAAGAGACAGTAACCTGGTAATTTCGCATGTGGCTTGGGCCATTGCCTTATATTTTGCCTCTGCACTGGATCGGGAAACCACCGTCTGCTTCTTGCTCCTCCAACTAACAAGGTTACCTCCTACCATCATCGCATAGCCCGTAGTAGAACGACAATCCTCAGGTGAGCTTGCATAATCAGCATCAGCATAAGCAGCAACTTTAGTGTATCCATTTGCCCCATTGAATAGACCACGTCCAGGGGATTCCTTCAGGTAGCGAAGGATCTGAAGAACATCTTGCCAGTGGCTGTAGCATGGTTTCTCCATGTGTTGGCTAGCTCTGTTCACAACATATGATATGTCTGGCCTAGTAACAGTAAGGTACATAAGTTTGCCAACCAGGCTTCTGTATCTTGTAGTATCTTCAAAGACAGGATCATCTGGTGTAGAACGTTTCTTTGGTTCTGTAGGTATGCCATAGGGCTTGCGCCGAAGTAGTCCTGCCTCAGTTAGTATATCTAAGCAGTACTTTCTTTATGACATACGAAGCCCCTTCTTGGTGCATAAGACTTCTATACCCAGAAAATAACGAAGTTGCCCCAGATCCTTGGTGACAAAAACCTTTTGCAGAAAAGTCTTCACTTCTAGCACTCCTTTATATCGTCACCTGTAACAAACATGTCATCCACATATACAGCTAGTATGACAGTACCTGTTGATCGTTTTTTGACAAAGACAGAATGGTCAGATGTAGTTCTCTGAAAGCCCAGAGTGCTAATCTCTGAACTAAGTCTGCTAAACCATGCCCTCGGACTTTGCTTTAGACCATAAATTACTTTGCAAAGTCGGAAAACATACTCCCCATCGACTTCGTAACCTGGGAGTTGCATCATGTAAACCTCTTCCTCAAGATCACCATATAGAAATGCATTCTTAACATCCAGTTGAAAAATAGGCCATCCTTTGTTCATGGCTACAGAGAGGATAGTGCGAATAGACCCCATCCTGGCAACATGTGAAAAAGTCTCGAAGTAATCAACTCCATATGTCTGTGTAAAGCCTTTTACCACAAGTCTTGCTTTCAGTCTGTAAATAGAACCATATGATTTAGCCCCGAGAGAAATCTGTAAACCTGCCATTTAACAAGTTCTCCTACTTGTTTATCACAACATGCAGGCTGAAAAATAAGGAGTTCCTCAAAAAGACTTGTAAGAAGCCTGTAGTATTCGATAAGACTTGATTCTCCCTAAGTAGCATACCAAATCCTTGTGTATATGTCTGACAGACGAGACTTAGTCGTCTTCTGAGAATATGTACGCTCAAGGTTTTCCCACATTGCCTTAGCGGTGTCTTTGTAAAGAAGATTCATAGCGATGTTTGGATCGACACTGTTCGTCATCCAAGTGATAACCTGACAATTATCAACAAACCAAGTTTCATAGTCCTTATCAGTTTCCGCAGGTGGAACTTTTGTAAAAACATAGCTCTTGCGTTGGCCACCCAACAAATAACATAATTTTCGGAGCCCTTCAACTTGATAGAAGTGTCCTGTACCAGCAAAGAAGAAGTAGGGTACGTGGGCTGATCTCAGCAGACGTCATTGTGGCAGCTTAGGTCAAGAAAAAGTGACCTAGAGAGTATATCTTGCCTCAATTTATCATCAAATATCTAAACCCTCATCAAGGAGTAAGAAGGATGGGGCCATGATCGTTTGATGGCACAAGAGGGGGCTTGGCGGAGTCGACCTCCTCACGTGACTAGGGCATGACCTTCCTAGCGGAGGCGCCTAGCGGCGAAAAGGGGAGGCCCTGGGAGGCCTGGCCTACCTAGTGGAGGCACCTGACGACGCTGGGTGATGCAACGCGGCATAACGGGACCCTGGAGGGGCCTGGCGGGCCTGGCCGGCTTGGTGGTGGTAGATGGCTACCCTAGAGCAGCCTGGCGACTCTCAGCCCGGCCCCCTTGCGTGTACATAATGTTTGGCATGACCTGGGGACCTGAGGCGGTGCGGGCCTAAGGCAGGAGGTGCGGAGAGTCGAGGTGGCACGCGACTGCAGAGGAACTTGGAGGGCTGGCAGCGGCGGAGGGGTGATTAGGTCAGAATATCGGCCTAGATCCACTGCTCTGATACCATATGAAAGGATGATAAGAAAAGATGATTCATTGTTTATTCAAGAGGTCTAGGGGTCCTTATATAGGACTAAACCCTAGAGGGCTCAAAGGAGAATATTCTCTTAACAAATAACCACATAAAATATTCTCTTAACATAAAAGCCCTCGTGAGGTTACAATATAATATAAAGAAAGAAATCTTCTGCAATCTCTAACAACAATAAAAGTAAGTTAAGTAACATTAGTGTTATCTAATTTAGGTAAAGCAGTAGTGGACATTGATGATGAGGAGTTTCATGACGGTGACGATGAAGTTAGTGATGAAGGGGAAGATGAAGTAAATTTGAAGTATATGGATGACTCATTGGATGTTCCAACAAACAATAGTTCTTCAGATGCTGATCTTTATGCAGATATTGCAGTTGGACTTGGAGGCTCGAAATCTTGATTAGAATATTGCGAAGCTGCCTCTTTTAGTATTTCTTTGGGTTTTCGACATGGAAGGAAATATCGCGATATATCGACGATATATCGCTGATATATCGATATCGAGATGAGACCGATATGTGTATCGATATGGCGATATATCCTCCTATTCAGGCATGTCCTTCACAAAAGTGCGTCGATATGGGCGATATTTCAACGATATATCACCAAAATATCGTTGAAATATCGTGTCGATACGATATCAAAATCAATATGACCTTCTATGATTTTTGAACTAGTGGGCATGGACTAGAAATAGAGTATTTGATCTTATATCGTGTTTTGCAATCATTGTAATATTTTGTCTTGAGCTTTTAGACTTTGCATTAGCCCAAGCAGTCTAACAGCTATCTTTGTTACTCTTCGTATTGAAAAGTTACTTGAAATATGCTTTATTTGCTTTGTAACATTGGAATTATATTTGATAATATTGTCTTACTGATATTATTACAATATCATTATTAAGTTACATAATTTGGGTGGGAATATTGAGGCTTGTGCCTCGACCGCCTCGAGGCTACGCCTCGCCTTGATTTCAAGGTAATTGCCTCGTTCCGATTTTCGTTTTTTCAAACCTTGGCGGGGAAGGAGCGCTAGTGAAGCACTGTCGGAAGGACGAGGAGGAGGACGGTACGATCTTCTCCTAGTTGGCTTCGTAAGTAATCTCTAACTTAAGCTAAGTTTTTGATTCATTTTTTTTCCAGCTTGGTTTTCGATTCATTTCAGAAGGATATAGAGACTAGATGGGAACAATACTTCCATAAACTTTTCATTGGGGAAGGAATTAGAGAGATCACTTTGGGTAATCTAGCTAGTAGTAAAAGTTACTTGAATCGTGTAAGCTATAGACGGATACAAAGAAAGGAAGTAGAGGAGGCTTTGAAGGTTATGAGACCTGGGAAAAGTGTAGGAACGGATGACATCCCTGTAGAAGTATGGAAAGTTTTAGGTGAGCGCGGTTTGAGTTGGCTTACGAATCTATTCAATGTTATTTGACGAAGCAAGAAAATGCCTGAAGATTGGATGAGGAGTATCGTGGTACCTCTTTATAAGAATAAAGGAGACATTCAAAATTGTTCAAATTATAGAGGTATCAAGCTGATGAGTCACACTATGAAAATTTGGGAACGTGTGATCGAGAGAAGGTTGAGGCAAGTTTCCAACGTCAAAGAAAACCAATTCGGATTCATGCCAGGTCGCTCAACTATTGAAGCCATCCATTTGCTGAGGAGAACAATGGAGATTTATAGAGCTAAAAGGAAGAACCTCCATATGATCTTTGTTGATTTGGAGAAGGCTTATGATTCTATCCCACGAGAGATATTGTGGAGAGTTTCGGAGAAGAGACAAGTGCCTGTCCTATACATTAACCTCATAAAGGATATGTATGATAGAGATTTATCTTGTGTAAGGACCCCGTCTGGGAAGACTGGCTATTTTGACATCAACATTGGTTTACATCAAGGTTCAGCTTTGAGTCCATTTCTTTTTACTTTGATTATGCACGAGTTGACAAGTCACATTCAGGATGAGTTACTTTGGTGTATGTTATTTGCTGATGATATTGTGTTGATTAACGAGACTAGAGATGGAGTAAATGAGAAGCTTGAGGTCTGGAGACATGAGTTGGAGAGTAAAGAATTTCGTATAAGTAGGGCTAAGACAGATTATATGGAGTGCACCTTTGATGGAAGCAATGGTGAAGGAATTGAGGTAAAGATTGGTGATGATAACATTCAGAAGAGAGATTCTTTTAGATATCTGGGATCTATTTTGCAACATGATGGGGAAATTGATGGAGATATTACTAATATTATAAATGCAGGCTGGCTAAAATGGAGAGGAGCCTCTGCTGTTCTCTGTGATAAGAAAATTCCTTTAAAAATTAAAGGAAAGTTTCACAAAGCAACCGTGAGACCTGCTATGCTCTATGGATATGAATGTTGGCCTGTGAACAATAGACATGTGCAGAGAATGGCTGTAGCAGAAATGAAAATGCTAAGGTGGATGTGTGGACACGCACGGAAAGATCGAATTCTGAATGATGCAATCAGAAAGAAAGTTGGTATTGCTCCGATCGAGGATAAGATGCGAGAAAACCGCTTAAGATGGTTTGGTCATTTGCAAAAGAGATCAGCTGATGCATCAATTAGGAGATGCGAGTGTCGGGATGTTGAGCCGGTTAAGAGAGGGCGGGGACGACCCAAGAAGTGTTGGAAAGAGACTATACGAAGGGATCTTTGTTTTGTGGATATAAGCCCGGGATTGACCCGAGATGGATCTGAATGGAGGCGAAGAATCCATGTAGCCGACCCTACTTAATTGTGGGAAAAGGCTTTATTGTTGTTGTTGTTGGTGGTTTTCGATTCATCTTCCTTTCCATATCATTTTCTATTATGGTTTGAGGAGGAATCTGTGTAACACCCTACCTAGGTGCGGCAGCTATGCACGTCAGTGAACTCTGTAATTCGTCACACCTTCACCCACCTAAGACGTGTGGTGTCTATCGAGTCTCCATCGCTTGCAGTTCAATTATATTCTTTCGTTTTCGTTGTTTTCCTCTCGCTGATTTTATAGAGGAAACCCTTTCAGTTTGTTCTTTTGAAATATGTTCCGATATAAGGGAAAATCTATCGAAATTTTCATAGAAATGTCCCAATATAAGGCGAAAATCTGCCGAAATTTTTCGAGAAATATTACCCCGTATAAGGGGAAGTTCAGCTGAAATTAAGAGAGAAAGTATGTTCTTCGCGTTCTTCGTGTTCTTCACGTTGTTCGTTCGTTCTTCGCATTTTTGGCACGTTCATAGTGTTCTTGATAGAAAATGAAATTCGATCATTTCAGGAGTCATAAATCATCCTTTCTGAAAACGAATCACGATAAAGCACTGCATATGCGAGAGAGCTCAATTAGGTAACGAAATCCTTCCTTTTGATGTTAGGTTTTCATACGAGATCACTGAAATTACTAATTTTATGTTCTTCGCTACGAAAAACTCTAGTTTGGCTATTTATGATAAAATATGAAAAATTGCTTTGTGATTCCCACTAAAATATTATCTAAGCATCGAATTGATGCAATGGCTTGGAAAGTTAGGGTTTGAAATTTAAATAAGTATGAATATGCTTAAATATACATATAATTTATATATATGTGAGTCTATACTCAATCTTGATGAATATGCAAATCGAATACTTAAAGGAAGAATTACATCGCGAGAACTGACGTATACTGATTTGGATCTTGAAAAGGATCGGGTGTTACGTTAAGAATGATTGGGAGTAGAACTACATGTCAGTATAGGTTTGTCAGAAGAACATTCATATTGACAGGCTAAACCTTGGTGGTACACGGTTGCCTGGATATATTGAGCATGCGAAATAAATTATTTGCAACGCGTGGTACTCGACTGTCATTAGGTGGCTTGACTGACCGAAGATGTGGTCGTACCATATGGATGCACGAGTGGTTGGATAGCGGTTGGGTTATGATAACATGCGTTTAAAGCCGTTAGTATATGCGATTAAAGGTTAGCATGTGGTTTTAAGCTACCGCGTCTTCGAGGACGGTGTGCTTCTTTATTTGTCAGACTGAGGGCTTGACACCTTAAATGAAAAAGAAATTGTCAGGGTTTAGTATTGAAGGATTGGTTGAGGCGACGTGCAACAGCATAAGCTCACCAGATCAATGCAATCTCCAATCCCGAAGTGTCCATAGCTTCAGAGTCCATGAGTGGTGGGGTGTCCCCTTGGCTAATCCCTGAATTGGAATGAAAGGAATTGGACTTAAACTAATAAGAAGAAATGAAACTCCTGGTATAATAAGTTTTGCTAAACTACACTACTTGTTTACTTTTCTCTTCTTCGTTACTTAGCACTCGCTAATCTTCATCCTACGATTTATGGAAAATCGATATATACCGGTGAGTCATCGTAAAGCCTTTAATAATTCAACCAGCTAACAATAGTTGCCATCCAACCAGCCATCATAGCTTTACTCTATAAGGTAGTTGTTAATCTTGTTGTGTATTTCCTTTCCCGTTGATGTACTTGTAAATAGTTATAGTGGGACGATGTACTATGTAAACTTTATTTTGTGAATGAAAAATAGTTGAAATACTTCCTTCTTAGTATTTTTAATCTCGGTCGGTTTCTGAATGTTAGTTGTGATTGCTGATAAATTATTTCAAAATAAACAAATCCAGATATGGGAGGATCCGACGATTCGAAATTGGGGTCGGGCCAGTTTGGTATCAAAGCCCGATTACTCCAGTAATTTATTTAGTAATTAACATGTATGAGCGGTATTCAGAAATTAAGGTTGTCTTAAGATCCTTTGATTTTAATAAGTGATTGCAGTACCATTCACAAGTCATTGTCCCTTATGTACATCATGCTAAAAGTTATATGACATAACTTTTGACCTTGATTCAACCCAGGATCATGGCAGACCAAGACATGTCTAGGCAATTAGCAGCTATGATGAAAATGCTCCAAGTGATGGGGGCGAAGGAGCATACATTGGAGGGGAGACTCAATACATAAGCTGAGAGACCCGAGGCATTCAGATCTGTGGATGCTAGAGTTGGGGTTTCTGTCCACCTTTCTGAGGAAGAATCGTGTTATCATCCTTCCATTGAGTTTGCTCCTACTCCAGCTGAAGGAGTAATGGAGAAGGCCTTTCTTAGACACTAAAAAATGCTGGACAATTACCGAAAGGGAAAGATTCATCGATTCAAAGGCATAGAGACACCTGTTGAGGCAGAACTATGGCTTGATGACGTCAGCATGATATTGAGAATAATACATGCACCATCAAACACTTGGGTGCACTTTGCTGATCACTCCGTAGCAGACTATGCAAGACAATGGTGGAGAGAAATTTCTAATAAATTAGTAGATCCCGTTCCATGGGATATCTTTGAAGAGAGGTTCCGAGCTCACTTCTGTCCCTCTTATTGGGAAGAACTGAAGAGGAGGGAGTTGGCTTCTCTGACCCAGGATTTCAAGAATGTTCGAGATTATCATATTTACTTTATGGAGCTACTATGCTTCTCCCCAGCTCTAGAAGCAGGAATGTCCTACCAAATTTGTTAGCGGACTTCAGGGAGATCTTAGAGAGAAGCTTACTGGTTTTCAAGCCACCACTATAGATGAAGCAATAGACATCGTCTCCCGTATTAAGATGGAGAGGGATAAAAATCGTCAAAGAAGAAGCTTTCACTTTACTGATGGATCATCGAAAGGCAAGGCAAATTATATCTGCAGAGACCGTCGCTGTCATCCATCTGGTTCCAATATTAGCTCATAACAGACATTGGCTCACGAATTATCATGAAGAGGGGGTTTCTCTATACCTCCACTATATTCTTGTACTCGGCAGCATGAGCTAGTGCCTCTGTGGTTGGCCTTTAGCTCAGACAGGAACATATATGTGTTATTACTGTTATCAGGAAGGCCGCATCAAGAAAAACTGTACAAAGTTGAGAGGTTTGGAGTTTAAACCATCCCCAGTTAACAGTATTACATGCACCCCGAGCAATGGAGCAACACACAGTGGAAAACAGGGTAGTGGTCGTGGCTCACATGGATCATTTCCTACACAACAACTAACACAAAGTGTTACAGGTTCTAGCTTGCATGTTTCTAATGGTCAGCTTAATGCAATCACTGAAGAACAAGCCTACAATTCGGGTACTGTCGTACGAGATACCGTTACTATTCATGACCTTTCAGTACATGCCTTGTTTGATTCTGGTACTTTACATTCATTTATTGCTCGGCGGTTAGTACCCACTTTGGGTATGATATCAGTAGAAGTACAACAGTCTTATCTGATCAAGGGACAATGAGGATAAGTATTTATAATCCGAGAAATCTTGGATATTTGTGTAGTACTAATAGTAGGACATCAGTTACCTGTTTCCCTACTACTTATTGAAATGGATGTCTTTGATCTCATCTTAGGGATGGACTGGCTAAAAAGGCATCATGCATGCCTTGACTGTTTCCGGAAGTTAGTAACTTTTCACATTCTTAACTCGATAGAATTCCAATTTATTTTAAAGTCATCCAGTGACAATGCCAAATACATCTCTACTTTGAACGCACAACAATTGTTAGAGAGAGGGTGCCAAGGCTATTTAGCTTAGGTATCCAATACATTAGAGTCGGATATAATGATAGAAGATGTACCTATAGTGTGCGAGTTTCCTGATGTATTTACAGATGAACTACCTGGATTACCACTTGAATGAGATATTGAATTTGAAATTTCTCTCACAGCTGATACTCAACCTATCTCTATCCCTCCATATAGGACGACACCAACCGAGTTACGGGAGTTAAAGGTACAGTTACAAGAACTATTAGACAAAGGCTTCATTCCTCTTAATACTTCACCATGGGGTGCTTGAATGATAACACTATGTATTGTGTATATCTTCATTATAAATAAAAGGATGTTCATTCCCTTTAAAGTTGTTATGCTTTTAATCCTCTTTAAGGTTGTTATGCCTGCACTTCAAGTCTCGAGGATGAAATTTCTTTTAAGGTTGTTATGATTGTAAAGCTATGAACTTGTCCGTCTCTTGGATCGTATATCATAAGATCCGACTCGTAAAAAAACCAACAGATTTGTTTTGTGTGAATCGGACTTCGTTTTGAATTATTGTGATTTTGCGGAAGAAAGAGAAGGAAGACTTGAGATGTCATTAACTCTTAATGACTGCCATTAAAACTAAATAAATATGATTAAAGAAACTAATGTCTGATTGATGATCGCTAATGATCATTAGTGAACACTAATCAAAGATCAACAAAAGTTAAGCATGATTGTGAAAGTTAAATCTGATTAGTGAAAGTTCATTGTGATTAGCGTTAATTAAGTATCATCAACAAATCTAGTAGCTTCTGGAAGGTTCTAACTTAAAGATTAAGTTTCGGATAAGATTTGGCCAAAAACCATGGACCAAACCATGGACTGCTAATTGCAGTTAAGGGTTAAAGTATGGTTTACTAACCACAGTTATTCGTTTTCTGAAGCTTATAAATAGCCCCACTACCCATTCATTATCGACGATTTCCACTACCACCACTACCCCAAGGGCTAGGGTCTAGAGGTCGGGAGGAAGTGAGGGAGGCGGGGAAGGAGCGCTAATGAAGCGTTGTCGGAAGGACGGGGAGGACGGTACTATCCTCTTCTGGTTGGCTTTGTAAGTAAACTCTAACATTGGCTAGATTTTCGATTCATTTTTTTCTAGCTTTGTTTTCGATTCATCTTCCTTTCCAAATCATTTTCTATTATGGTTCGAGGAGGAATCCGTGTAACACCCTACTTAGGTACAGACGGCTATGCACGTCAGTGAACCATGTGATTCGTCACACCTTCACTCACCTAAGATACGTGGTGTCCACCGATTCTCCATTGCTTGCAGTTTGATTATATTCTTTCATTTTTGTTATCGTTTTCCTCTCAGTGATTTTATAGTGGAAACCCTTTCTGTTTTTCTTTTGAAATGTCCCGATATAAGGGGAAGCTCTGATGAAATTTTCATAAAAATGTCTCGATATAAGGAAAAACTCTGTCGAAAATTTCATAAAAATATGTCCCGATATAAAGTGCAACTTTGCCGAATTTTTCTTAAAAATATTACCTCGTATAAGGGGAAGTTTTGGTGAAATTATGAGAGAAAATATGTTCTTCGTGTTTTTCGTTCGTTTTCATTGAAGTCCATATCGATTTCGATATCGTGTCGATACAATATTTCGACGATATATCACTGAAATATCGCCCATATTGACGCACTTTTATGAAGGAAATGCCTGAAAAGAAGGAAATATCACCATATCGGTCTCATCTCTATATTAATATTTCCTTCCGTGTTTGTTCTTCGCGTTCTTCGTTCGTTCTTCGCATTCTTGACACGTTCTTAGTATTCTTGATACGAAAATGAAATTCGATAATTTCAAGAGTCGTAAATCATCCTTTTTGAAAACAAATCACGATAAAGCGATGCATATGCGAGAGAGAGAGAGAGCTTGATTAGGTAACAAAATCCTTCCTTTTTCCATAGGGTTTTTATACGAGATCATTGAAATGCGTCATACCTTGTTTTATGTTTTGAATTGTATAATATATATTGAATGTCGCATGCACATGATACTACATCAATAGAAGATTGATATCACATACACAAAATGCGATATCCAAAGCTTCTTCTATTAATGCCCCATCTTGTGCGTGCGACATTCACCATATATTTTACAATTTCAAAACGAAAACTAGTTATGTCGCATGTTAGAAATGCGACATACACGCTGCATTTTGTACATGCATAAAGGAAAAGGGCATCTCAAGCGTCTAGGGCTCAACCAAGACTCATACAAAACCAACCCTAAGCAAAAATCGTCCGTGCTACGGCTCAACAGAGACTGCAGCGGTCTGATCTTGCCATGTGTAAACCAAAATCATATCAAATCAGTTTCGTTAGGCAACAGCGGGACCGTTGGCCAATGATTGGGCGATTGCTAGGCAGCTGTGGGGGTCGCTGGATGGTGGTCGAAGGGGCCTATGGCTCGCATACGACAACCTGGATGCTGATGGCGCAACAAGGAGCCCAGGCGATGGGCCCAGGAAGCTTGTGATGGCGACGCGTGAAGGAAGGCGGGGTTGACGGCTCGAGTAGCGCTGGTGGGTGTGTTGGGATCTAGGATACAGGCTCCGATCTAGGACCACCGTTCTGATATCATGTCGAGGGAAAAGAAGTTGTTCTTATTAGATAGTGCCTAATGGTTCTCTTATATAGAAGAGAGAAACCCTAATAGGTAAATTACATAGTAAGGATAAAGATAAATAAAGAAAGAAAAGAATAACATGAAAACTCTCAACATATATCAATGGAGAACATTTGTGATAACAATACAATTCAATTAATTGTACACAATCCAATCCTCCACAAATGGGCCAAACATGTAGTAGTCAATTGGCTGCCATTTACAGGAGGCATGATTCTGGAAGGGTCCATCTAGATCACTCATGTTAACACATAGATTAAGTGGCTTTTAACTTTACCTACACACTACCCAAAATGTCATTCGATTACTGCATACTTGAAGGAGAATGTTGAAGATAAGGCATCTGAATAGATCATTCAGAATATTCAGATATTTTTTCATGGTTTTTCTACTTCTTCTCTAAGTCGGGGTATACTTCTAATATTTCCATAGCCTCTTCCTATATAAAAATAACCGAGCTTGTTGGTGGATAACTTATTTTATTCCCATCAACTACAGTTTTTCTGGTGATTGGTTCTCTTAATTATTGTCCCAATGGTTTTCCCTATATCGGAGATCATTTAACACTCTTTTCATATCATATTATTGATTATTTTTTGATCCATGATTGTCCGTCCCTTTAAGAAAATGAGCTGGAGCGTCTCGCGACAATCCCTATTGAGGCCGTTCAGGAAACACCTTCGATGAGTCATGATTTCAGTGATCTCAAGCGTAATCCTCTAGGGTCACTTTCTATATGGTATCAATCATAGATTCTTGATCATGGTTTTCTGGACCTTGTCTGAAGTCCTAATCCTAGCCTTACTATTTAACCCTTGATTGAACAACCAACTTCGACATTTATGGCTATCGACCACACCTAAGGCCATCGATCAGCAATAAACTGCCATCAACTACTTGGGGTCCACATCAACACTGTCCATCTCCCTATTTGGCCGTTAACTCCCTTATGCAGTATTGTAGAAGTTGGTATTCGTTATTCAATAGAAGGGTTCACTGAATAAAGAATATTCAGAATTATTCGATTATATTTTTTAATTATTTTAAATATAAATGCAATGTCTAATATATATATATGTCGCAGGAGGAGGCGGCGGAATGCGGCGGGTTGTTGGGGTCTCCTCCAGGTGAGCTTCCTATTGATTACCTTGGCTTGCCTCTGGTGGTGGGCCGGGTCAGGCTTCGGGATTGACACTTGATTGTTGAGCGAGTGGAATTGCTCTTTGCTGGTTGGCGCGCAACGCTGCTTTCTAGAGGGGGTCGTCTTGTTCTTCTCAAGGCGGTGCTTTCCTCTATTCCGATTTACTTCCTCTCGATTCGTCGCATGCCGATGGGGATTCAGTTGCGACTTGAGCGTTGTATGCGCCGTTTCTTGTGGGGGAGGAAGGGGGAGGGGGGTAGGGGGTTGCATCTTGTGACGTGGGATGAGGTTACTAAGGCCAAGCGGGAAGGTGGCCTGGGTGTGCGGAGGCTGGAGGTTGTTAATGATGCTCTCTTACTCAAATGGGTGAGCAGAATTTGGGGTCAGGATGATAATTTCTTCATTACAGTTCTCAGGGAGTTCCTGGGTGAAGCGAGGATGGAGATGGTGCGGGGGGGTGAGATCGGTCGACATTCTCCGTTTTGGCGTAATGTGTTGAATGCCTTTGCTAGGAATGTTTCGCTCTTTAGGCCGGTGCTGGGGAAGGGGGATTCTTTTAAATTTTGGATTGACGATTGGTCGGGAAGGGGTTCTTTCATGGAGCGCTTTCCCCGATTGTTTGCATTGGCGGCTGACAAAGATGCTTCGGTTGCATCATACTGGTTGGATGGTTGCTGGTGTCCGCGTTTTCTCGCGAATTTCTCGGACCAACGGCTTGATGATTTTGTTTCTCTTATGGACGCCATCTGTGACTCAGAACGGTCGAATGAGGGCATGGATCACTGGACTTGGAAGGACGACACTTTTTCCACGAGAAAGGCGTATCGGGCGTTGGCTCCGTCCCCTCCGGCAGAGGCCGATCTCCTTGTACGCGATTGTTGGTTTTTTTGGAGTCTGAGGCTTCCTGAGCGCATTGGCTTCTTCCTGTGGCTTCTTCGCAGAAGGAGATTGTTGACGCGTGATCGCTGTGCTAGATTCTTGGTTAACGTCGATACTAATTGTGTCCTTTGTGATTCGGAGGTGGAAACTATTGATCACTTATTCTTCGGCTGCCACATGGTCCGAGGGATCTGGGATGATCTGCCTTGGGCGAGATTGGATGACCTGTCTGCTTATGTGAGATATTATTGTGCAACAGGAACATGGATAGGAGGGACATCTTGGCCCCGATTGCAAGGCTGTGGTGCATATGGCTGGGAAGGAATGAGGCTCTTTTCGCAGGCCAACGGTTCTACCGGGATAATGTTCTTATCCATTGTTCGCGCCTTCTGGATGACTGGTGTGCGGTGTAGGCTGCGGGCTTTGTTTTTGAGGGGTGGTGGTGTACTGTTGTTTATTCGATTTCTCTGACGGGTGTAGTACTGTTTTTTTCTCCTTCTTCCCCTTCTATGTAATATTCTTTTCTTCTTCTTTTATATATAATATATTGTGGCGAACACCGTTGAGTGTCTCCCCCTTTTTTGAGCCTCAAAAAAATATATTTATATATATATGGTCATCAATGAATAAGCATCTAAGATAAAAGTACCAACTAACAAGTTACATATATGAACCTAGTGAATGTTCTGTTGGTAGCGGTGGGTGTCTACCACACGGGAGACCAGGGTTCGAACTCAGGGGCGATTCTTGGATGAGCCTCTATTAGAGGTTCATCCCATCCTTAAAAAAACAAGTTACATATACAAATCTTTAACGTTTACCAAGATAAATGTGAACTTTTAAAAAATTAAAAAATAAATAAATAAAAAATCATCAGTCTGTTGCAATAGTCGATCGAATATTTGACCGAATACCCACATATTTTGGCTGAATATTCGAGAATATTCGAGTTGGATCGAATATTATTTATTTGAATAAAAATATTCTATCGGGTCACCACCCGTTGATCGATAAATGATGATAAGAAAGAAGCATGGACAATGCTTCTCATTGTCAATACCAATCTCTACTGATTTTGATTTGTTAAGGGGTTTGTTTGACTTGTTAACCCTTTTAGGGTTTTCCTCGAGTATTCCTCATGGGATATGATGGCTTTTTAGTGCCTGGTCTACTCCAACAAATTCTCTCTATATAAAAGTAGGCTCTAATTTTGGATATTAATTTTTTTAATTTGAGGTTCTTCTTCTTCCTATTATAGATATTTCTCTACCATCCATTGGACGGACATTTCTTTCAACACATGGGGAGATGAAGGTATGAGCTTTAATCAAATGTAGTTCATGAATAATATGGAGGATCATAAGAAATAATATGTATTCACTGAGAAAAAGGCCAAAGAGAAGACGAGAACACATGCATCATGGAAGGAAAATACCTTGGTCGAGGTACCCCTTACTAGGTTACTTACTCATGACATCGCTCACGGGGTCCAATAAAATCCATGACTCCTGATATTCACTTACATCTGTTTAATAGTAAACGATTAGCGAGACAACCATTTTGCAACTCTACCATGATATACATCATAAATCGAAACGACATGCCTCTACATATCTACTGTAGAGGCTTATATATGTTGGGATGTACTGTTTCATATTTTCTATTTATATGTTGTACGTCTCTGTAATTTACCCAAGGGTTTTCTCTCTATATAAGAGACCCGAGGGCTCTATGGAATAACACATCAGAGTATCGATTACTCTAACATGGTATCAGAGCCAAAACCCTAACCCTAGGGTTTTCTCCACCCGCCGCCCACCATACACATCTCAACAAAATTGGGTTGCAGAACGGAAGCATCGACATTTCCTTGATATTGCTCGTACATTACTTATTCAGAGTTGTGCTCCATTATCCTTTTGGGGGGATGCTATACTTACAACATGTTATCTGGTCAACCGAATGCCTACAACTGTTCTTGGGGAAAAGTCTCCGATCTCTGTTCTTTTTCCCGACAAAGATTTGTTTACACTTACACCTCGGGTCTTTGGCACTGTTGCGTTTGTCCACCGCTTATCTCCAGGGCTTGATAAGCTATCTCCTAGGGCTATCAAGTGTGTTTTTGTGGGCTACTCCAGGACACAGAAAGGATATCGTTGCTATGACCCTGTTCATGACAAGTACTATGTGAGTGCAGATGTTACATTTTTCGAACCTGTCATGTACTTCTCACCTGCAGGTGACAGATTAATCTCCTCCACATCCACAGATTCCAATGTCTATGTGCCTCCACCTCCAAGCCTGGGTCAAACCTCTACTCCACCAACACATCCACCACCACCACCACCACCCCCGCCACCACCTCCAGTTGTACCTTTTCCTAAGTTCTATACAAGGCGGCCATGCCCTGCTCAAGCTACATGTCAACCATCCAACACACCTCAGGTATGTTCTGATGTTAACACTAATGATGGGTTAGACAATGCACCTGTGCAGGAGCTTTTACTACAGGAGGAGGATCAACCGGTCAACACAGTCATGGATGATTTGGATCGGCCCATTGCTCACAGGAAGCAGCGAAGACAGTGTGCTTCATATCCTCTTGCCTCTCAAGTCTCATTTCATCGTCTCAGTGGGGATTTCCAGAAGTTTGCAGCTGCTGTCTCGTCAGTTGAGATTCCATGGACATATCAGGATGCCATGAAGATTGATTGCTGGCGTCTAGCCATGGAAGAGGAGATGCGTGCCTTGCAATCTAGAGGGACTTGGTCTCTTGTCCCCATTCCTCCAGGTGCCTCCGTGGTGAGTTGCAAGTGGGTGTTTACGGTGAAATATCATGCGGATGGACGTCTAGACAGATACAAGGCCAGACTTGTAGCACGGGGATTTACCCAGACGTATGGGGTAGATTATTTGGATACTTTTTCACCAGTGGCGAGACACTCCACTCTTCGCATCCTCCTATCTGTTGCTGTGGTACGTAACTGGACCATTTTTCAGCTTGATGTCAAGAATGCTTTCTTGTATGGTGACCTAGAGGAGGAAGTCTACATGCAGCAGCCACCAGGGTTTGCTGCTGAGGGGGAGACTCAGATGGTGTGCAGACTTCATAAGGCTATCTATGGCCTCAAACAGAGTCCCCGAGCATGGTTCCAGAAGCTTTCCCAGCTAATTGAACGACAGGGGTTCAGGAGATCAAATGCGGACCATTCACTGTTCGTCCAGAAGACCCCTAGAGGTACAGTTGTTGTTATGATATATGTTGATGACATCTTGGTTACAGGAGATGATGCTCAGGGGATTGAGATAACCAAGTCCCTGTTGGGAAGCCAGTTCATTACGAAGGATCTGGGCACGATACGATATTTTCTGGGGATAGAGTTTGCAAGAAATGCACAAGGAATGGTGATGACTCAAAGAAAATATGTCACAGACTTGCTAGTTGAAACAGGAATGACTGGATGCAGACCTTCAAGTACGCCTATGGACCCAAGCATGAAGCTGTACGATGATGATACCGAGGAGGTGGACAAAAGAAGGTACAGAGAGATGGTGGGTAAGCTCTTATACATTACTATAACTCGACCGGATATTGCCCTTGCAGTAAACCGGGTGAGTCAATTTATGGAGCAGCCGAGGCAAGTTCATATGGATGCCTTGTATATGATATTGAGATATCTGAAGTCTTCTCCAGGCACAGGGTTGCTATTCAAGAAAGATACAGATCTGTCTATTTCAGCTTGTGCAGATGCAGATTATGCAGGATGTCCAAGGGATCGTAAGTCTACTTCTGGATTTGCTATCTTCATAGGAAGCTCTTTAGTCTCTTGGAAAAGCAAGAAACAGACTGTTGTGGCGAGATCCAGTGCTGAATCCGAGTACAGAGCCATGGCACAAGCAAGCACAGAAATGATGTGGGTTAAAGCAGTCTTAGAAGATTTGAATGTAGATGTCCCCTTGCCTATGAATCTTCAATGTGACAATCAGGCAGCATTGTTTATTGCCAACAATCCAACTTTTCATGAGAGAACAAAGCACATCGAGGTGGATTGTCATTATACTAGGGACATGATTCAGAAGGGCTTCATTTCCACTTCTCATGTCAGTTCAGAGGACCAGACTGCTGACATATTCACCAAGCCATTGCTCAGAGGACCTTTCCAGAGATGTTCTTCCAAACTGAGCATGATAGATATCTATGCTCCATCTTGAGGGGGAGTGTAGAGGCTTATATATGTTGGGATGTACTATTTCATATTTTCTATTTATATGTTGTACGTCTCTGTAATTTACCCAAGGGTTTTCTCTCTATATAAGAGACCCGAGGGCTCTATGGAATAACACATCAGAGTATCGATTACTCTAACACCTACTATTATGGTATGAAAATCATGTTTAAGAAGTTCCATAGCTACCCGTCATGCCTCTGTGATACTTAGAAGTTTTATCAAGGGATGCTCGTGATTGGAGTATTTCTTTTTGTTTTGGATCTAGCGTTTGATTCTGCGAGGGATTAATTACTTGCACGTTCTCAGATTTTCCCCATTGAGGAAGGCAAAGACCGGCTAAGTCATACTATTATGCATGTTGCTTCTATTCCTTTAATTGATATTGCCTCTACCATGGCCCATGACAAATGTGTGTGGATAAGACGATTCCTTTGGTATTGGAAGCCGAGGGGAAGAGGACATTAACAAGGTTCTGGTGGCACTTAAGCATACTACACTTACTGTTAGAGGACACCTTACAAAAAAGATATGTATTGGAAGAAACATGATTCTCTTACAAGAGCTTTTCCTCCTCTGCTAATCAGTGTGTCCGTCAAAAAGAGGTTGAGTTATATGTACTTGTTTTCTTGGGAATGCACTGGGGTCTCTCTTTTGAGTATCTAAGATACATTCGACACCCATACTTGTATCATTATAGGATGCAGATCCCTTTTGAGGTACTAGCCCGGCTATTAAAAAGCCTAAAATTTTGATCCAAGTGGACACTTAAAAGGTTGGGAGCGCTCGCCACTGGTGTAAGCTCTTTGATTTGACTTTGTAATGCATGAGCTTTTCTCTGTATTATTTTTCTTTTCATTTTGGCTTGCTTCACTGCTTTTACTAAAAGTTGGCGCACACTGATCAACAATTTATTTTAATTTCATCACACCCTGACACTTAGGTCAATATCAAGAGATTAATATAAGAACCATGTTCTCATACTGGCTAAGATTGCTGACACTCAGGTTTCATGAAGCCTTCATTAATCTTATCCCATCCTCGAGTATCATAAGGTAAGGTCCAAACTCAAATCCCAAGTCTCGGTCCCTTAAGTGAAACCTCAACTCATCTCATCACAAATGCAGTTGTGTATGTGAAGTATTGGTCATATTCTTTACGGAGGAGATTAGGCATGTAATATATCACACAAATCTTTAACACTGGAGATATGTGGGTTATTAAGTCCAAGAGCCTAATGATTAAGACATGTTAACTCTGAATTTTCTGGACCTCATAAATCGAGTGCTATGAATCTCAACAAGCCTTGAGTGAATGTGTAAGTGTCAGGAAAAACTGAATAATTAATATTTTTTATTTAAAATTTGTAAGGATATATATAGAAAATAATGTGTTATAGTGTCAAAATAATTTGTACCTTTTTCAAAATAATTTATAAAATAATTTTGCAAATCGTGTCAAATAGATGTAAATTTTTTTCCAAAAATACACTATTTTTACAAACATTTTCAAATCCCTATACCCATAGCCCATAATAAACATACAAAACATGTGAAAGTACGAGTTATGGATTAAAAGTAGATATGCGATACACACACACCACTATACTTAATTTGTGCTATGTCCTCATGATACAAAATGAAATGAAAGACATAGCTCGTACTAAGCATAAAGAGGAAAAACATGACAAGGATATAAAAAACGAACAAACCTCCCATATACTTAGGCTTTTAATAGCCAAGTGTTGAGTTGAAGGACATAAAAATTGAGTACAAAAGAATAGAAATGGAAATAGAACAACTAAGAAGAACGAGGTTTCGGTCCCCTTATACTTAGACTGATAATAGCCTAAGTCTAAAGAATTGAATAAAGGATGGAAAGATCGAGGAGATGATGAAAAATAACCTAGAAGAATGTACAGAAGTAGGGTTGATTTCTTCCCTATACTTGACTTTAAATAACTTAAGTTAGGATTTAAATACTAAAAAGGGAAGAAAATAAACTCTAAAAGAATAAATCAAGTGTCAGTGAAAAGAAAAGAATGAATATGCAAGATGTCGAATCTATCAGATCTGAATCTTCAAGCTGCGGCGTCATGCTGTATTTGAAGTACCTGCACTGTATTCAATCGGGATGAAGTCAACCATCTCAACTGGAGTCAACCGTTCTTTATATTCGATGAAATGCTTCAACAATAATCCGTTGATCAGAAAAGAATGTGCACCATATATGCGATCAACAATTTTTATACTTCTATTACTGTGCACTTCCTTTATTATATAGGGACCCATCCACTTTGACTTTAATTTCTTGTGAACAATCTTTATCTTATCGTTGAACAACCATACCTTTTGTCCCAGGATAAAGTTCTTGCATCTAATATGCAGATCTTGCCACTTCTTAACTTTGTCCTTATAAATTAAACTGTCGTCATACACGTTGTTTCGGATTTCCACTAGCTCATTGAGGTTCAAGTCTTGGCATAGTTTCCCTAAGTGACAACTCCAATTTATCTTCTTAATTGCCATCTCATACTTGTGAATCAATTTAGTAGGAAAATGGTATGGCTTGCCGTAAATCATTCGAAAAGGTGAAGTACCAATAGAGTCTTGTAGGTCGTCCTCTAGGCCCACAAAACTTGGTCTATTAGTTGGGACAAATTCTTCCTATCTGGACGGACTAATTTCTGTAAAACACTCTTCACCTATCTATTTGAAACTTTTGCCATGCCGTTCGACTGTGAGTGGTAAGGACTAGTCACTCTGTGCTCAAACTTGTAGTCCTTAGCTAAAGATTTTATTTCTCTACTCATAAAGTGGCCACCTCCATTTGATATTAAAACTTTCAGAATCCCGAACCTTGAAATTATATGATCCTTTATGAACTTAGAGAAAATCCTACTGTCTGCGGCTCGGGTTGGAATAGCCCCCCCACCTTGACAAGTAATCCACCGCGAACAAGATGTACTCAAATCCATTGTTGTTGGGAAAGGGACCCATGAAATCTATGCCCCATGCGTCAAAAACGTCATCGAAAATCATTGGCTGCATGGGCATCTCATGTCTCTATAGCCAACAGTCCCTCCAATTCATTGACAAATAGGGCACGACCGTGCGAAATCCATAGCATCTCTAAAAAAGGTCGGCTAATACAATCCACATTGAAGTATCTAGTGAGCGGTTCTCTTTCTCGAATGATGCCCTCCAGCTTCTAATGAATGACAATATGTGAAGACACTATGGTATTCCTCTCGATCCTTCAAAAAAAGTAACGGATCCTTCCAGTGGTATTTCCTTGAGCTCACCATATGTATTCCATGCCCCCTTATCCATACTTAGCTATTGACTATGGTATACAACTTTCCTTGTTTACGCATCACATGTGGATAGGTGGATTTCTCATAGTTGGTGCTGCTACACACGCAACTATTTTTATGGTAAGAGACTACGATTCAACTAGTCAATATAACGATCTTTTAAATCATGAATCCGACTTCAGTCGGTCAATACTGCTCCTAGTCCAACCATGGGGAACTTGCTTGAAGACAAGATAATTCACCATGTTGGCATATCATCAAAGTGAACCGACAACACAAATCGGCTCATATAGAAAGGTTTCTCTGATGGGCTTTAGTCAAGGGAATCCTTCAACTCCAAATGGGATAAATGACCAGCCACTACGTTCTTAACTTCAAGTTTATCCTTAATCTCCACATAAAACTCTTGGAGTAACACGATCCACCTAAGAAGATGTGCCTCCGCGTCCTTCTTTTCCATGAAATAGCTAATGACTGTATGATTTGTGTAGATTGTCACCTTAGAGACCAAAATATATGGCATGAACTTTTTAAGGGCACAAACTACCACGAGCATTTCTTTTCAGTAAATGTAAAATTGCAAAATCGACGAGTCACAAATCTTTCTTTTCAAGAGCTCATGAGCCTCAAGACACCTGTGATCTACAACGAACTTTGTGTCCTTTCCTAAGAGCTCAGTCAGAGGTCGGGCAATCTTAGAGAAATCCTGAATAACTATTCTATAAAATCCAACATGTCCCAGAAATGACTTAATTGACTACACGTCGGTTAGTGGTTCAAGTTTCTTGATCGCGTCCACCTTGACTGGGTCAACCTCCATTCCCTTCTTGGAGATGACATACCCAAACATGATACCCTCCTTTATCATGAAATGACTCTTTTCTAAGGAGAGTACCGTATTTACCTGCCTACACCTTTGAAGCACTCATCCAAGTGCGCTAGATATGAATTGAATGAATCACCATGGATCGAAAAATCGTCCATGAAGTTCTCCAAGAACCCCCATTTCGACAAATTCGACGATCATGCACCGCTGAAATGTACCTGGGGCATTGTAAAGCCCGAATGGCAAGCGCCTGAACGCGCAAGTGCCGAAAAGACAAGTAATCGTGATCTTTTTCTGTTTTCATAGGCGATGTCTATCTAATTGTAACTCGAGTACCCATCAAGACAACAACAACAACAAAGCCTTTTCCCACAATTAAGTAGGGTTGGCTACATGGATTCTTCGCCTCCATTCAGATCTATCTTCGTTCAGTCTCGGGCTTATATCCAAAAAATTAAGATCTCTTCGTATAGTCTCTTTCTAACACTTCTTGAGCCGTCCTCGCCCTCTCTTAGCCATCTCAACATCCCAACACTCGCATCTCCTAACTGGTGCATCAACTGACCTTTTTTTGCAAATTATCAAGCATAAGAATTCTTTTCCCGTTAGTCTCCTCCAAAATCTGATCGATAAATGGTATGGGAAAGTGATCTTTCTTGGTCGTAACATTCATGTGTAAGTAATCAACACAGACACACCACAACGTGGGTACTTGTGTCGCGATCTAAACTCCCACCTCATTGGCGATCATCTGAATTCTGACTTCTTCGGGACAACATGAAGGGAGGTCATCCACTTGGAGTCTGAGATGTGGTTAATAAAACCCACTCCACACCATTTTTTATCTCTTTCGTAACTACTTCCCATAGATTAAAGTTGAATCTTCTTTGGAACTTAAGGCCTGCATTATCCTCAACATAAATGTGGTGTGAGTAGAGTACAAGGTTTATACCCACGAGATTTGACACAGTCCAACCTATAGCCTTGCCGTTCTTCTCTAAAACTTCTAACAACCTAGACTCCTGTTCTACAGTCAGCTTAGAACTAATGATGATAGGGAAATTATCTTTGAGTTGCACAAGAAATGCGTACTTTAGTGTATGAGGTAACGACTTCGGCTCTGGAAAAGTAGTATCATCAATCGAATCTGGCTGAACCGTCTCTGAATCTGGTTCTGTGCTGCATGAAGGTGGAACTAATTCAGCTATGCTTGCCACCAACTCTGCTGCGTAAAGAATCGTATCACCAAAGAAACACGATAATTTAGCCAAATCTGCGTGACTTGCATCTGACTCGTAATCTATATCCCTTGACTGTCTCGAAGAAGAAGGAACTGACAAATTCAAAATGATCTCTGAGTCATCAATGGAATATGAGGATGATCCGTAGCTTAAGAACTCTTGCAACATTTCACAAACCGCATCATGCAAACTTTCCTCTCTAGGTGAGAAGGTCTCGCTCAGTCCTATCGGGTTCTGTTTCCATACCCCAACTGTTCTAACGACTCTGCAATTTGCTTCTGACGATGAAGAGAATCATGTGTTAGATTATGAGTCATATCGCTGCCATTTCGTTTGCTTCATCGTTAGAGAATCAGATGCAAACCTCCCCTTCGTCGTCAGAGGGAGCCAGTTACTTCTACGATTGTTGCGCAACCACTGGCTTCCTCTGTTGTCTAGGGGAGGTTTGCATCTGGTTGACTGGATTTCTCCGATTAGGCATAAAAGGAAGCGGGGGTTGGGGATCAGAAGGATGGGGGAGATGAATAATGCATTCATGGCAAAGTAGGCGATGCGTATTTGGGGAAAGTCGGAGGATTTGGTGTGCAGGTTGGTCAGAAGGATTTATATAGTGTCGATGTTGTTGGAGGTGGAGTTAGGACGTCTTCCGTCCTCTTTATGGAGGGGTATCGCGCAGGTGGTCCCTGAGTTGGGTCTGAGCCTGAGGCCCATTCTGGGGAATGGAGGGACTTTCCGGTTCTGGGAGGATGACCGGTCTGGGGAGTGGACCCTTGGGGAGTGTTACCCTCGATTGATGCAGATGGCCGTGGACAGGAGGGTGTTAGTGCAGGAGGTGTGGGGTAGAGGAGCTTTCTCATCGATTTTTGTATCTGAGCTTTCGGACCAGAGGTGCAAGGAATTCTTGAAGATGCAGGAGTCGCTGGTGCATGGGGAGGTCCCATCGAAGGGTAGGGATCACTATATTTGGGTTGACGAAAAATCTTCGATTAAGAAGGCCTATAGATTCTTCGCCAAGGAAGGGGGGGAGGTTGTTGCAGAAGAGGTTGAAGCTGATATGGAGGAGCAGAGTGCCTACGCGTATTAAGGTTTTCTTGTGGATATTCAGGCTTGGGAGGACTCTCACGAGGACGCGTTGGGGGCGTATGCTGGGGGTGGAGGATACTATTTACAACAGATGTAAGGTCGGGATGGAGGATGCAGACCATTTGTTCTTCTCGTGTTCGTCCTCGTCTGACGTGTGGGGCAAAGCTGGCATCTCTTGGCTCGGTTCTCAGAACTTTTTGACTTTCTGGAGGGATATCAGAGTGATGTGTTCGCTTCCTTTTGCGATGCTTTGGACGATCTGGTGTGCGCAGAATGAGGTCTTGTTTAGAGGTGGTGGGTTTTATTCTGAGAATGTAATTGAGCGTTGCAGGGCACTATGTAGAATCTCGACTATGTAATAAGATGTATCTCTACATTTTACATATATATAATACTACTTGAGGTGGATCCCATCCTGGGAGGCCACCCGCACTCTTTTAAAAAAAAATTCGTTTGCTTCATCTTAGGTTCTACTTCTCCACATGGAGAACGGAATTTCATCATCCCTGTCTGGTAATCAATGAAAGCTCCAATGGTCCTAAGGAAAGGCCACCTAAGGATGATTTGTGAATCTCTCCAATGATTGGGGATTATCCATATCAAGGACAATGAAGTCCACTCTGTAATTTTGTCCATCAATCTTGATGATAATGTTCTTAACTTCTGCTTTGCTTTCTTCATAGATTTATCCGCAAATTGGAGTAATGCTCTTGATTTGCGTAATGGTCCCAACTCTAGTTTTTCATACAAAGCTAAGGGTAGTAGATTAATTGATGAACCGTTATCTAGGAGAGTGCGTGGAAATGCTATGTCATGAATATGACTCACCACATAATGTGCACCCAAGTCTCTCTTCTTTCGTGGTAACTGTTGGTTCTTGAGGCAATATGTTGTGGCAACTGATAAAACATGTCTTTACATAATTGTTCTACTTCTTCCTGCTAACCCTATTATGTTTGCAATATACCTTCAAGTATTTCTGGAAAGCAAGATGGTTGGTCACATATTCATCAAATGACACTTCAATCATAATATTATCTTTACAAAAACATGCCATCTCCGGATCATCTTTTTGTATCTTTTTAATGATGCGCTTTCCTGTCGTTAGAGCACGGGGGAAAGAGATTGAACATTCAGAAGATGAAGAACTTGAATCATAAACTGAAACGTGTTTCTTTTTATTCTTATAGTCATGATTCCGAAAAAGGTAATTTAGGTCGGAAATCCCCTTTTTCGGTAAAAATCAGATCGTACAACTCTGAATGGCAAAAGAGAGGATACGAAGGGCTCACAAAAGATGGCCTATGGGGACTGGTGGAGGTGCAAGTGTGCCGGGCAGCATCAAAAGGAGGCTGGAGTGGCCCTATGTCCCCGACTAGGGTGTCCATCAGGCACCTACAGTGGCGTGGAGCCCTTGAAAGGGCTGCTGGGTGCCGCACGAAGGCCCTATGGTCACTGGACAGCAGCGCAACCGGCCTCAGAGGGATCCAGTGGCTGCGCAACAATCATAGAAGTTGATGGGCGGTGGTGCACAACTTGGGGATGGCACCCGGTGGCACGTAAGTAGAGGAAGAAGAGTGACGAGTAGGGTTAGGGCAATGGGTATGAGCACTCCGGTCTAGGACCGTCACTCAGATACCATGTTGGGAGAAAACTATGACTTATTCACGAGGCCCTAGGGTTCTCTTATATAAAGGAGAAACCTGTTAGGCAAATTACATAAAGAGAACAGAAAGAATAGAGAATACAGAGAAGAATAAAAAGATAACTTTCGGGGGTGGATGACTCCCTGTGGAGGTCTTTCGGTGCGGGTGCTTTGGATGACTTTCGCACGGTGGATGCGATTGGGGCGTCGGGTGACATTCTCTTGGCATGGCGCTCGGCGATATTCTCATTCTCCTCTATGCGCGTTGGAAGACATTCTTTGTCTGTGGTGTTGACTCGGGCCGACTCAAATGCCTCTATTGCATTCACTTGTATTTATGCACCTATTTGCCACGTGCTCCGGCGGGAGCTCTGGGATGATTTGCGGGAGGCGGCCTTTGACTTCGCGGGCCTTCCTTGGCTGCTGGGGGGGATTTTAATGTCACTGCCCTCTCTTCTGATCGGCCTCGCGGCCGCGGGGGGCAGGATCCGGGCTCACGCGAGTTTGTTGAACTCATTCGCGACCTGACCTTGGAGGGGCTGGTGCCCGATGACATCTTTTATACTTGGAGGAACAATGCATCTCGGTCGAGGATTGATAGATTTTTGGTGAATATCAAGCTTATGGAGGCCTTCCCTTTGTGCTCGGTGTCATCTCGGCCGCGCTCGTTCTCTGATCATAGTCCAATTGTGTGGGATTCAGGGGAAGAGCTCCGTCCTCGGGGTCTCTTCCGGTACGAAAGGTGTTGGCATTTGGAGCCAAATTTCAAAGATTTGGTGAAGAACCACTGGAATCAGACTACGTATGTGGGTCCTGCTGCTCGTAGATTTGATCACAAGCTTGCATCTCTGAGGAGACTCTTGGCGTCTTTCAAGAAGGATTCGCGTCTGGCCCGTGTGGCGGCTAGGAAGACGGCGGAAGATGTTATTTTGCGGCTGGATTGAACGGAGAATGCTAGAGAACTGCTAACGGAGGAGCTGTTGGAGCGTGCTGCTGCCCATGATATGGTTAAAGCGGAGGATAAGAAGAGGAGCATTGAATGGCGTCAGCGATCGCGTTTAAGGTGGATCAAGGAAGGTGATGCTAATACTGCGTTCTTCCATCGGGTGGCCGGCGGAAGAAGACGATTCAATTCTATTCGCTCTCTCTTGGTTAATGGCTCCCTCATTAGTGGGGATAAGGAATTGGGTGAGGCAATGGTGGCTCATTTCAAGCGTGCTTTTGGGTGCCAGTCGCAGCGCAGGTGGCGATGATCGGGCCGGGGGGCTCCTTCAATCTTAGCTTCGGATGCGGTGGCCCTGGTTAGGCCATTCTCTTTGGTTGTGCTTAAGGAGGCTGTTTGGGACCTTAACGCGGGCGGTTCGCCGGGCCCTGACGGGTTCCCAGTGGCCTTCTACCGTGATTTCTGGGATGTGGTTGCTGATGACGTAATGGAGGTTGCTCGCGAATTTTGTGAAGGTAACCGTGGGTTTGATTTTTTTTGAAGCTCAACCGTGGGTTTGATAAGATTAAAAGGGCCCTTATTGTTTTGATCCCTAAGACTCCTGCGGCCAATCGCATCGAGGATTTTCGACCTATCTCTATCTCGAATGGGATCTATCTAATCATTGCTAAGGTCTTGGCCAGGAGGCTAGCTCCCCTTCTTGCTTCGCTGATCTCGCCCTCACAGGCCGCCTTTATTCGTGGGCGGCAAATATCAGATTGTTTCGCGGTGGCCTCCGAGATGGTTGCGGCTTGGAGGAAGTCTAATGCGAAGGGGATTCTTTGGAAGATCGATTTTGCTAAGGCCTATGACTGCCTTGATTGGCGTTTCCTGTGGTCGGTTTTGAGGCGGAGGGGCTTCCCGGAGGCCTGGATCACGTGGGTGCCGCGCTGTGTGTCCACGGCCTCCCTCTCCGTTTTGCTTAATGGTTGCCCAGTCGGGGGTTTCTTCCAACCAAGGAGGGGGGTGCGACAGGGGTGTCCTCTCGCTCCCCTTCTCTTTGTGTTGGCGGCTGACGTTTTGCCTCGCATGATTAACGGCGTGGTTGCGGCGGGTCTGACCCGTGGATGCACTATTGGGGACTTCCATGTCCCACTTATTCAGTTCGCAGACGACACTATTTGCTTTATCGAGGGTGGTCCCACTGAGGTATCCGGTATGGCTACTACTCTACAGCTCTTCAGTGAGGTATCGGGCCTCTTGATTAATGGGACTAAGTCTAAGGTGGTTCCCTTCGGTATGTCGCAGGCGGAGGTCTTGGAGTGTGGCCGGCTGTTGGGCTCTTCCCCCGGTGGACTCCCCTTCGACTATCTCGGCCTGCCTCTGGCTGTGGGTCGTGTTCGGCTCCGTGATTGGAAGATGGTGGTGAAGTTGGAGGCTCGCCTGGCCGGGTGGCGAGCGGTTCTTTTATCCAGGGGGGCGGCTGGTTCTTCTCAAAGCGGTGCTATCCTCTATTCCAATATATTTCTTCTCGGTTCGAGGTATGCCTAAGGGAATTCGGTTGCGCTTGGAGAGGTGTATGTGGGGTTTCTTGTGGGGTAGGAAGGACGAGGGGAGAAGGGGGTTCATTTGGTGGGGTGGGGTGATGTAACGCGGCCCAAGCGGATTGGGGGCTTGGGAGTAAGGCGGATGGACGTGGTTAATGACGCCCTCTTGCTTAAGTGGGCTTCACGGGTTTGGGGCAATGAGGAGAACTTCATGCTTAATATTCTGCGGGAGTTGCTGGGAGAGGAGTTGATGGTCGTTACTCGGGGGAACTCGTTCGGCCACCTATCTCCTTTTTGGCGTGGGGTGTTGAATGTTTTTACTCGTAATCGCTTCCTTTTTAAACCGGTTTTGGGCAAGGGGAACTCATTTCGTTTCTGGACCGATGACTGGTTCGGAAGGGGTGCTCTCAAGGATACATTCCCGCGTTTGTTTGCTTTGGTGGAAGATAAGGACGCTTCGGTGGCCTCGTGCTGGGAGGACGGCTGCTGGTGTCCTCGGATTATTGCGAACCTCTCGGATCAACGTCTGGACGATCTACTTTCGTTGATGGGCCTGCTTGCGGACGTTATCCATCCCAATGATGGCTGGGACCACTGGGCGTGGAAGGATGGTTCTTTTTCCACGAGGAAGGCGTACTTTGCTCTCGTTCCTAGCAATCAAGTGGACGACGTTATTCTTGTGCGTGACTGCAGATTCATTTGGGGGCTGAAGCTTCCAGAGCGCATTGGCATTTTCCTTTGGCTTCTTCGCAGGGGGAGACTCTTAACTCGTGACCGATGTGCAACTCTATTCCCCAATGTTGGGCCGAACTGCGGGCTTTGTGGCGCGGAGCGGGAAACCATCAATCACCTATTCTTCGATTGCGGGCTAGTTCGTGAACTTTGGGCTGATCTTGACTAGATCAATTCCGTGTCCTTTTCTGCTTTCTGCGAGAGCTTGGTGAACTCCAGGGGCAGAGATAGGAAGGATTTGCTGGATCCGATTGCGAGGTTGTGGAGCATTTGGCTGGGGAGGAATGAGGCCCTCTTTACGGGCCAGCGATTCTACAGGGAAAGCATTACTATCCTTGCTACGCGTCTTGTGGCTGATTGGTGTCCTGGGTAGGCTTGGATTGGTTTTTGGCGGGGGGTGTTTGAGTCGGGTACCCCTTCGGTCTTCTTTTTTGTTTGACCTTTTTAACTCTTTTGTAAAATCTCTTTACGTTTTTTTTTAATATATTGGGGTGAACACCGTTGAGTGTATCCCCCTTTTTTGAGCGTCAAAAAAAAGAATAAAAAGATAACTCATATCTCAACAATACTTGTAGTGGAGTGCTTTAAGTAGTAAGAGTGAGTCGGAAGTGGGTGTGTAGGGGTGGAGGGGCATCTTAAAACTATTAATTTAAGTTTGGCATTTAGCAAGAAGGTCGTCCCGCCATTTTCAAGTGCTAAAAAATGGTGGGGCTATCTCTGTAATGGAATTCTTCTCTTAAGAGTGGGAAGGCTTTGAATAAATGTCGGAGGGTTCACCACCCTAGTCGTCTGCCTTGGCTAGCATGAAAGTCGAGCTCTTGATCTATACCTTGTTCATCAGACTAATGATAAGCGAGAGGGGCATGCCTGCCTAGTCTTGAATCCATGAAGGTGATGATCTCCACTAGTTCTTGAGGGCCCTATCTGAACCTCTTAAGACTGTCAAGCTTTTTAGTCAGGTTTCTAGCAGTGAAAGGATGTTAGAGTTCCTTTCCATCTTCTGTTCTGAATTGGCTACATACATCCTTGGTTGGCTCCCCAGTAAAAGAGTATTGAAGTACATTTCTATTCTCCCAACTAGATTATAGGGCTTCGCTACTAGTATGTGCGAGTCAAGACCTTCTGGTCTCAATGATAGCATATCACTTGCCTAATTTACTCTACTAAGATATTAACATGTGCTAGTAATGTATTTACGATTCTTTACAGTTCTTGTAACCCCTCTGGGGGTAATGATCTCGAAAACACCCTATGTTGATTTATCATTTTATGTTGTAGTCGGACACCTAGGATCAATAAAAAAACTAATCACATGAATAAATAAATCAATCAATTAAGCAATGTACGGTTTTGTACTTTTGTGTTTATTTAACTTGGGCAAGCTCCAGGGTCCACTTAAGACGGCAAAGGAACAACTTATGGTTTAATTAAACTTAATGTACGGTTTCAAAAAGAGATTTTTGATATTTTTTATATACAATATAAAATGCAGTTGTTATGTAGGATGTGGTTTTCAAGGTTAAATTAGCCATGTTGAAAAATCCAAAATAAAGTGCATATTAGCTCCAAAATCCAGAAGGAAAAATTTCCTTAATTATTTACACGATGAAGAATCCATGACACATTTTTTTCTTATTTTTAGGACATAAAATGCATGCATGAAATTTGACACTTTTTATGGGGTTTTCTGCCATTTTCATGAAAATGATATGCAAACATTATGAAAATTTGTCAGTAAATTACTTATGATGAAATTAATCTACTGTGAATTTTTGGGATTTTTCTGATGCAAATGAAATTATGGCGAATTAAATATGCAGATTATGTGATTTTCATAAACTAATTTTAATAAATAGTAAACCTAATTATTTATCCGAACTAAAATTACCTTGGATAAGTCTAATCATGATATATCCAGAAAAAACCTAACTCTTAAAAATATCAAGTTTACAAGAATTAAAATGGAGAATTAAAAATATCCAGAACAAACCTAACTCTTAAAAATTCATTGGAAGGAGGATGAGACTCGGAGAAGGAGACTCAGAGAAGGGAGGGGGCGTCGGAGCCGCGAAGCTTGGCAATGGAGATTGGAAGGTTGTCTCCCACCGGAAGCCGAGTAGGCGTTGCTTCCGCTGCGGGGAGAGAGGGCACCTCGCTCCTTCCTGCCCTCTCCCCCCAAGATGTTTCGTCTGCGGGTCTACGGCTCACAGAAAGCGGAGCTGCCCGACGCTATCTGACGCTGCTAGTGCTGCGGAGACGCGTGCGGTTACTACTCTAGAGGCGCCCTTGTCACGCCAGGGGTGGGCCCTTGCCTCCTCCGGGAGGCCTTCCTCTCCCTTTGTTTCTGGTAGTGCGTTTAGGGGGGTCTTGATTGGAGATCTGGCTTGTGCTCCACCTCTTGGCTTCTCGCCGATGGAGGAGGTTTCCCGTCTTCTCGACGGGCGTTTTGTGGGAGATGTTGTTTGGCTCGGGCCAAACTGGGTTTGCGCCCGCGGCCTTTCCAGGGATCAAAAGTTGTTGCTCGAGGCTTCCGGGTCCGCCGGGGCCTTCCACTGGAGGCCGCTTCTGTTCGCCGACGACCACTTTGACCGATGGGCTGTTCGGTTAGTCCAGATTCACGGTGTCCCTTTCCTCTCGAGATCGATCGAGGTTCTTCGTCCGGTAGCACCCCGGGTTCCGATCCGGACCTCACCCTTGTCCTTATGGAGAGCGCGCTCAGTGAAGGGGCTGAGGCAACTGCGGTTTTGAAGGTTGGCCGTTTCCCCTTTCGGCTTCAGGTTCTTGTCTCCACACCACCGCTACCTCCTTTTGCGGCCGATCAGATGACAAAGGAGGTTTTTCCTCGGGAGTTTCCTCCCTCGGAGACTCCAACTGCGGCGCCAGACGCTTCGATGCAAGGTCCAACGGGAGGCGTTCCGTCGCCCTCTTCAGATGCCGACATGGCGACGCTTGACGTCGCGGCTGGTGACGTTGCGCTTCTGAGCCATGACGTGGAGGTGCCTGTTGAAGTGGCGGTGCCTGACAAAGCGATTGGCATTTCGGCGGTTACGGTTTCTCTCGCTTTAGAGAATGGCACCCGCGAGGCGTTGAAAAATTCAATCCCTGCCACCCTTCCTATTTCCGTGGATGTCGAGCTGGATTATTCTCCCTTTAACGCGTCCCAAACGTTTCGGAGGCATTTATGGGAATTTCCAAGGCGGTTGAGATTCCCAAGGCGCTTTATGGGAATTTCAGTTCAGATGGGAAAGCAATTTTAGAGGAGCGGGCTTTAAATGTGCTGCTGATTATCGAGGGCCTCTCATTGCACCGGGCCGTTCCTTCCTTATCGGCATTTTTTGAAAAACGTGCTCCGCTGGCGGTTTCCAGGGCTGATTCGGTCCACTGGGCGTTTAATGGAATAATTAAAGCGGTACCATATCGAGCCTCTTCTCCGGGTTGCTCGGATCCGGCTCCACGCGCATCTTATGCTGCCCGCCTGGATAATTTATCACGCCGACCTTTAAGTGGACCTCTCTTCTCGGACGCCCTTTCATATCTACCCCCCTGCGAAGTGGTTCGGCACTACTCTTCCCTTCCTGCCTGTGCATGTTTCAAACCCTGCCTTGGCGCCCCCTCCGGGGGCTCGCGTGAGCCCTTGATCTCCCGCCTGGAGGTGGGCGGACTCTCCTCGGTTTCTATCCTTGGTCCTGCTCCTGTATTGGGTGCCTGCTTCGAGCCCTCCTCGTTGGAGGTTCCCTTGGTGGCAGATGGTGCCCCCTGCTTTCCGCCTATGGCCTCGGGCCCCCTACTCCTTGTCCCTCTCCCAGCTTGGAGTGCAGTTCGTTTGTTGTTGGGCGAGGAGAAGGCACGTCAAACAAGCTTCCGGGAATTGCTATCGAAGGTGTCAGCGATCTAAATCGGTCGCAGCTCGGGCTCCCCCCTCCGAATTCCTGTCTAAAGTAGTTAAAGCGGTAGGGGTGGTCTATCTCGACAGGGGGACTCATAGCAGTAGCCAATGAAGCTCCTTTCTTGGAATGTCAGGGGTCTGGGTGACCAAGAGAAACAGGCTGTGATGGGTTCAAGGTTTCTTGAATGGGGTTGTGACATAGTTCTTTTGCAGGAAACAAAGTTGGATCCCCTCTCTAGTGCGAGCTAGCGGTCCTTTGGGTGCGGCCCGCTTTCGGACTTCTCCGCTTTGGATTCTATCGGGTCGGCGGGTGGTTTGCTGGTGGCTGGGAAGGCCTCCTTCTCCCTTCGGGGTAGCTGAAGGGATCCCATGTGATCTCTGTTCTCCTCGACTGCAAGCGTTCGGGGATTTCTTTCGCGGTTTCCTGTGTTTATGGGCCTTCTGCTTCGAACTTGCGGCACCAACTTTGGTCGGATCTGCGTGCGGCTAGAGAGTTTTTCCCGGACGTCCCCTGGTTGATAGGGGGTGATTTCAATGTTACCTTGCTCTCTTCAGACCGGCCGCGTCTGAGGGGGGGGGGCAAGACCCCGGCTCGGCTTGCTTCGTTGAGCTCATTGATTTGCTCGGATTGGAGGTCCTTGATGCAACGGATGTCAGATACACCTGGAGGAGCTCCGGCTCTAGGTCGCGTTTGGACCACTTCCTGGCGTCCTCGAATTTCCTCGGAGCCTTCCCCCTCTCCTTTGTCTCGGCCAGTCCTCGGTCCTGGTCTGATCACACACCGATCTTGTGGGACTCCGGGGAGGCCTTGGCCTCTAGGGGTATCTTCCGTTATGAGAGGTCTTGGATGCTTGAGGATTCCTTCAGAAGTTTGGTGGAGGACCATTGGTGGTCGACCGAAGCCTCGGGCTCGGTGATCGCTCGGTTTGTCAAGAAGCTGGAGTCCCTTCGGGCTCGCCTTTGTTTGTTCAAGCGGGAGTCGTGCGCGGCTCGCCGTGCTAGCAGGGTGGAGGATGAGGCCACGATGGCCGCCTTGGATGGTCTGGAGGACGAGAGGCCTCTCTCAGCGAACGAGCTGCACCAGCGGTCCGAGGCGCAACGCAACATCAGCTTGGACGACCGCAAACGAGTGGCGGTGTGGAGGCAGCGTTCCAGACACGGATGGCTCAAGGAGGGGGATGCGAACACCGCCTTTTTCCACTGGATTGCTAGCGGGAGGCATCAATCTCCTCAGGAGTTGATTTTCGATAATGAGAGGGTGGAGGGGGATCAGGAGCTGGGTAATGCAATTGCGAACCACTTCAAGCAGTTCTCCAGGCGGGGAGGGGAGCGTCGTTGGCGATGGTCCGGAGAGGGAGCGGTCCGCTTGTCTGAAGTGCATGCTTCTAGTCTGACTCTGTTGGTGACTCCTGAGGAGCTGAAGGCGCGGTTTGGAACCTCAACTGTGATGGTTCGCCGGGTCCCGATGGCTTCCCCGTCTCTTTCTTCCTTGACTTCTGGGATCTGGTTGGCAGGGAGGTTCTCGAGGCCGTCCGTGAGTTTTGCCACTCCAATGCTGGATTTGATTGTTAATCGTGCTCTGGTGGTTCTCCTCCCCAAGTGTGCGGGAGCGTCCAAAATCGAGGATTTTCGGCCCATCGCTATCTCTAACGCCCTTTACCTGATCATCGCCAAGGTTTTGGCATGCCGACTGAGCAGGGTTCTCGAACACTCTATTTCCCCTCTCTAGACGGCCTTTGTCCCCGGGAGACAAATTGCGGACTCTATGGTCACTGCGGCCGAGATTGTGTCAGAGTGGAAACGCTGCAGGACGAAATCGTTGCTTTGGAAGTTGGATTTCTCGAAGGCCTTCGATACTTTGGATTGGCGCTTCCTCTAGACGGCTCTACACAGGAAGGGCTTCCCTTCCGCATGGATCTCTTGGATGAGGCGCTGCGTGTCTACTTCTTCGATGACGATGCTAGTTAACGGTCGCCCGGAGGGTGGGTTCTTCCAACCGCAGAGGGGGGTTAGACAGGGGTGCCCTCTTGCCCCCCCTGCTCTTCATTATTGCTGCAGATGTTCTGGCCTGCATGGTTGACGGGGCGCTCCGAGCCGGGATCTCGCGTGGGTTCTCTAAGGAGGATATTCAGATCCCGCTGCTGCAGTACGCGGACGATACTATCTTTTTCATTGAAGGGGGGTCTGAGGAGGCTAGGGGTATGACGACAGTGCTCGAGCTCTTCAGTGATATGTCCGGGCTTCGGCTGAATTTGGCGAAGTCGAAGCTGGTGCCCTTCTCTATGACGGATGGCGAGTCGGAGGCCTGCAGCTTCGTTTTGGGCACAGGGCTTTCCGTTCTCCTGATCCCCTACCTTGGGCTTCCACTTTCCACGGGGAGGTCGAAGCTGTTTGACTAGCTTCCCTTGATCGAGAGGGTTGAGGGGAAGCTTGCGGGTTGGAGGGCGACGCTCCTTTCTAAAGGTGGTAGACTGGTGCTCTTGAAGTCTGTCCTCTATGCGATCTCGGTGTTCTACTCTTCCACAAGGCTGCTCCCCACGAGCATTAGGAAGAGGCTTGAAGTGCTTATGCGAAGATTCCTCTGGTGCAAGGCTGATTAGGGTCGGTCGGGCTTACACCTGGTCGGCTGGGATGACATCACTCTGCAGAAAAGTGAGGGCGGGGCTGGGTGTTCGCCGCCTGGCTAACATCAATGAGGCGCTTTTGTTAAAGTGGGTGGCTAAAATTTGGGGTAATTGTGACGACCTCTACACCCTTCTCCTCTGCCAGCTCTATTCGGTCTCCTGCTCGGCCCCTTCGCCCGTTTTGCTTGCTGCGACGACGAGTCCCTCTCTCTTCTGGATAGGCATTCTGAAGGTAACTTCTGAGTTTGGTGATTTCTTCCGATCGGTGCTGCGGAATGGTGAGGGATTCCTCTTTTGGCGGGATAATTGGACGACCCAGGGATACCTTGCTTTTCGTTTCCCTCGTCTGTTTGCTCTTGCTTTGAACCCGGATGAGCATATCGCTGCCGTGTAGGAGTGCGGCAACTGGATGCTTCAGTTTCGCTCGAATTTTTCTGACCAGCGCCTGGAGGATTTCATGGGCCTCCTGGACATCCTGAGGGGTGCCTCATACCCAAACCCCTTTTCCGGGCGCGATCATTGGGTTTGGCGTGTCAAGGACTTCTTCGTCCGACGGGCTTACTTGGCGATCTCTAGGCCCCCTCCCTCCCTCTCGCTAGAGTTGATTCGGGACTGCGCCTTCCTCTGGGGACTTCGCCTCCCTGAGAAGATTGGCTTCTTTTTGTGGCTGTTCAGACGGAAGAGGTTGATGACTCGGGACAGATGTCACAGTCTACTTGGTGCGATCTCTGACCGGTGCCTGCTTTGTGGCACGAAGATTGAAACTGTGGAGCACCTTTTCTTCTCCTGTTCTCGGGTGGCCTCCCTTTGGGATAACCGGTCTCTGTGGTGGCTCGCCCTTTCTGATGTGGGTGCTTTTTGCGGCAGCTTGGTGGCAGCCTCCAATTGTGATAGACGTGATTTGCTATGGCCGCTGGCTACGCTTTGGGCTATTTGGCTTGCCAGGAAAGAGCTTCTTTTTTCGGGGCAAAGGTTCTATATGGAAAATGTAACTTCACAGGTTTCGAGCCTTTTAAGCTCTTGGTGTGCATAGCACTCCGGGTGCTTCCCTGTATCTCCACTTTTTTTCTCTTTTTCCACTTTCAGTTGAGGCGAACACCTTTGAGTGTATCCCCCTTTCTTGGCTTAAAAAAAGAATTAAAATTCATTTACCAAAATCACAAGACTATTTATTTGACCCTAAATATGTGTGTAAATTGAACAATTTTTGGAGGCATATTAGTACACAATTAATTCTACATAATATAAATTTTCAGGAATTTTTGGAGCAATGAATGATTTTTTTTTTTTATAAATTTCCAACACAGACAGCAAATAGTGATAATTTTCACCACAATAAATATTAATAAATCTGACAATGCTCATGAAATTAAATAAATCATCCACAATATAGAGATTTAAATTGTTTATAACATGCATTTTTTATAACAAAAATAAGATGCACAAATGTTACTCAGAATAAAGGGCAAAGACATGGGTTAGAATGCAAATTACAGAACTGAATTACTGAAATAAAGCATAAAATGGACCTAAATGTAATTAGCGAAACCCGTACAGGGTGTTGCACAATTTTTCAGGACGAGCCTCTTGATGTTATTCTTCAAAGCTGCAGGGGATGGGGTGCAATTTGCTGCAATGTACGCACGAGGCATGTATACGTGGTGAGGGTCAGGCAGCGGACAGAGGCTCGGGCACCCCAGCCTCTATATGGTTGGTGGTTGCAGCTTGGTTCGCCCAAGCCAAGAGGCGTGGACAGAGGCTCGGCAGGCTGTCGTGGAGGCATGTTAGCTGTTAGTTGGAGAAGGAGATGATGCTGATCGATGGCAGCTGGAGCTCGACGGGGCTCGGCCGACATACGATCAAGATGCTGAAGGTGCGACGGTTGGACGAGGCTCGAGGGGATCATGGTAGAGCTGGGGTTGTTGCAGGCGTTAACCAACGAGGCGGAGATAATGCGATCGAGGGCGGTAAGTGGCGGAGGAGCAAAGCGAGGTGGAGTGAGCGGCGATGAAGCTTGAAGGGTGGTGGAAGCGAAGCGAGGGTGTGGTGGCCAGTGGTCGATGTAGTAGAGTAAGATAAGGAGCGAAGAGGCGACGCGAAACCAGGAGAAAGAACATAGGAAAATGGAGGAAGAAGCAGAGGATGGAGAAGAAAGAAAAGAATAAGGGGGAAAAGAAGAGAAAGAGAAGAAAGGAGTATACCTGGGGGTTGGGTTGCCTGATGAAGATGAAGCTCGACGGAGAGCTCCGAGGTCATTGCTCGGCAAGGCGACAAGCTTAGGCAGCTCCGTGGAGGGGTTGCGACGGTGAGAAGGGATTGCCAGATCTCGCTACGAGAGGGAAGAGCTTGCCGTCATCGCCTACCAGAGGCCGACCTCTCGCTGTCGACAAAGGTACACTCGAGGCTGGTGGCTCTGCTCCCAAGGTCGACGGATGCGAAGGAAATAGGGTGGCGAGGAGTATTTAAGGGAGGAGTCGTTAGGGTTCACGGAGGAAGCGAGGGCGACGTGGGTCGTAACGGTCGCGGAAGGCGGAGCGGTGAGGGCGTTACGACTGCGGAAGGCAGAGCGGCGGGGGACGTCGATGAATGCGGAGGAAGAGGAAGGAATCTGGGTTATTAGATCGACCCAGATCCAATGGCGGAATACGCGCCACGTGGCACAGTAAAAGAAAATAAAATAAAATAAGAAAATGAAAAATAAAAAAAAATAAAATATAGGGGTAAAAGAGGGCGACACGAGGTGGCTCCAAGAGCGGCCACGTGTCGCTCCAGAAAAATCAGTGTCTCCGTCAAAAAGAGGTTGAGTTGTCTGTACTTGTTTTCCTGGGAATGCACCAGAGTATCTCTTTTGAGTATCTAAGATACATTCGGCACCCATACTTGTATCATTATAGGATGCAGAGCCTTTTGAGCTACCGACCCAACTAATAAAAAGCCTAAAATTTGGTCTAAGTGGGAGCGCTCGCGATTGGTGTAAGCTCTTTGATTTGACTTTGTATTGCATGACCTTTTCTATGTATTATTTTTTCTTTTTCTTTTTTCTGGCTTGCTCCATCGCTTTTACCAAATGTTGGCGCACACTGATTAACAATTTATTTTAATTTCATTACACCCCACTTAGGTCATTATCAAGAGATTAGTATAAGAACCATGTTCTCATACTTGCTAAGATTGCTGACAATCATGTTTCATGAAGCCTTCATTAATCATATCCCATCCTCGAGTTTCATATGATCAGGTCCAAACTCAAATCCCAAGTCTCGGTCCCTTAAGTGAAACCTCAACTCATCTCATCACAAATGCATTCGTGTATGTGAAGTATTGGTTATATTCTTTACGGAGGAGATTAAGCATGTAGCACACAAAGCTTTCTAACTAGGGAAGTGTGGATTATTAACTCCAAGACCCTAATGACTAAGGCATGTTAACTCTAAATTTTCTGGACCTTATAAACCAAGTGCCATGAATCTCAACAAGCCTTGAGTGAATGTGTAAGTGTCAGGGAAACACCATCTGATTAGTTAATATTTTTTTATTTAAAAATTTGGAAGCATATATACAAAAAATAATGTTTTATAGTGTCAAAATAATTTGTACACTTTTCAAAATAATTTATAAAATATTTTTGCAAATCGTGTCAAATAGATGTAAAAATTTTCCAAAAATAAACTATTTTTACAAACATTTTCAAATCCCTATACCCATGGCCCATAATAAATATACAAATCATGTGAAAGTACGAGCTATGGATTAAAAGTAGATATGCAACACACACACACCCTTATACTTAGCTTATGCTATGACCTCATGGTACAAAGTGAAATGAAAGACATAGCTCGTAGAAGCATAAAGAGGAAAAACTGGACAAGGATATGAAAATCGAACAAACCTCCCATATACTTCGGCTTTAAATAGGCAAGTGTAGAGTTGGAGGACACAAAAATTGAGTACAAAATAATAGAAATGGAAATAAGAACGGGGTTTCAGACATATGCAATTCATGCAACCCCGTTCTGGAAAATTTTGTATTTTTTGATCTTCTTTATTATATTAGAGGCAATCCCTTTCATTTTGAGGCAAGGAGTCCTACTTCAACGTAGATACCTCCTTCCTCGTCGTGGTTATCGAGAATACATACATACATATATATATGTGTGTGTGTATGTAATGCTTTCTTTCTTATAGAGAAGAAAAAATGGACACCCCAATTCACCCTTCGACCTTATTGGATTATCTTCCACTGAACCAAGAACCCAAGTTGTTACAGGAGTTTTTTTCAATCGCAAATCAGTCCGTCGTCTACTAAATAATCTTCTTTCAGCCATTTACTCAGATCCATGGTTTAAAAAAACATGCCTCGAGGCGCAAAGGCGCTCGAGGCGAAACGAGGCGTTGACCCCCTGGCAGAGGTGTGCGCCTCGGATGCCTGAGGCGATCGAGGCGAGTCGAGGCCTTGAGGCGGGGCGAGGCGCAAGGTGAGGCGTTGAGGGCTTTTTCAAGTATTTTTTCAAAGAAAAAAATGGTCCTACTCGTATTTTCATATGTTTATAAAGGTTTTATTTGTTGAGTATATATTTATGCAAGATGAATGCTTAAAGTTGACCTCTTTCATATTTATATGCTTAAATTTGACCCCTTTCATATTCATATTTAACATTAACATGTCCAATTATTTCAATAAACTCTTACTATTACATCTTTAAACATATAAGAAAGTGTATACGAATTCAAATACCCATATAAGAAAAAAATTTTTAGTGGTAGGGTATGGTGGGTATGGACACCTTTAAAAATTTTTAGTGGCAGCGAGACCCCGTACTGGTAGGGTATGGTGGCACAGGGGGAACATCATACCGTTCTTCATCTGGTTCAGTAGAACATACGATTAGGATTCAAATCGTATAATTCATATCAACAACTTGGATATCTTTAGTGACAACTATAACCAATCCCTTTTTGATAAAAAATTAGTGATAGTTATAGCCAATGATTTCCTTTTGATTGGGTAGAAATTTAGTAGAAAGGTTTATGGCATTAACATATCATCATATAGTTTCCTTTTGATTTTCTTTTCGTGTTCTTATCTTCATAATATCATCATATAATGCATTGTTATATACTATATGTTTGTCAGAATATATTATTTCACCAATAAATATATTTATTATATATTTATAATTATTTTTCTATACAAACTGAGGCTTACGCCTCGACCGCCTCGAGGCTACTCCTCGCCTCGCTTCCAGGGAAAACGCCTCGTTCCGCCTTTCGTTTTTTCAAACCTTGCTCAGATCTAGTCTTTGAGGGTATCTTTGATTCTAAGCGAAGTAGTAGTTGAAACCTTTTCTTTCGTTCGACATACCTCATATATAGAGTATGCCAAAATCCATGTAAAATTACTTACATCTTGTCATGGTTGGCGACACACTCTAGTTGCTGAGTCTGGTTAGAGAGGCCAAATCATGAGGGCGCCTCACAAGTGCGACATTGGAATTTCGTTTCAAGTGGCTAGCTCTTCATCAAGCATTATAGTGGCTTGGCGAGAAAGAGGCAATATGTCGTTGCTATCGAGATGGGGTGATGGAGATGCGAGGTGAGGAGCTTCGATGTGGGGATTGGATCCTTCGATGGGTGTCACGATGGCTACTATTCTCTCATGCTTACACACAGTTTAATGAAGGGGTCTGCTTCCAGGGCCGATGATGGTCGAATGATTTCATTGATTTGTTAGCACCTGAGGATCTAATAGTGCTGGTGGTGCCTAACAGACGATGGGGACCAATAAGCCTCCTGGAGAAGTGATGACATAGATTTGTCATGCCTTGCAGAGATTGTGGAGAGTAAGAGGTATGCCGTTGCTACAACTCTAGTACAACTCGCATCATACAAACTTTGTATGGCTTCGGAACATGCTGGCATATCATGGTTGTACCATGTCAATATTGTGCATTCAGCTACATCACCGCGAGGAGCTCTCTTTGAACTTGTTAAATTGCAATCATCAATTAGCTTGCCATCGTAGGTCGGAGCGCTGTCGTTGATGCATAGTTGTCAGTTTTCACCTCACATCTCCACTGAGGGGCAGCATCATTGTTCTCATCGCTTGCCTATTGTGCGACCACACAATAAGGATTGCAATGTTGCACTTTCGTAAATGATCAAGAGCTTTGAAGCTTGAACAAGATAATCTAATACAAGTGGTTTGGAGTTTATATATATAAACAATGCGGGTCTAAATTTCTATAGTGATATAATTGGGTCTTTGAAAGTTCTAGTTGTCCAATTGGCTTAGCCCTTCTCTATTCTCAACATAAACTATAGATGCTCCAAATGCATATGTTTTTTTTGGCAATTGTCCATTCTAAAAACATGAAATATTGATGTTCAGGATAGAACTGATATATGAGAACTTTAAAATAATTGAATACATCAATAGAAACTGTAATAGCATATATATTATTCATAACTTGTCCAGCTCAATTATATCTTGACTTCGTACCTTGGGTTTGGATTCCCTTTTACCACCTTTTGGCCATACTTGCGCCAGCGGTATCCATCGTCTAGAATGTCTATCTCACTTATGGTTTGAACTACCACTCTTGGTTCACGGATATTCCGCGAAGCTTGATTTGCTTCACTTAATGAAACCTCGACCTTCCTGGGATTGGAAGAAAACAATGCATTACTGAGAAATTCACGGGGTATCTGTGATGAATGTGCATATTCTACTTAATTTTATTATATATATATTCTGAAAGAAATAATGTACTTTTCTTAAACATAATGTGCAACCTCCTTTTTAACTCAGGTTCATCCTCCGCCTGATCATCATGAAGAGCCATGCCAGCTGGAGATGGCACATCTATATTATCATCGTCCGGACTACCTACTACAGGTGAAATACTGATTTCTTCTGAAGAATCCAGAGCAAGCAGTTGTTTTTCGAATCCAGATGGTGGTGGTTCTAAGACCTCTGTTAGGACTGAAGTAGATATTGCCCGTTCAGATCCATCAACCTTCCAAGAATCACCTACATTGCTGATAGAACTTTGATAATTGTTCAGAATGGACTCCTCTTCTGCTTTAGAGTTGGAAGTTGTTCCCTCGAATTGGTCTGATGAGTCAGGGGGAGAAAGTGTCACATCAGATGGCCGTTGGACAGGTTGAGGTTTTGGGTGGTTATGAGCACCCTTATAAACAATTTCCGTTATGCGACCATCATGTGAGCGCTCCACCTTTTTCTTTACCTGGCAATTTAGGTGAGTACATTTATAGTAGCTCCGAGGATATTCACTCCCTTTAACATGCTTCTGCCCATATTTTCGCCAGTTATAACCATCTTCTGATGGTTTCGTCATTCCCAAGACTAAATTGGATGCCTCATCATCTCTATTAAAGAGCTGATCTATCGCGACGTCGAGCGGCTGGATTTCCTGGAGTTGATCTGTCTTGTCAATGTCGTTGCCAGAAGGGCATACTTGCTGCATATTGCATTGCTCCTCCATTGCTGCATCATCACAGGATATCTCTGCATCTGTCGAGTCACTTTCGTAAGCATTTATTTCAATTTCCTTCACTGTTTCTTCTTCTTCTATCTGGTAACAAAATTGACAATTAATATCATATCTGCAGCCCTTGTCTACATAAATATCAACAGACATTGAATTTGGATATAAACTAGACCCGCACTCACCAACATGTATTGAAGATGTAGATAAATCTAAGATTTTTGGAGATTTAAAATTTGCTCTTTCATATGGTATAAATGTATATTAGCTCTTATTGACCTGTCTGGATGTTACATTTCCAAATTGTTATTTGGCCTGAAAGGTTGATTTGCTTAGGTGTGATGGAAATGTCTCAATGCACGAGGACATTGGTTAGCACTCACAGTATTGAGTCTCATCTAGTTTTGTTGTAATAAATTAGAATGGCAACTTAAAACAAATGCTGTCTTGCTGGACAAATATATCATTCCTACTTATCGTTTTGGATCCTAATAACCTTTTTTTTTGAGTCAATTCTTATAATAATAATTGTATATTATTTGCTAAAAGTAGGAAACAACAAGCAGATGCCGAAGTAACTGAATATGATCAACTATCTTCACGCTTTCTGATTCTAAAAAATCGTATATTGATTGTTGTTAATACGTGTGTGGTTCTTTGTGCAAGCCAGCTAAGTTGGACTGTGGTGTGGAGGTTTGTTATATGCTCAAGCATTTTGAGGAGCTCCCATTATTGTATCAGGAAGTTTAACCTAGTATTGATGGTTGATGATCATCTAATGAGAAGATACGAGCCAAAAAGTGATCCACTTTTTACGGGAAGTGATTATTCAGTTACCTGCACATTAGGGTTTAGCCTTGCTTGGGGGTTAGGGGCAAGGCTGTACTTGGTTTGCAATGAAACTGGGTTAGTAACAATCCATAAACGTATATCGAGGTATATTGTCATGCTTCCAGAAACAATCAGCTATGGAGCAAGGCAACCTGCGTCCTGTGGTTGAGGGGGGACAGCCTAGCTAAGGCTTTGATTCAAAAGAGACCACAAGGGAATTTGGGGGTCAATTGCAAGCGGTAGGTATACTGTCATTTTTCTAGAGACTGTAAACAGCTATGGAGCAAGGCAACTTGCTTCCTGGGGTTGAAGGAGACATTTCCCAGGTAAGGCTTTTCTTTAAGGGGGCATGTTGGGCAGGGCTAGATTGCTCAACCAGTGTTTTCTAATCAATATTTTCGTAATCAGGATGGTGCTGATTGAGTATGTAATTGTTGTCAAAGGACAAAGGAAAACTAAAAAGGGTTTTTCCAGATGCCTCCAGGTACGTCTACTATATCGGTGTCTCACTGAAATCCCTCGTTGGTGCCTTCAAATGCCGCTCATGATGCCGCACAACCCTAAACTATGTTGTTCAAAATTTGAAATCGATATGGAACTCGGATCCATATCCACACCCTATATTTCAATATAGGTGTTGCGGTGATTAGAAAGTGAGGGAGAAGTGATACATTGAGGGAGAGAACGACACAGTTTCTGGGCTCGAAGAGCGGAGAAAGCAACACAAATATGAAACAAGAGTTTATTTGCTTTCATTATCAGAAACATTGGCACTTGGTGAGATGTCACAGCTGACCTCGGATATGCTTTAGGTGTAGCAAATGTCATCATCAAGACATAGACAACGCTAAAGGAGTTAGGAAGAGGAAGAGAACAACTAGGAAGCTGTCTTTTGATGCTAGGTCAGACACGATGCATGGCAAAGAAATCGCAGGCCCATTGCTCAGAGTGCTATCTGGTTTTGCAACTTCGAAGATTGGAAATCACGATCCTCTCTTGGTTGAAGCCCAGGCGAGCCTCGACACTTCTTTCGCTATGGATTTACTGGTCGTGGACATGTCGATGATTGGTGTGTGCAACCTGTCAAAGGTGGAAGTGGCAGATCTCCTCTCCAAAAGCGTCATCACTTGCGAAAAAACTCACTCTAGGTGGCAACAATTGGGCTTTTGAGATGGGTCCCTAACTACAGTGCACCGTTGTCTTGTCGAGATATGAGGGATCCTACTTGATGCCAGGATAGATCTTCAACCAATTCGGATTCATGCTAGGTCGCTCAACTATTGAAGCCATCCACATGCTGAGTAGAACAATGGAGATTTACAGAGCTAAAAGGAAGAATCTCCACATGATTTTTATTGATTTAGAGAAGGCTTATGATTCTGTCCCACGGGAGATATTGTGGTGAGTTTTGGAGAAGAGACAAGTACCTATCCTATGCATTAACCTCATAAAAGATATGTATGATAGAGCTTCATCTTGTGTAAGGTTACAGTCTGGGAAGACTGACTATTTTGTCATCAACACTGGTTTGCATCAAGGTTTAACTTTAATTCCATTCCTTTTTTACTTTGATTGTGGACGAGTTGACAAGTTACATTCAGGATGAGATACCTTGGTGCATGTTATTCACTGATGATATTGTGTTGATTGATGAGACTAGAGATGGAGTAAATGAGAAGCTTGAGGTCTAGAGGCATGCTTTGGAGACTAACGGATTTCGTATAAGTAGGGCTAAGACTGAATATATGGAGTGTACTTTAGTGGAAGCAATGGTGCAGGAATCGATGTTAAGATTGGTGATAATAACATTCAGAAGAGAGATTCTTTTATATACTTGGGATCTATTTTGCAACATAATGGAGAAACTGATGGAGATGTTACAAATAGAATAAATGCAGGTTGTCTAAAGGGGAGAGGTGCCTTTGCTGTTCTCTGTGATAAGAAAATTCCTTTGAAAATCAAAGGAAAGTTTTACAAAGCAGTTGTGAGACCTGCTATGCTATATGGATATGAATGTTGGCATGTGAACCACATATATGTGCAGAGAATGGTAGTAGCAGAAATGAAAGTGCTAAGGTGGATGTGTAGACACACACACACACGTAAAGATCGGATTCAGAATGATGCCATCAAAATGGAAGTGGGTGTAGCTCCGATCGAACATAAGATGCGAGAAAATCGCTTAAGGTGGTTTATCCATGTGCAAAGGAGGTCAACTGATGCACCGGTGAGGAGATGTGAGTTTTGGAATTTTGAGCCGGTTAAAAGAGGGCGTCGAAGGCCCAAGAAGTGTTGGAATGAGACTATACAAAGGGATCATAGTTTTTTAGATCTAATCCCGAGAATGACCCAAGATAGATCTGAATGGAGGTAAAAAAATTCATGTAGCTGACCCTACTTAAAGTGGGAAAAGGCTTTGTCGTTGTTGTATGCGAGTTGGTGGGGCGAAATCCACATGTTTTTTCACTTGAGAGCCACCAATGGTGCAATTGCTTCTTGTCAGGGGGCCATGCTTTACGTATGTGTGGACACATACGTAAAGATCGGATTCGAAATGATGCAATCAGAAAGAAAGTTGGTGTAGCTCTGATCGAAGATAAGATGCGAGAAAACTGCTTAAGATGGTTTGGTTATTTGCAAAGAAGATCAGCGGATGCACCAGTTAGGAGATGCGAGTGTTGGGATGTTGAGCCAGCTAAGAGAGGGCGAGGACGACCCAAGAAGTGTTGGAAAGATACTATACGAAGGGATCTTAATTTTTTGGATATAAGCTCGAGATTGACCCAAGATAGATCTGAATGAAGGCGAAGAATCCATGTAGCCGACCCTACTTAATTGTGGGAGAAGGCTTTTTTGTTGTTGTATAAGAGCTACTTGTTAGGTAGGTAAGGTCTACTTCTAGCTTCTATTGAGGGCTGGCAAACATCCTTTGGCTGGAGTGATGTTGATTATGGAGGTTGATGTGGGGTCAGAGCACAACGCTTGGATGAGGAGTGATTGTACCGCATTGTTGGTGAGTCACTTGATGTAATGATGTAAGTAGAGCAACATCCGATGCTTTGAGGAGCGGAAGAGTCATTAAGGTAGGTGGAGCAACAAGTGGTGCTTCAGGGTTTGGAAAATGTGTTTAACTTTCGGGAGAATTTCCTTCTTTCGAGGAAGAGATGACACTGGATAAAGATGAGATAAAATCATGGAGCTCAAGGCAGTGGTGTGCATATGTGTTGGGGCCCTTCATTGTAGAGTTGAATATCAAGGGCACTTTGTTGGAAATAGACAATCTTTTATTGGTAGACTTGATATAAAAAAGCCCAAGTTGTGGCAGGCATCTACTTGGTAACAAGATTTTTAGTGTCATTCTGATTTATGTTGATGACATCATTATTACATCTGACTTACAGGGGATCCGTGAGGCCAAGAAGTTTCTTATATAACAATTTGTCACCAAGGATCTTGGTGAACTACGATACTTCCTTGGGCTTGAGTTTGCCAGGAATAAGAAAGGTCTTTTGATGACCCAAGGGAAGTGCGTTACAGATCTCCTTCTAGAGACGTATGACATACTGCAGACCTGCCACTACTCCTATTGATCCTAGTATACAACTTTATGACAATGATGCAAATGCGGTGGACAAGAGTAGATACATGGAGCTTGTTGGGAAGTTTCTCTACGCTATTATTATTGGGCTAGAAATTTCCTTTGCAGTGAGCAAAGTTTGGAGCAACCTTAACAAGCTCACATGGATGCCGTTTATTTGATCCAAAGGTATTTGAAGTCTTCTCCTGGTACAAGATTGCCATTCAACACATGGACATCTCTTGCCATCATAACATGTGTAGATATAAACTATGCAAGATGTCTAAAGGCCGGAGGTCTATATGTAGTTTTGCAGTCTTCATAGGGAATTAATTGGTCTCATGGGAAAGCAAGTAGATTGTGGTTGCCAGGTCGAGTGTTGAATCCAAATACAAAGCCATGTTATGATATAGGGAAGCATTGAGATGATGTAGGTTAGATCCATTCTGACAGACTTAGTTGTTGATGCGCCTCTTCCCATGCAATTACTTTGTGACAACTAAACTGCTCTATTCATTGCCAACTATCCCACTTTCCATGAGAGGACCAAAACCATTGAGATAGTTTGCCATTACACATGAGATGTGATACTGAAGGGCCTTGTCTCTACTTCCCATGTTAGCTCAGTGTAACATACAACCTTGTGTTTTCTCCAAGGCCCAATTCAAGGAGCCGTTATATATGTGTTCTAAGCTTAGCATGATTGGCATCTATGTTCCATCTTCAAGGGGAGTGTTGAGAGTTATTTTGTATTTTCACATTTATTTTATGTCTCTTATGTAATTTGCCTTCTAGAGTTTCTCCTCTCTATAGAAGAGATCCTTATGGACCTTAGAATAATCAAGTCATTCATTTCCTTCCACAACGATAAATCTGCTAGAATGAACATAACAATAAGATGTGAATTGAGCTCTATCTCCCGGAGATGGTGAGATGCTCTCGAGTCCATAATCCAATCTGAAATATCTGCCTAGGACAACTAGTAAGTGCGTAGGCTATTTCTGAATTTCATACAGAGGCTGCAACGTCAGATGGGGCTGAAGAAGTACTAGTAGGGCATGTGGTAGGAGTCATAATCTCCTGAGACAGGAGCCAATATCATCGAACTCCATTCATTGGAGTTGCACCAAGATCCATGGGGATCTCTTCTGTCTTCTTGGATGTAGTTTCTTTATGGAGGGGCTTTACTTCACGTTGCTCGTGGTCTTCTAATATATTACCATGCTTGCTCTAGAGTTCTCTTATTGCTTGTTCTTAGTGATGTTTCTCGTGTTTTTCTCCATTCTATTGCATAAAAATTATTTGCCATTAATTTTTCTTCGGATCCAACATGGTTAATTTTGTAATTCCCAACTTCACTTTTTAGAATACATACCATACTTCCTTTTATAATAAAAGAACTAGATGCCTGATCAATAGAGGTAATAGTAGGCTCAATTTGCTTGGCAACACGGGCGGATGCATGGTGACCATACTTATGGTAGCAAGTATCCTTGGAGTGTCCGAAACAGTGGTAGTATGTGCATTGCTGAGGTGAACGCCCGCCTCCTCTGCCAGAGATTCCATGACCTTTAAACCATGCTGAAAATCCCTTGTCACAAGATGTGGTATCTGTAGAAGTTGGATGAGGCACTATGATCTTGCTCAATCAGCTGTAGGCTTCCTCCAAGGAAGGTATAGACATGCATGTAAGAAGTTGGTTGCGTGTGGCATCAGACTATGAATCAAGTACTGCCAGAAATATGCAACCATTGTGGCTTTCCTGTACGCCATATGTTGCTCTCTAGAACCATTCAGAGGCATGATGATGTGAAGCTTCTAAAACATGTCCATGAGCTAGTAGTAGAAAGCATGAAGAGGCGACCATCCTACTTGGTTGTGAAAATGTCATACTGAAGCTGTAGGATCTTCGTTTCATTCCATACTTGAGAATATGTAGCGGCTATGATTTCCCACATTGCATTGACAATGGGTTGATGGAGAATATCGTTGTCTCTCCATGGTAAGGGTACCCGATAGCCAAATACACTCATACACATCATCTTACTTCCATGATGCATTCATCCCAATCTTGTTGTCCGAATCAAGCTGCGTCATAATACACTCCTTGCTGCTCTCTATTATGCTCATGAATTTAATGACCTATAGTTCATAATTGGTCCCAACCATCTTGACGATGGGCGGGGGAGGGGGGGGGGCTTTGAAGGTCTAGGAGGAGGATATATCATGATGGATAAAGGAGTCTAGGAAGGATGAGCCTGGAGTGGTAGATTGATCGGAAATTGTCTACATGATCATCCAGGGGATTGATTGTTTGTGCAGACTCTAGGCACAACCGTTCCTATCAACTTCAGAAATGCTCCAGGTCAAGCGGGTGGGTATAGGGGTCCGAAATTGCCCTAAAAGATCCAAATTCTGACCACTTGATGACCTCAGGCGCGTGGTGGCACTTGTAGGGAGGTGTGGTGCTGCTGGGGTGGCGAGGGAGGGTTGGGGATGCGTTTGGTGCCCTAAGCGACATCAAGGGGCTGCAAGGATGTGGCTAGGGGCCACTGACAATGGCGAGGGGTGACCACGAGATGTGGCTAGGGTTTGCGAATGCGCCTAGTAGCTATGATAGGTCCCTGAGCGACGTCGATGGAGCTAGCAATGGTGATAGAGCCACTCATGGCAGTGATGGGGAGGTGCGACCCACGAAAGAGGGGCGACAATGCACATGTGGAGGCTAGACGGTGGGGGTGGGGTCGGTGGGGCTCTGGATTAGGACTGTGGCCATATAGAAGGATATGAATGACTTGATTATTCTTGATGCCCTATAGGGCTCTCTTATAGAATATATTTCCAATACGAATAAAAAATACAAATAATTCTCAACAAAGCTAAAAAGCAACAAGAGAAAGAGGAAGTCAACAAGTAGAGCAATACTAAAAGTCTGGCACTGGAAGCAAATACAATCTCTTCAGATGAAGATTCAAAGAAGAATATATTGCCGTCATGGCTCGAAGCTTCACGGAGTTCTTTAAAAATCAGAGCAGTCCAAAAAAAGGAAAGCGAAGATGTGTGCTACAATTGTAGGTAAAAAATGCCACTTCCAGAAGGAATGTCCCTTAAACAAAAGTACTGAAAAGTAAATGACTCCTTAAGATGGCATCATTAATGTATCACAAGAAATTTCCTAAGAGAAAGGCTATTCAAGCTACATGTGATAGAAGAGACTCATGCAAAAGTGATGAAGATGAATCGGATCATGAAACACTTCTCGGCCTAATGACAATCACCAATGTGGTAGCATCTTATGATTTCACTTTTGATGAAATGTTAGGTTTTCATGAATTACATGGATTAGCATAATATTCAAAAGGGAAACTATTTCTCTAAAAACAAAAGTCAAAATTCAACAAAAATAGCATGAATATGAGATTAAAGACCTCAAAGAAAATGTAAGCTTCATAAGTAATAACATAAGAGAACTAAAGCTATAAGCTTCCTACAGAACAACATATGAGAACTTCAGCTAAAATTGGAACTTTAGTGAATTACTTATCCAAGTCCATCAAAAGAATGGACACCCTCGATAAATTATTAGGTATAAGCTAAATTTGGTGTAGGTTACCAACCAGGCATTACCTAAAAAGGAAATTGACAATGCTAACTGTTGGAGTATATGCGTCATTTGTACCACATCCAGTGTTTAATCCAACATCTACCAGTAGTGGGACTTAGAGGTTCTATGGAGGCTATATAAGAAGCCCCAGACCTCCTATATCAGATGAGAAAATTGAATGCAACAATCAGTACTTTGAGGCGTTCTTCCGTGGTTTCATCCCACTCCTTAGAGAGTAGGATTCCACGTAAAAATCACGTTGTTCTTCAATGTTTATTTCTTTATCTCTGATATTAGCTTCTGCATTCGTAGTTTCTAACACTAAGACATCAAATGCCAAAACTTCACATATTGATTACAAAAATCTGTGGATCTTCTAAGGAACCTTAGTAGCAGTGCAAGGACCTACAAAAGATTGATATTAAAACCACTATGAATTATTATTTTGCAGATTTTAGATCCTTGAAGATGTAAACCATAAGAAATGGTACTACTGAATCAGAAAGGTGCGAATAGAGTAATCCTGCATATGCCCCCGCATACCGCTTAAGCGCTATTCAATGACCTGTCCGAACGCATACGCATACCGCTTTCCTGAACCTTGGTGTCATGCGACTGTAGCATGACCATCTCCTCCTCCATGGTTAGACGCCACTGACTCTCCTGAATAGCTTGCTGATATGTCCAGGGTATCTCCACAACTGATAGTGCCAAGGTAAATCTTCTGAAATCCTTTGAAAGTCTGCTCAAGGAAACATGTGTTGCAAGAGGATATATAGCACACGTACATCTCTACTTTCACAGAGCAATCGACACATCAAGATCATCTGTTATGTCCTGAACCTATAAGTTCCCCTCTTGAGAGGGTATCGGGTACTGCTTATCCTGTAGTGACTCCTGTTGCACAAACAACTTAGTAGTACCATTATTAGAAACAATATGCTAATTACAAACCTGAGGCGTGCTGCATGATGGGGAAGACCCGTTAGTAGGGGGAACCGAGCGAGACATGCGATTAAACACACATGGCAAAAAACTGAGTCAATATAGGTGGTGTTCGAGGGGCAACCGCATGAGCATGTGGAGGAACATGAGTAGGTACATGAGATGGCGACGATGGTGGTAGTGGACTGGGCGGTGGCTGAGCATGAGTAGGATTAGGTGGACGTAGAACTGTAGGAGGTGGAGGTATGTATATCTCGTCATTAGAGTCTGATGGGACCAATCTATCACATATAGGAGAGAAATACACGACAGACTCAAATAATGTAACATAATCACTGACAAAGTATGACCGTCGAAGCAGATTAAAGCAACGATACCTCTTTTGGGTATGAGAGTAGCCAACAAAAACACACTTGACATCTCTGGGGGAGAGCTTGTCACGACCAGAAGAAAAATTATGAACAAAGACTACATATCCAAACACATAAGGTGTGAGGGAGAATAGATTCTTCTCGAGAAACACAATCGAGAAAGGGATCTTTTCTCCCAAAAACAAAGGCATGCAGTTCACTAAGTAGCAAGCAGTGAGAATCGCATCACCCCAATAAGCATGAGGAGCTCGACTATGAATCAACAAGGTTTTGGTCCCATCGAGTAAGTGACAGTGTTTGCGCTTGACAACACCGTTCTGTCGAGATGTATGGGCACACGAGGTCTGGTGTACAATGCTAAGAGACCTGAGAAACTCATAAAGGTGTAGGGAGCAAAACTCTAAGGTGGCGTTCGGTTGGGGGGTTACCCCCCACTTTGGGTGGGTAGACCCCCAAAACCCACAATTTTAACCCACTAGTGGGGCCCACTCCCTTTCTATAAAAAAATATATATTATATCATCATATCATCTAAAAATCATAAAATACTCAACTTCTACTCACTATTCCAAACTTCAACACAATCATATCACAAACTACACACTTTTTCAAATTTCAATACAATCATACCATAATAACTACCAACTTTTTCAAATTTCAATACAATCACATCACATAAATCCTCTCAACCCTTAACCTTCCAACCAAACACACTAACACAAAAACGGGTTATCCACCCCCGGATAACCCACCAACCAAACGCACCCTAAGGCATTATCAGAACACAGATATTTGACATTGGCAGAAAAAAATGTTCTTTATCTCATTAATGAATGACTTGATAACAGACCCGACCTCAGAGATATTCTTCAAAAGGAAAATCCAAGAAAGTCTAGAAAGATCATCTATAGCGATCAAATAAAAAATGATATCCATGTTGATCAAGAACATGACTCGAACCCCTGAATCTAAATGAAGGAGCTCAAACAATTGAGAACTGCTCGGACTCTGACGAGATGGAAAGGTAGTGCTTCCCAAGTTAAAGAGCCTTACACTAAAAGGAAGATCATGCGGGAATCTATGGGAGGACATGACACATCTTATGCAAAGGAAGGTGGCCAAAACGAAGGTGCCATAGGTACAATGAGATTGGTCCAGTAGGAATAGTAGAGGCACCAGCATGAGGAAATTGGACCAGTCTATAAAGCCTCTGCTGCTCACGACCACATCCAATCACCCTGCACGTGAGTATGTCCTGAAGCACAAGAGACGAAGGGTAAAAAATGATACGACAGGGCGACAATGCAGATCCTTACTCAACAACAACAACAAAGTATTTTCCCACAATTAAGTAGGTTCGGCTACATGGATTCTTTGCCTCCATTCAGATCTATCTTGGATCAATCTCAGGCTTATATCCAAAAAATAAGATTCCTTCGTAGTCTCTTTCCAATACTTCTTGGGCCGTCCTCGCCCTCTCTTAGCCGGCTCAACATCCTAAAACTTGCATCTCCTAACTGGTGCATCAACATACTTTCTTTGCAAATGACCAAACCATCTTAAGCGGTTTTCTCGCATCTTATCCTTGATCGGAGCTACACCAACTTTCTTTATTATTGCATCATTCCGAATTCGATCTTTACCTGTGTGTCCATACATCCACCTTAACATTTTCATTTCTACTACAACCATTCTCTGCACATGTCTATGGTTCACAGGCCAACATTCAGATCCATAGAGCATAGCAGGTCTCACAACTGCCTTGTAAAAATTTCCTTTGATTTTTTTGATTAGAAATTGGGCGAGTCCCCACCGCGGGGATCACCGCCTAATATATTTCATTAATAACGTATTGTATTACATTACCGAGAGAGCCAGAAGTTATACAAAGCGTTACAATGTGCCACTGCGTTCTCACTGTAGAAACACTGATTTTTGAAAATAAGCTCATTACGACCCATCCATATAGCCGAGAGAGCAGTTAGCGGTTTCGAGCAGTCCTCACTAGAATTACCAGCAAACCTTCGGATGGATTCCTAGAAAGCATGCATCCCTTCACACTGCAGTCAGTGGATATCGAGATCGACCCAGACCCTTTTAGACCAAACGCAACTAAAGAAGAGATGTTCGGCGTCTTCAGCCGCATCACCGTACCTGTCACATCGGGTGTCCGGAAGGTGGAGGATGCACCCCTCCTGATTTTGTCCATAATCCTCCCCTATCTAAGGCACCGGAGAAAAACTTTGACCCTTACCGGAATGTTTGCCGTCCATATTATGCGCATATCATGACAAAACTCAGCATCCCTTTCCTCAGTCTCCTCGTCAGATAAAGATATGCCTTCTTTATCGTGAAAGTTGTGCCTCCCCAACGGTAGTGGTCGCGATCCCAGGAGAAGGGCTCCCGCCATGCAAGGGAGTCCAAAAGAGCCAAGTATTCGTCACCACGCTGTTCCGGGAGTTTAGCAAGAAATGTCGACGCCCATGCATCCTCCACCGCCACCTGAGATAGCGTCGCCTCCTTCATTGTCGACAATGCGAAGAGGCGAGGGAATATAGGCTCTAAGCATCCGTCACCTGTCCAATTATTCTGCCAGAATTTGAAGGTCCTGCCATCCCCAACAACAGGTTGGAGGCATGAAGCCAACTGAGGCATAATCGCTCGAATACCAGCCCACAGCGACGATTCGAACTTCACCTGCCACGACGCTAAATCGCCTCTCACCCTGTAGATCTCCCGCAACAGATTTACCACCTGCGTGGTAGACGGTCCCCAAATACGGATTGCCCACTTAGACAAGAAGACCCTGTTCATGCCCTCCAAGTCTCTGACCTCAAGGATGCCATCTTCACGTCTCTTGGTGATTTCTTCCCATTTGACCAGGTGAATACCGCGAATCCTGCTTTTTACCTTTAGACTAGAAGAATCTCTTCATCAGTGCCTCTAATTTTTTCCTCACCCCGACCGGCATCAGCCTCGTAGATATGAAAAAGGTGGGGATGGCAGTTAGAACGTGCTTCAGGAGGACCAACTTCCCCCCACAAGAGAGCAAAACCGCCATCCAGCCAGCCAGCCGTTGCTCCATCCTCATCACAAGACTATCCCAATCCGTACTTCTGAGCTTGGCTGCTACAAGAGGTAATCCCAAGTAACGTATCTGTAAGTTCCCTATGGTGTACTCCGTAATAGTTGCTAAGTGGGCTCGATCCGTGACATCCATCCCAAAGTCAACAACAATCGATTTAGCCTTGTTGATTTCCAAGCCAGACATCTCGCCGAAGATTTCTGCCAGCTGCACCATATTGTCTATCTGGTCGTTGGTACCGCCCATGAAGACAATGGTGTCGTCCGCATATTGTAACAGGGGGATGGAGATGTCCCCCCTACTGTAGCCCACGCACCAACCTGTCCCAACAGCCTGACGTAAGATTACCCCCAGAGCGTCTGCCATGATAATGTACAACATCGGATCCAGAGGGCACCCTTGTCTCACCCCCCCGCTGCGGTTGGAAGAATCCCCCCTCGGGCTTGCCATTCACCAGGATCCCGTATGATGAGGTGGTGACGCATGTCTTCATCCAGTCCACCCACTGCTCCGGGAAGCCCTTCCTCCGTAAGGAAGTCCATAAGAACCTCCAGTCCAGTGAATCATACACCTTAGCGTAATCAACTTTCCAAAGCGCCCCTCTTGCCTTCGAGCGCTGCTAGTCAAGATAAATTTCCGTAGCCATGACGAGGCCATCAGCCATTTGCCTCACCAGGATGAAGGCCGTTTGGCCCTGGAGAACGACAGTGCCCAGAACCTCCCTAAGCATGTTCGCCCGAATCTTTTCGATGAGGTAATTCCCGTTCAAAAGAGCGATCAGTCGATAATCTTCCACCTATTGAGGGTAATCTTTCTTCGGAAGCATGAAGAGCAGTGCCCTGTTAATCCTTTTGAGACCCTTGTTTCCATCCCTGAATTCATTAATTACATCCATCAACTCCTTCAACAAATCCCAAAACTCCCTGTAAAAAAGAATTGGGAAGCCGTCCGGGCCAGGGGCCCCTTCCGAGTTCAGGCCGAAGACCGCCTTCCTGGCTTCCTCCATAGAAAAAGGAAGAAGTAGACTCTCGGCCCGCTCCTGAGATAACATTTGCACGCCAATACCCATCCATCCCCAACCACTCCCTTCCCTCCTCGAGGCGGCCACGAAATGGTTTCTCAAAGCCCTCCCAATAGCGGCCTCCCCTGTAATCTGCTCCCCAGCAATCTCGACCTCATGAATGTGATCCCACCGCCTCTGACCTAACGCCACAGAGTGAAAGACGGATGTGTTGGCATCCCCCTCTCATAGCCACCTTTGTCTGGATCTTTGACGCCACTCCACCTCCTTTTTATCCTCCAGCATTATTTTCTCTAACAAAACCTGCCTATCTGAGAACTCCTCCTGTGACAACTCTCTTTCATCGTCTAGGCGATCCCACGCTGGCATTCTATTCTGAAGCTCCGTCCTCCTCTTCCTGCGCCTGGCCTTGACATCCCTTCCATAGTTCAAAAGGATCTCAGCATGGAGAGCTTAGCCATAAACATATTGACCGACGCACCATCCACCGCGCTCCATTCCATATCTCCGTGACCTTGTCACGGAACCCCAATTCCATCAACCAACTCCGCTCAAAGCGGAAGCAAAACCGGTGCATGTTTTCCTCCTCAGACGACCAGAGGATTGGAGTGTGGTCGGAGTGAGTGCGAGGTAGTGCCCATGCCCTCGATAGAGGAAACTTCGACGCTCCGGCCGGAGAGAGCAGGAAGCGATCCAGCCGCGAGCGCGATCTTCGATTTCTCCAAGTAAATGAAGACCCCGCAGCATCAATGATAGACAACCCCATAGCGTGAGACATCTCGCGGAGCGCAGCCGAGCCCGGGTCGCGCCCTCCACCTCCCTGCGACCTGTGATCTGGAAGCAAATTGATGTTGAAGTCGCCCCCGACGATCCAGACCCCCATCCCGATCGATTGGCGCAGGACCTCCAGCTCTTCAAGCAAGTCGCTCCGGTCCCCACCACTAGGTCCATAAACATTCGAGACCAAGAGCACAAGACCGTCCCTCCTTCTGCGAAGTCGCATCGAGAGGCAGTGAGTGGATTGTTCCGAACCCACAAAGTTGAATAAGTCCTTCCACGCTGAGATCAAACCGCCAGACGCGCCTTATGACCCTCGCTCCGCCATCTGGAATCGGCCCCCACCGTCTAGACTCCTCATCTCTGGCTCCGCGCCGGTCTGCAGTTTCATTTCGTGGAGAAGAAATATGTCCGCACCTGCATCTGCTATCAGGTTCTTAACTCCCATTCTTTTCTCCGGTCTTCCCAACCCCCTAACGTTCTACGATAAGATCTTTAGGGTCATAGAGGACGCTACGTCTTCCTAGGTGGTACCAGCCCCAAAAGCTTCGCCATGCCCCTGTACTGAACACAGAAGCGATTCTGGAAATCCCACGACGTTGATGACGAGGTAGCGACATCAGGTTGAGTCACTTGCTCCCCCGCCACTAGATCTGCCGCGACGATCAACGCCGCCCTCCTCTGCCTCCGAGATGTGGAAGGTTTCCTCACGTAACAAGATCCGAACCTGGGCGCCTCCTTTCCCTCATCTCCGTTCACCCCCGAGTTTATAACATCGGACTGTCCGCCTGGCAGTGGGCTATGGATTTGCTCCGTTCTCAGTTCACCCATCCTTTCCCTCTCCACCCCACCCATAACCTTCTGATCACCGTGCCGCTCCCCTGCTCCACTTTGACCCCCGCCTCGAGGTCCTCCCCACCAGTCGATGCAGGTCTGGGAAGTAGCCTAGCCCCACTCCTGTCGGGACTAACGAAACCATATGTTGGCATCTCAGAGTTTGGGGCTCTCCATATACATCTGAAGCTGCCAAAGAAGAGGACTTTGGCCACCCCCGTCGGGAGTTGTGTCTCCGCAAGACTCTCCTTGATCTGATGTGGCTTCCGAATCGGGTCCAACTCCGGATCCGTCTAGGGGTTGTCTGAGGATTCACCCGGGATAGAAACCACGTTGCCCGACCCGAGGAGCTCTTCCATGTCGGCCCCCGATTTGATAGACACGCTGGGGCCCAATATCCCCCCTGGGGTGTGACCCAACGTATGAAGTTGTAACAACGCTTGGTTCCCAACATCCGCCTCTGGGAAAAGATGCACGCCAGGAGACGGAAGACCAAGAGAAACCTCCACACACCGCAATGATTCGCCTTCCTGGCGACCTTCCATCTTCTCCGACCGCGAGTACTCTTGATGTCGATCATCGTCTCTTCCCGATTTCGTCTCCGGCCAGCTCTCACCCCGCGTCGCCTTGCCTTTAACCCGAACATGTGTCTCCGCTTTTGCGATCTCGATCAGAAAGTTCCACCCACCTACCCGGGCCCTCCACCACTCGAGTTTATTTGCTGCTAACCTTCGAACCTTCAAGATTGGCTCTAAAGGCTCCCCAAGACATGTGCCCAACGATTCCACTCGCTCGACCTCCGCCACACCAGCCATCAAAGCACGTAGGACTCCAAAGTTGCGGAGTTTCAATGGCACGCCTTTGATGCAGACTCGTTCGACGGGAGTAGGAAGATGTGAACCATCCTGCGCTGACAAACTGCGCCATTTAAGGCCCATCCAGCCTCCTTTTGATCATCTCAAGAGCTCGCGGGCCTCAACGTCCGATAGACCTTTCGCCAATATCTTCGTAGGAGAAAGAGGGACCAAGTCCCCTCGAAACTGGGCCGTCGAAATCAACCTCACATCCGACGCACCAATGAAGGGGGTCGTCCCCAGCTCAACCCCCTCACCTAAGAGCAGGTAAGGAGGTCGACCTCCCACACTCCTACGCACACAGGCAATGGAGGGACGAACGCTGGCCCTGTGCGATAGGCCTTTGCACCGAAAGCAGCGTATAATCTCACGACACTGTCGAGCCTAGTGAGTGATTGAACCGCATCGAAAGCAACCTCTCCCGAACAGATTGACGAAAGTTCTCTTGCCTCCTTCAACACGATGACAACATCGACGTTCCCTGCGACTCGTAACCATAACCCACCCTTCTCGCGGTCCCCCATCGAACCCCTCCATCCTTCCACCAAACCCCACCAAACTACAAATTATTACCACGAGGAATCAATTTCCTTTGACTTTTAAAGAAATTAGTAATCTGACTAACAAAAAGTAAGTTCATCTGAAAATCAGGGGCGTATAAAACATTCTGAAGGTGCATGGATGGCGTCAGATACACCTCTCTCTGTCATGTGACGGGTAAAGTGGATCCCATTAGCAATAACAACCCATTTGCGAGGAGGTATAGTCTTGTAGGACCTGAACCGGGCTCTGTCTCCACACAGATGTAGGATACACCAAAGTCAATGATCCACTCTGTCATATCTGCACAACTACTACCAAAAAAAGCGTAAGCGATACCTAAGGAGCTCAAAGAGGCTCTGGCTGCAATATCTGTGGATCCTGTAGTGGTGGTGCTGATCACTGGAGTCATGATCTCTTGTATACGAGAGAGAATGTCATCCGGGCGTGGATCTGCCTAGGAAGTTGGATTCTCTGAAGGCTCGATCTGTTTTGCCACACGAGCATACGCATGGTATCCATGCTTCAGATAGCATGTGTCCTCTAAGTGTCCTGAACGACGACAATAGGTGCAAGGACAACGTTGGCGTCCACTGCCTTTGCCACGGGAACCACACCCTCTAAACTGGGTAGACCTTCCTCTACCGCGAGAAGCTGCCATTGCTGTAGATGGATGTGGAATGATCGTAGGAGGAATAAGAAGCCTGCTGAGACGATTGTAGGCCTCCTTCTTGGGAGGTATAGTCGCCCCAATAAGGAGTTGTTCTCGTGCTGCATTATACTTCGAGTCGGGCGCAACCAAAAAGACTCCAACCATCATGGAGTTCCTGTATGTCATCTGCTGCTCAGTGGATGTCGCAATATGCATGAAGCTGTGAAGCTTCTCGGACATGCCACGAAGCGAGGAGTAGGATGTGTGCAGTGGACGACCATTCTGCTTGGCCATGTAAATGCCAAACTGAAGTTGAAGAATCTTGACCTCATTCTTTGCTTGGTCATAAGTAGATGCCAGAATATCCCACATTGCCTTTGCAGTGGGATGATTCACTATATCATTGACTATCTCCGTGGTGAGGGTCTCAAAGAGCCAAATACATGCATATGCATCGCCTTGCTTCCATGAAGCGTTGTCCCCAGTCTTATCTATCATCTCCGGCTTTGTCAAAATGTGCTCCTTATTGTTGCAATGCATGAGGGTGAGAAACTGCATGGACCACTTATAGTTGGTCCCGTCCATCTTTATGATGGGAGCCAAGCCCTTTAAGGCACTGGACGAAGAAAAGATATCACCCTTGTTCTCTGCCATGATAGAAGAACGATTGAAAACGGAACTCGACTGGGAAGTAGACCTATCTGAGTGATTCTACACAATCATATGGAGGATAGGTTGTACATGTAGACTCATACAACCATCCTCGTCACTCCTCGAGCCACACTAAGGCGGAAAAACATGATTTATAAGTCTGAAATCATGTTTTCCGGTCAAACTTAGACCTCTTCAGACTGCAGATCGGATCGCAGAGGCGTGCAGAGGTGCGAGGAGGTATACGAGAGGTTGCTGAGATGTGCATCAACCCCTTAGTGGCCCTTGGGAAGGGCTGACGACGACCTTGTAGCTGCGCGCGGAAGCTGCTGAGGCCATGACGATGCTTCCTGGGGATGGCGGTGACTGGGGAGGGGAAGGGAGGGCCCACGCGGCGGCGCGGTTGCACGCGTGAAGAGAGGAGGCTGACGGTTAGGCTCTAGGGTTTGGGTGGGATATGAGAACTCCGATCTAGGACCGTCGTTTCGATACCTTGTAGAAAAGAAGAATGAATTGAGTTATTGATGAGGCCCTAGGGTTCTCTTATATAGGAGAGAAACCTGTTGAGCAAATTACATGAAGAAGATAAAGAAAATAGAAATTACATAAACACTATAAAAGATAACTAATATCTAAACACTATAAAAGATAACTAATATCTCAACATAATGTATCTCAAGGTGTTCAAGGCATTCACATTTCACAACCACGTTTGATATATCTATGTTTGTATCCCTCGACGAGGCAAAATCTATTGATGAGATGTGCAACAATGAATCGTGTCTTATAGTAATGCAAGATGAATTCATTCAATTTGAACAGAATCATGCATGGAACTTAGTTCTCAAGCCTAGTGATCACTCCATCAGTGGAAGATGAGGTATTTAGAAACAAAATGGATGAATTGGGCAATATTTTCAGGAATAAAACGAAAGGTTTTGCACAAGGATATAATCGGGAAGAAAGCATTGATTTCGACAAAACTTATGCATATGCCGATAGGATCAAGTCAGTCAGAATGTTGTTAGCATGCTCCTGTTGTCAAGATGTCAAGCTATTCTAAATGGATGTAAAATGTGCATTTCAAAAAAACATCAAGAAAGACGTTTATATCAATCGAACTCTATATCTTGAAAATCCTATGTAAAACCCTGCAATTTCGATTATTTTTCAGTCTCAAAAAGTCTGGTCAATTTTACGCTTGTTTGAAGAATCTCGTTGAGCTCATTCCAACGAGCCTAAGAACACGAAATTCCGTCACCCGCAGCTCAAGTTATGCACATTTTATAGTGCAGTGGCATTTTCGTCTTAAAAAATCCGAATGGGAGGAAGAACACTGTACTACCATCTAAGTGGGTACTCTTACCAATGCCAAAGTACCCAAAAATATATTACATGTTATTAATACTTGTAATCAGGGTGATGGGGGATCTGTATTGATAATTAAGCTTTACTGTATATATTTGCAGATGGAGAATCTAAAATGAAACTTTCAAAAATGGTAAGAAAATAATTAAACTACGAGGATTGCATTACGAACACTTGTAACTTCAGCTGTTGCTCCAGGAGGGACATGTGTATCTTTCGAATCCATCGGCAGTGGATATATGTAAAAAAGGTCATCCTCAACGTTGTCCTGCTGCTGTCGCCAAGACACGGATGATGATGGTGGAGAATAAGAAAAATCGAGATTACGTGAAGAAGAGAGGGTTCCTGTTGTTGGTGATTGTATTGCCTGCACGACACAAGTTATGAAATTTTAATCTGACTGGCATGTTAAAAATTTGATCCAATAAATGTAAACATGAATATGACAATGACGTGACCGCTGAATGATTTCAAAGACATCATGCATATGGACAAATAAAATGCTAGACGCTTTTTAAGAAGGCAAAATCAAATTCCATGATTTTTTATGGGCTTAATTGATAATAAACCACAAATACCTATTAATAACTTGGTTACAACTTCTTAGTAATAGATCATCTTCTTTCAATTTTACAGGTAAGCATAAGAGAGGGATGGGCATTCAAAGAGGGTAAAGCTTTCTAGCCGAGGGCTCCATCCATAATAAAGTTTGATTTGCCGTTGTTGTCTTGAGTCTCTTGACACACGTTGGCATATTCTACCTGTAAGGGAAATAATGGTGTACTCAGTGGTGCAACACGTAGACTCTCTCCTGCAAGTCACCATACAAGAAGACATTCTTGAGATTTAACTGAAAGAGAGGTCAATTACGGACCACAACAACAAAAATAAGAATCTTCAATGTAGAATTCCGCGTGACAGGTTAAGTGTATCCTGATAATCCACCCCATATGTCTGGGTGAACCCTTGAGCAGCAAGTTTGGCCTTGCATCTATCCACAGTACCATATATACCGTAAAAACCCACTTGCTCCCCACAACAGATACACCAGGTGGAGCAGGAACAATACTTCACGTGCCAGGAGATTGTAACCCATCCATCTCTTCTTCCATAGCAAGATGCCACCGACTAATTTGCAATGCCTCATGATGTGTTCGTGGTACATCCACAACAGATAGTCCAACAACAAACCTCTGAAGCTCCTCTGAGAGACGTGTAAGAGAAATATGGGAAGCAAGAGGGTACGTAGCACAAGTACACCTCTGCTTCCATAAAGCAATGGGCACGTCAAGATCCTCAGCCTCCTTAGTGATCAAGACAGGAACATCTATAGCCACATGCTTATACCGCTATAAAAGCAAATCACTAGTACCATTAGCAGAAACCAAGTGCTCATAACATACTTGAGACGTGTTGGATGATGGAGGATGCTCATGAGCAGAAGTCAGTGCGTGTAAACCTATGGCAAAAGGATGGAGGTTGCTGGTGGAGATGGTGGAGGAGGTGGTGGTGAGGATGGTGGTGGAGGTGTAGGAGTAATAGGCGTGGAAGACGAAATTAGAGATAAAGGCATGCATAACTCTTCTCCAAACTCCAAAGGAATCAACCTATCACCTGTAGGAGAGAAACATAATAGACTCAAAGAAAGTGACATCCGCACTAACATAATACTTCTGTCGAATAAAATCAAACATCGATATCCCTTTTGAGTCCCGGAATACCTCACAAAGACATACTTGACAACTCTAGGAGAGAGCTTGTCATGGCCATGGGATATATGATGTACAAATGAAACTGACCCAAACATACGAGGAGAGAGGAAGAAAAGATCCTTCTCAAGAAACACAATCAAGAACGGAATATTCTCTTCCAACACAGAAGAGGGCATGCGATTCACCAGGTAACAAGCTATTAGAACCACATCTTCTCAATAGGAATGAGGAGCACGATTTCGAATTAAGAGGATTCTAGGGACATGCAAAGGATGACGATGTTTGGATCTGCTGTCCCATTTTGTTGGAATGTATACACACATGAAGTCTGATGAATAATACCAAGGGTTCTGGAAAACTGTGAAAGTTGTAAACTACAGATATCTAATGTATTGTCAGAACAAATATACTTGACATTTGCAGAAAAATATTCTTTATTTCGTTGATAAAAACCCGAATAACATGACCAACATCAGACTTATTTTTAAGTAGAAATACCTAAGATAATATGGAAAAATCGTCAACAACAACAAGATAAAATATGCACCCCTGATGGTTTGGGAGACGACTCGGCCCCTAAATATCAAGATGGATCAACTCAATGATACTATGACTACTACGACCCTGACGACTCTGAATAATATACCGGTGGTGCTTCCCAAGATGGCAAACCTCGCATTGGAGGGTAGAGTGAGGAGAAATTTGAGGAAGGGCGTGACACAACTTCTACAGAGGAATGTGACCAAACCAGAGGTGCCACATCTAAGGAGAGACTGAGCCAGTGCGAATGGTCAAAGCACTATCATGTTGGGGACTGGACCAGTCTATAGAGACCTCCTTGCTCATGACTTGATCCAACCACACGACCCGTAAGAATGTCCTGAAACACAAGAGAAGATTAATCAAATATATAATGACAATGTATGTCTTTGTTGATTTGAGTAATATGCAGTAAATTCATAGAAAAATCAGGAGCATAAAGAACATTCTGTAGATGCATTATCGAAGTCAACTACACCTCCCCATTTCTAGTAATGGGGGAGTGGGTCCCATATGTTATAACTAGAGATTTGCTTGGAGGAATCGATCTGTATGCACTAAAACGTCCTCTATCACCACAAAGATGGTGTGAAGCTCCTGAGTCCATAATCTATTTTGACAAATATGCTCAGTAACGGTTAGTAACAATATATGTGATACGCGATGTGGTGGCAGATGCTGACGCATCTACCTCTAAAGATCCTGAAGGAGTAGTAGATGACCCAGGTGCATACATAATCTCTCTCAGTCGTACCACAGGCTCATCGAACCTCTGATCAAAAGCGAGAGGAGGAACACCAGCTGGGGGAGTATGATTTGCAACCTGAGCTGAAGTAGGAAAGCCATGCTTGGAGTAGCATGTATCCTCAGAATGACCTGGACTATGGAGTAAGTGCATGGCTTATGGTGTCGACTACCCCTCCACTGCCACGGGTACCACACCCTCTGTACTTCGTAGAACTCTCTACCACGAGATGTGACCATAGTCGAAGAAGTTTGCGACTGTTGAGTAGCACCACCATGTGCTATAAGGAGCCTACTTAATCTGCGGTATGCTTCCTTCATTGGAGGTATAGTGGTATCAGTAAGGATATGTGATTGAACTGCATCATATTCAGGATCAAGATCTACTAGAAAGACTCCGGTCATCATCGAATCTCTGTAAGCCTTGAGTTGTTATGACGAAACAGTCTAGGGAATGAAACCATGAAACCATGAAGCTTCTCAAACATACCCCTGAGAGAAGTGTAAAGGGTCTGAAGAGGATGACCGTTATGCTTAGATGTGAAGATATCATGCTGAAGTTGCAATACCTTCGACTCATTCTTTGCCTACAAGTAAGTAGCGACAAAGATGTTGCATATCGCCTTCGTGGTGGGCTAACTTAGAATATCATTGGCTATCTCTACTGACACCATCCCACATAACCAAACACGTGCATATGCGTCATCTGCCTCCTACGAGGCATTAACCACAGTCTTGTCGGTTGGTTCGTCCCACGTTAGAATGTGCTTCTTATCATTGCATTGCATTAGGCTTATGAATTGCATAGCCCATAACTCATAATTAGTCCCATCCATCTTGATGATGGGTGCTGGGCCTTTGAAAGCACCCGAAGATGGAACGTCGACGTTTGAGTCGGTCTTATTTTTTTGACATGATGACGACTATTGCACCAGGGCTATATACACGGAAGAACACGTCTACACAAACGTACATGAAGATGGTTGCGGGTGTAGACTCATACCACAACCTCTCCCATTCGAAAAAGGATTCCTCGGGTAACTAGAGTGATTTAGATGATCAAAATCACCATAAAACCTCAAAATCAGACCGAATAGTGGATCAAATTGCTCCCTTTGGACGACGAGGAAGCCACTAGGAGGTCTCCCCACTCGCGGCAGCGACAACCGCAATGGTAGTTGACTGCTGCACACGACGGGCGACAACGACGCCGATCTGTTACTGCTGCTGCTTGTGGTGGGTGGCGACGTCGATGATTGGTTGGCTCTGTAGCTGCTTGCTGGTCAGTGATGGTCACGAGCGACTAGGGCTTTAGGTGAGGAAGATGCATCTAGGGCACATGCTCTGGTCTAGGACCGTCGCTCTGATATCACGTGGAAAGGGAAAACAAATAGATGCATTCTATTGTAAACCCATGGCTCTCTTAGATAGGAGAAAAGCCCTATGGGAAAATTACATAAAGTAGATAGATGAATAAGAAATATGAATAATTGATAAATAAAAACAACTATCTCAACATCTATGATATGAAAAGCATCCGAATAGTTTTACTAGGCTTGATGACGTATATGAATAATAAAAAACAACCATAATCAAATAAAGCACTGCATCAGGTTGAAAAATAAAAAGGAGATATAGAGATATAATCGACGTGCCCCGTAGAACTCCCTTTAGAGAGACAATGTCAGTACATTACTAACACCCATGGTGTTGGCATGCCGCCCCTAGGGTATGACGGTCACACGATCGTACATGATACACATCGTGCACGAACGTCCTTGAAAGTCACGTCTGTAGACAAAATCAAAATGGAAGGAAGAAAGAAGCACTTACACATAAAGAAAGGAGAAGGCAGGCGAAAGAGGAGGTTATATTTGTAGCCTTTGGCCACGACTTAACACGGGTATGTAAGTCGTGGTGAACGATTACTCATCTTGGGAGAGAAAGCCAAGGGACGAATAGTTTGAGTCGGAATTCAAAGATACATTCTGGACCCCAAAACAACACATGGTTCATGACCAAACCATAACCTACACATGCACCTACGACCCACGTACGGCTTGATGCAGCACGATGCGACGGGCAAGCACGCAAGTGTATGGTAGTACTAAATCCCCTTTGGCATGGTGCTAGACTTATTTCAAGACTTTCCTTATGTAAGACATTAATAGTTTTCTCTCTACCCAGTATGTGACTAGAAAACCTCCAAACAAGGTATTACAAGAATTGAAATATATTAATACAAGTTAATTTGATCACAAAATTGTATTAAACATCGCAACCAAACTAATTGCAAACATCTTAGGGCTCCCTTCCGGCTAGAGGTACTCCTTCAGTGACGTCCCTCTTACGTACACCACCTGTCAATATGTGAAATGACCCCTACTATTCACCCCTCCAGTGAAAGTCCCTTAGGTGGTTGCAAGAGCTTCTCCTGTAAGGGTGTCCTTATTACTCCTGTGTCCTTTCCCATGCATGGTTTCCCTCCTTTTCTCGACTAAACAAAGAAGGTTGGAGATATCATGGGTTCGTTTGGTTATCGGGTTACCCCATGATAACCCATTTACCCCTTGCATTCCTGGGTCATTCCTGAGTTGGAATTCCATCCCAAATCATTGTAACATCACATCACATTCCTTATTCCAACCCTCTACCAACCCTGATAACCATCCAAACAACTACTATTCATAGGAGGTTACCCCAACCCAATAACCAAACCAACCCCATGACTTCGTCATACTTAATAGGCAACACCACAAACATCAACGATAGTCCTAGCACACTTGTTTGATACAACACTGCTACCATTTGGTTTGATGATGCTAATGGTCAATGGAGAACCTATTATTGATGGAATGACCTGAGAATGACTTTTGATTGTTCCACAATGATATTAGTCGTCAAGTGAATGATAAGGTTTTATATAAAGCATTTTTAAGAGCTTCATCTTTAAATATGGCAAGTGTCACAGGGTCAAAATCCCGCTATTGATTTCAATCGATCCTATGCGGCGTTAGCTAACCCGTAGCTAACCAGCCTTCCCGAGTAGAACGATCACGGACGCGCTCCAACTCTTCTCGATACTCCTGCTTGCTAACACACCGGCACTCAGACACAAGCACAAGCTCGACTATATGGATCACTCAAGAACACTCTCAAGAACTCGCTCAAGAATGCTCAATAACGCAACCAAACGATCACACAAGCACGGACACAAAGCTCTTCTCTTTTATAGAAGGGGAACTCGCTCTAAAGTGGGGTGACACAGTACACTCTCTCTGTACTTTGTGTACTCGCTGCTCGCACTGCTACAAGCACCACGACACTCTGCTACCGAGCTAGTGTCCTGTGTGACGCTTCTCCATTGTCACGTACGGTAGAGCCTCCAGACTATCGTGGATAACCTCCCTAATACCCACGTATTTCGGACTCCTCTTGAAGTCCTTGCTCCATCGATCATTTTCGAGCATCCGCTATCGTATCTGCACGATCATTCTTGATCACAGAATTCGGGGGTGTGACAAGCCTCCCCCACCTGAAGAATTCGTTGTCCTCAACCGAGCATCTCTTCTTCAACTGGCGTCCCGTCACGATCCTCCATCCGCTACGCACCTCCTGATGCTGCTCAATTGGAAGGGTGGTGCAAGCGTGCACCACCTTCCTTCCTGCTTTTTGGTCTTTTCACGAACCACGTCCCTCCATGACTTGGTCTTCAACGTGAAAAGTGGAGCTTCCTCGTCAGTTCCTATTTTCGGTGTATCCCTCCTGGATACACCAGCTCTATCGCTGATTTGTGGCAGCTCCAGCTCCACATGTGGAGTACTCACCTCCACGCTTGCTCATTGACGATCTCTATCGTTCCATGTGGGCGTCCCCACATCCTGGGATCTGTCTGCTTCACGCGTCGAAGAGCCTCCCGTGCAATCCACGCAGTGTTCTTCGACAGGAACTGATTGAAGATATACTTGCACCAATAAGTATCCTCTGTTCCCGCGATCAACTGCTCCAACAGCCGCTCGTAGCTTTGCCCGCTTTCTTGGCACCAACCAAGCTCTGTGATCTTCTCATTCGTTCTGATACCAACTCATACCAACGAGTTGTACCACGAACCGGGCTCTGATACCAGATGTCACAGGGTCAAAATCCCGCTAGTGATTTCGACCGATCCTGTGCGGCGTTAGCTAACCCGTAGCTAACCAGCCTTCCCGAGTAGAACGGTCACGGACGCGCTCCAACTATTCTCGATACTCCTGCTTGCTAACGCTCCGACGCTCAGACACAAGCACAAACTCGACTATATGGATCGCTCAAGTACACTCTCAAGAACTCGCTCAAGAACGCTCAAGAACGCAACCAAACGATCACACAAGCACAGGCACAAAGCTCTTCTCTTTATTAGAAGGGGAACTCGCTCTGGAGTGGGGTGACACACTACACTCTCTCGTGTACTCTGTGTACTCACTGCTCGCATTGCTACAAGCACCACGACACTCTGCTACCGAGCTAGTGTCCTGTGTGACGCTTCTTCATTGTCATGTACGGTAGAGCCTCCAGACTCTCGTGGATAACCTCCCTAATACCCACGTATTTTGGACTCCTCCTGAAGTCCTTACTCCATCGATCATTCTCGAGCATCCGCTATCGTGTCTGCACGATCATTCTCGATCATGGAATTTGGGGGTGTGATAGCAAGGGTGATGAGGGATAATAGACCAGTAAAAACCGAGGATATGGATTTGTCAGTTTTCCAACCCTTCAGATCTTGCTCCAGTATCAAATAAATGATTGGTAGATATGTTGGGAATAATATTTTTTAACTCTAAAGCCTTGTTCGTTTGGAGAATAAGCACTAGAATAAGGGGTCAATCTCTCGTACGATGCGATTCTAAAAAGTACAGCTATTCCAATCCACATCCCATTATTTCAACTTATTTCATCATTATTCCTATCTTTATTCCACCCTACCTACCTTTATTTCACCTTATTCTCCTTGTTCCTATCATTCCAGTCGAACATAGAATAGATCCTTATTCTCCTTATTCCACATCATTATTCCTGCTTATTCCCGAACCGAACACCATTTAAGAGTATGTGTTTGCATGATTTCATCTACCATGATGCACTGGAATGCCTCGTTTTGGGAATAAATAGGAATAAAGACGAGGAATAAGGAGAATAAGGGTCTATTCTCTGTTCATCTGGAAAGATAGAAATAAGGAGAATAAAATGGAATAAGGATAAGTAAGGTGGAACAAAGACAAGAATAAGGCTGAAATAAGGTAAAATAATGGGAAGTAGATGGGAATAGACGTACTATTTGGGAACTACACCGGACAGATAATTGACCCCTTATTCCGCTACTTATTCTCCAAACGAAGATGACCTAAGAGTCTGTGTTTGCACGATTTCATCTACCATGATGCATTGGAATATTTGGCCCATAAAAGTTGCAGAAAATATATCACCATCAACTGTGACTCCATGACAAAATCAGTACCCCAAACGTATTTGGCACAGTCTTAATGAAGTTTTAAAAACAATTGAGGTACAACATGCCATCAACTGACTTACACGCCTGTTTGACCAAGGGAAGCCCCAACTTACCAATCTGACATCAACACGACACAATGATTGAAGCAGTGGGCTCCTACTCTAATGAACATGGTTCCAACCCCACCTTCCCCCTTAACCAGTAAAAAAAACCATCCCAAACTAAGCATGAAAAAGCACAAACACGATCTTTGGTAAAATACCGTCAACATCTCTGATACTCACTGACACCATGCCAGAATTCTGTATTGCAAACTCTGAATTCTGTGTGACATGCTGTTAGGCCCTCCAACTCCTTTGATACTCTCCGTCAACAAGCCAGAATCTCTGTTGCAACTTAATTAAAATTTAAGGGGTTTATTGCAAACGTTCTATTATTTTTGGGGTAGCAAGTAAAAATCCCATTGGTATCATTCTGTGTCCATCCCTTCTTAAATGCTATCTCTTAAATTGTATTTTAGTTTGTTTATGGTTGAAAGGACACGTGTACCACTTCTGAAAATAGGGGTTTTCAATGTACGTTTTTCCCTCAACGATGTACTGAGTTATGTTATTTTCCTATCTAAATCTCTCGGATTCTCTCCCATCCAATGTTTTTGAAACCGAATCGAACACCGAACCGAAAACCTTATCGAAATGGTCGGATCGAGTTGAACCATGTAATCAAATCGGTTCAACCAGAGATGATGACATCATCATTATTTAAAACTGGATTATACCGGACCGGTGAAAAAAAAGTAATTGAACCGACTAATCAAACCGAAATGAAATAAAATGTATATAATATATACATAAATATACTTGAAATATAAATAAAATACATAGATATTATATATATATTTCACACTATACATAAAATATTTTTCATATACACCATTAAATATCATACATGATACATACATACATATATATTATTTGGAATAGTTGATCTATAACATGATATTAGTTTAATTATATTTAAAATCTAATAACTGTAAAAAAATTACTGTAGTTGGTTAGAAGTTTGAAATATGTAACCAAAAATCATTAATTCAATCCCCACTACAACAATAAAAAGGTGTTAATTTTTTCCTATTCTCCTGCAATGTACTTTCCTTCTTTTTATTCTCGAACTCCCGTGTACTTCAAATCTTCCCCTACTATTCTCCCACCAATTATCTCTCCACCTTCCCCTTCCTATCCTCCCGCTTCAATTGCCCTATTCTTCTTGCCTTTTCTGCTTTAATTATCTCCTCCCATTACCCTTATCAACAACAAAAGCTCCTGAAGTCCCACACGAAGTCAACAAATATCACTGTCATTCCCCGCCACCCTCCACATTTTCCTACCATTTTGATGCACCGCCGTCACCGTCTCAGCCACCGTCGCAGATTTCACCACCGATCGACCAATCACCACCAAGTAGCCTCACCACTGCACCCCTGACTCAATCTCCAAGCTTTCCCAAACCCTCCCTTCCGCCATCGAGCACCTCCACCTCCACCTCGTGTCACCTTCGCGGCTCCTTACCTAATGATGCCATGTCTTTCACACACTCGATGGGTAGATACAATTATCACCGACTATAGGTAAGTTGCTCCCCATTTGTATCTCGGGATGCCTCCCAAGGATATCGTCTGAGTCGATTTCCAGCATTATTAGTTTTTTCAGTTCTGGCATTTATTTAGTCATTGTTGCATATTATCATCACTTGTTTGAAAACAAAAATTCTAACTCACTTAAATCAATGTACCAAAACACTACAGTTTGATATCGTGGACTGCATCAAGTTGCATCAAAGCCATTGATCTTGCATCATATCCGTTGTTTTCTAATTTTAAAAACTGTTGTAGTTTTATATATTTGCATTGTCACTGTGTTTTGAAAAATATATTCCTTGCATTCCTTGCTTAGGTCCCTTTTTTACTCCTTGTTAGTTATTTTCTGTTTGCATTATGCCATTGAATTGTGTTATCTGATTGTTTTAATCCAAGCAAGCACCATGGAAAACCAACAGCCCGACTGTGTCGATATGTTGGAAACAATTTTGGCCACATTAAGCACCCATTTAAAACCTTATGGGCCTAGAAAACACCTCAGTGGTTTTAGCTTTTGACTGAAACTATACTCGAGATAGAATGTCCGATCGATTTAGTTGATCATCCCATGGTAGTGTGTAGTGTCCGACACCATCACCATCGAAGACATCATTTAACCCCCCTCCCCCACCCCAACTCATGTGTCTAGAAGTATTCATTGTGAATTTGTTAACAATTTTGAATCTCATCCAAGTCATGTTCGAGCAAATCCACCACGAACAATGAAATATGTGGAGATGAAAAATGATATCATATAATGAGACCCTAGTGTTCTCTTATATAGGAGATTAACCTGTTGGTCAAATTACATAAAGAAGACATAAGAAATAAAAGTACACAAAATGTATGAAAGATAGCTAATATCTCAACACTCCCCCTCAAGCTGGAGCGTAGATATCAATCGGGCTCAGCTTGTAGCAACATCTCTGATAAGGCTATCTGACTAAGGCCTTGGTGAGTACATATGATGTATAGTCTTTAGAGCTGACATGAGTAGTGGCGATGAGATCCTTATGTATCATGTCACAAGTATAGTGACAATCCACCTCTATGTGCTTGGTCATCTCATGGAAGGCATGGTTGTTTGCAATGAAAAGAGCAGCTTGATTGTAGCATTAGAGATGCATGAGAAGAGGCACCTCCATAGTCAGGTCAGGAAGAACAGATCTGACCCACATCATTTTTGTACTAGGCTACGCCATGGTCATGTATTCTGACTCAACATTAGATCTGGCATCCACAGTCTGCTTTTTTCTCTTCCATGACACCAGAGAATTCCCTATGAATATTGCGAAGCTTGAAGTACACTTCCTGTCCTTTGGACACCCAGCATAATCTGCATTTGCATATGCTGTAACTGAAAGGATGTACCTCTGCTGAATAGAAGTCTAGTGCCAGGTGATGCCTTCAGATACCTCAGAATCATATGGACTACATCCATATGTACCTGTTTGAGTTGCTCCATAAACTGACTCACTTTGCTCACGGCAAAGGATATATCTAGCATGGTAATGGTAACATACATGGCCTCAAATTTCAGCGAAATTCGGTCGAATTTCTGTCGAATATCGATATTCAGTCGAAATCGAAATTCGACCGAAATGGCCGAAATGACCGAAATATGGGGGTCCTAGTACAAAAAATGACCGAAATGATCGAAATTTTGTTCGAAATTTCAACGAAATTCCATCGAAACTCTGTTTTGGCCATCACCGAAATGGTGACCGAAACCGACATTTAAGGCCTTGGTAACATATAAGATATTGCCAACAAGATCCCTGTACCTCCTCTTGTTGACCTCCTCAGTGTCATCATCGTAGAGCATCATGCTCGGGTCCATAAGAGTAGTGGCGGGTTTACAATTTGCCATGCCTATCCCAGAAAGAAGATCTGTAACATACTTCCTTTGGGTCATCACAAGACCTCACTGGTTCCATGCAAACTCCAATTCAAGGAAGTAGCGTAAACTACCAAGGTCATTGGTCACAAATTGCTGACCTAGGAAATCCTTGGCAACCTGAATGCCTTGCTCGTCATCTCCTATAACAATGATATCATCAACATAGACTAGAATGACAACTGTACCTCTTTGAGTCTTGTGCACAAAAAGAGAGTGATCGGCAGTCGATTTCACAAACTCTTGTTGCTCTATCAAGTATGAGAGCTTCTGGAACCATGCTCTTGGACTCTGTTTAAGGTCATAAATAGCCTCGTGTAGCATGCAAACCTTCTGACACTCCCCCTCAGTCGAGGTCTTAAAAATATCGGATTTCGGTTTTGTTTCGGTGACTGACCGAAATGAAATTGCGGTGAAATTTGGCCGAAATATTGGTCATTTCGATCGGTTTTTGAACTAGGCCCCCAAATTTCAACCGATATAGGTCATTTCGGCCGAATTTCGGTCACCTACCAAAACTGAAATTCAGTCGGATTTCAATGAAATTTGGTCCCATGCCCTCAGTAGCGAACCTAAGTGACCGTTACATGTAGGCATTCTTCTGTAAATCATCATATAGAAAAGCATTATTCACATCAAACTGATAGAGGGACAATCTCGTGTCACAGTCACGGATAGAAGGATACATAGAGTATAATGTCTGACCATTAGAGAAAAAAGTATCATGATAGTCCACCCCATATGTCTGGGTGAACCCACGTGCCACAAATCTCATCTTGTAGCGATCTATACTGCCATCTGCACGATGCTTCACAATGGACACCCACTTGTACCTAACAACGGATGCAGCTGAAACATGATTCCAAGTACCACACAACTGTAGCACGGACATCTCCTCCTCCATGGCTAGATGCCACTGACTGTCCTAAATAGCCTCCTGATATGTCCATGGTATCTCCAACGATAACAGTGCCAAGCTAAATCTCCTAAAGTTCTCTGAAAGTCTGCTTAAGAAAATATGGGTTGCAAGAGGATAAGTAGCACATGTACGTCTCTGCTTTCACAGAGCAATCAACACAACAAAATCATCGGCCATGTCCTGGTAAGTTTCACTCTTGAGAGGGTACGTGCTCATCCTGTAGAGAGTCATGCTGCACAGACAACTCAGTAGTACAATTAGTAGGAACAATGTGCTCGTTACATACCTGAGGCGTGCTAGATGATAAGGAAGACCTGTGAGCAAGGGGAACAGAGTGAGACACACGAGTGAACATACATGGCAAAAACTGAGTCAAGGTAGGTGGGGGTCTAGGGGCAGTCACAGATGCAGATGGAGGAACAGGAGTAGGTACAAGAGATGGTGGTGGAGTGGGAGGTGGAGAGGGCAGTGGTGATGGTGGTGGAATGGGAGGTCGTAGAGCAGGAGTAGGTGATATGATTGTAGGAGGTAGAGGCATGTAAATCTCCTCAACAGAGTCTGATGGGGCCATCTGTCACATGTAAGAGAAATATATGACAGACTCAAATAAAGTAACGTTAGCACTGACAAAGTATTTCCGTCGAAGCGGATCAAAGCAATGGTACCCCTTTTAAGTACGAGAGTAGCCAACAAAAACACTTGACAGCTCTGGGGGAGAGCTTGTCACGACCAGGAGAAAATCATGATCAAAGGCTACATAACCAAACACACGAGGTGTGAGGGAGAATAGATCCTTCTCGGAAAATGCAATCGAGAGAGAGATATTCTCTCCCAAGACAGAGGAAGGCATGCAGTTCACTAAGTAGCATGCAGTGAGAAGCGCATCACCCGAGTAAGTGTGAGGAGCACGACTCTGAATTAACAGAGTTCTAGTCACATCGAGTAAGTGATGGTGTTTGCGCTCGACAAAACCATTCTACTGAGAAGTATGGGCACATGAGGTCTGATGTACAATGTCAAGAGACCTGAGAAACTCATAGAGTTGAAGGGTGCAAAACTCTAAAACATTATCAGAAAGGATATACTTGATGTTGGCAAAAAAATATTCTTTATCTCATTAATTAAAGACCTGATTACAGACCCAGCCTCAGACTTATTCTTCAAGAGGAAAACCCAAGAAAGTCTATGAAAGTCATCCACAACGACCATATAAAAATAATGTCCTTGGTGATCAAGAACACAACTTGGACCCCAGATATCTAAATGAATGAGCTCAAACAACTGAGAACTGCTTCGACTGTGACGAGATGGAAAGGAGGAACAATAGCGCTTCCTAAGCCGGTAAGCCTCGCACTAGAAGGAAGATCGTGTGGAGATCTGTGGAATGACATGACACAACTTTTGCAGAGGAAGGTGACCAAAATGAAGGTGCCACAGGTACGGTAAGATTGGTCCAGTAGGAATAATGGAGGCACTAACATTAGGAGGCTGGACCAGTCTATAGATCCCCCGCTGCTCACAACCACATCCAATCACCTTACCCATGAGTGTGTCCTAAAACACGAGGCGAATGATCTAAAATGGCACGACAATGTATATCCTTAGTAATCTGACTAGAAAGTAAATTCATCTGAAAATCAAGGCATATAAAACATTTTAAGGTGCATGGATAGCGTCAGATACACCTCCCCTTGTCCTGTGATGGGTAAGTGGACCCCATTAGCAATAACAACCCGTCTGCCTGGAGGTATAGTCCTGTAGGACCTGAACTGGGCTTTGTCTCTACACAGAAGCTGGGATGCGCTAGAGTCCATGATCCACTCTATCATATCCACATCGCTACTACTAGTAAAAGCATAAGAGATACCTGAGGAGCTCGAAGAAGTTCTAGCTGCAACTACGGTATATGTGGATCATGTAGTGGTAGTGCCGGCCATTGAAGTCATGATCTCTCGTATATGAGAGACAATGTCATCCCATCATGGATCTGCCTGGGAAGCTGGAGTCTCTGAAGGCTCGATCTGTTCTGCCACACGAGCATATACATGGTATCCATGCTTCAGATAACATGTGTCCTCTTAGTATCCTGGACGACAATAGTAGGTGCAAGGACCATGCTAGTGTCCACTGCCTCTGTCACAGGGATTACGCCCTCTGAACAGGGTAGACCCTCCTCTGCCGCGAGAAGCGACCATCGGTGAAGAGGGTTGTTAGGTGACAGTATGATGAATAAGAAGCATGCTGAAATGACTGTAAGCCTCCTCCATGGGAGGTATGGTCTCCCCAGTAAGGAGATGTGCTCGTGCTACATCATACTCCAGGTCGAGCAAAGACAAAAAGACTCCAAGCATCGTGGAGTTCATGTATGCCATCTGCTGCTCTGTGGAGGCATGAAGCTATGAAGCTTCTCGAACATGCCACAAAGTGAGGAGTAGAATGTGTGCAGAGGACGATCATTCTGCTTGACCCTGTAAATGTCAAACTGAAGCTGGAGAATCTTGGCATCATTCTTCGCTTGGACATAAGTGGTTGCCAAAATATCCCACATTACCTTGGCAGTGGACTGATTCACAGTGTCATTGGCTATCTATGTAGCGAGGGTCCCGGAGAGCTAAATACGTGTACACGCTTCGTCTTGCTTCCATAAAACTTTGTCCCCGGTCTTATTCGTTAGTTCCGCTTCGTTAGAACGTGCTTCTTATTGTTGCATTGCATAAGGGTAATAAACTGCATGGACCCCAATTTATAGTTGATCCCATCCATCTTTACGATGGGAGCCGAGTCCTTGAAGGCACCATATGAAGAAAAAACGTCATCTTTGTTCTCTGACATGATGGAAGAAAGGTCGAAAACAGAACTCGAATGAGGAAGTAGACTGATCTAAGCGAGTCTGCACAATCATACAGAGGATTGGTTGTACGTGTAGACTCATACAACCATCTTCGTCAATCCTTGATGCATGCTAGGGTCGAAAAACATGATCTATAGGTCTGGAATCATGTTTTTTGGTCAAAATCAAACCGCTTTCAAGTCAAATCAGATTGTTAGGCAGTGCAAGGGGCCTTGAGGTGGCCTTTGACAGTGGGTTAGGCCACTGGAGGGGCCTTGCGACGTCAAGTAAAGTCGGAGGAGGGGCCGGTGGTGCCCTAGGACAATCACGAAGTGGCTGGCGACACCTAGATCATGCCGTGCAGGGGCCTGGCGGCCCAAGATGGGCCGCATCAGCCTGGAGGAGGCCCATGCGGCGGCGCTGGGGGCTTGCAGATGGTCGGTGTGGGTCCTAGGTGGCGCAACGACCTGGAGTAGGCCCCTAACGAAACTGCAGGGCCCCGGCTGCTGCTGCGGTGGGCTATCGAGGTGGCAGGCTGGCAGCGACGACACGAGGACAAGAGGTTGGGGTAGGGTTAGGGTTTTCGATGGGTACGAGAACTTTAGTTTAGTACCGTCGCTCTGATACCATGTTGAGATGAAATAATGATATCATATAATGAGGCCCTATGGTTATCTTATATAGGAGAGGAACCTGTTGGTAAATTACATAAAGAAGACATAAGAAATAAAAGTACATAAACTATATGAAAGATAGCTAATATTTCAACAAAATCATATTGACAAAGTTTATGGTCACAATATTCACAATGATGTTCCCGAGTTCGATGATCGTTGTGAACTTGAGGAGTTCTAGATTTTGTTTAGAAATTAGAATGACCTTCCTAGTCAACTTGAGGTTTAGTTTGTTACTCTTAAACTGAAGGGTTATGCCTTGTCATGATGGAAGCGCCTCTAGGAAGAGTGCCACCATGATGGTCACAATCGTATATGTTCTTGGACAAAGGTGAAAAAGAAGCTTGCTGATAAGTTTCTTCCTGAATAATATTTGGTAATTGATCAGTTGCTCGTAATGATGAGGCAATCGTCAAGAGGTCTAACAATCCATGGTCAAGATAATAGATACATAAGATACAGTGCATTTCCTAAGAGCCAATCATATATATATATATTTATATATATAGAGAGAGTTTAATGTCCTAAGAGGCTATCGTCGAAGAGTAATTCAAATTTCATGTAAAACAAGCATTCCTCACACGCCTATCTAGAATGTGTCGATTTCATCAATTCTGAGACCGTTAAAATTTGATAGATTTGATAATGTGATAGGAGTTTCGAATTGAGTCAAAATTTTAATGACAACATGGTGTCGTATAGTAATCTAAATACCCCAAGGTGTTTTAAAAAAATACCTTGAGAAATAACAAAAATAAAGGCGGGGGTAACCAAGTTGGCTCCCCCAAGAGGCAGCCCCATTACATATATGCTAATAGTATATTTAAATCTTAATATATAAAGGGCATCTTTTTTAGATTTTCCAGACGCTTTGGCTTCAGATAAGAAAACAGACCTTCGTCGAACAGTAGTCGACCTGCAGAACAATGAACGACCATGCTTTTGTTTCACATGGCAGACTTGACAGAACAAGGGTTATGGGTATTGCAATGGGTGCATGACTACTACGATTACTCTTCCGGCTAACGATGTTAGCGAAAAGAATGAATGTGAGCTAGTGGTGAATGGTCAAATCCAAAAGTCACGTGCCACCCACGAGATAAACCAGAATCTAGCATTCGGAGCCAAGTTCGAGCCAGAACCAAGAATCCATTTGAGAGTAGAGCACCAGATCTGAGCAAGATCTGAGATCTCTTCTCGGAACAATAACTGAAAGAAAGAATGAACTAATCATATTAGTTATGGGATGTCTGCCCTTGACAGATACATAATCGACCACATCATCACCGCCACCTTCTCCATCAACTTGAGGAGTCTTAATCAGAGTCGCACATTTAGAAAATGAATCAGAACCATTCCCCGCCCCCCCATACAAGGGAGAGGAAGAAATCCTAGAGTTCATTCTATTCCTCTCGACTCTGCCCTCTCCTATATATTAGGAGTCTGGGGAGTTGACATCTTCCTGTCTCTCTTTCCAATAGTGGAAGAAATGTATCAACTACAACCATAATTATGGTGGCGCAGGTAGAGAACCCGGACTTCAAAACTGACCGAGAACTAGTTCCACATATCGTGAGGAAACCTCGTTGTATTGCTGTTCTTTGTGATTTTGATTGTTTCAATCTAATGTACAAATTCTCGACGGTGAAGTTCTAATCCATCCAACGACAATGCGTTTTGGTTCCATCAATTATTCAACTGCAACCACATAAGCATATAGAAGCCATCGTTCAGCCCAGTCATATAAAAATTTGAAATAAATATATTTTTTGATCATATATATACTTCATTCATTATTCATCCTTTTCCTCTTTCTCCAGGTTATCATCCTCACAGAAGCCATCACAACACCCCCAAGCTTCCCTAATCAACTCACATCTGAACTCTCAATCATGATTCATGAGTTTTAAGGCAATTTGAACAGCATCCTAGAGCTCGTCCCCGAAGACATCGTGAATACTGTGGTTGGGAATCGCAGATCTGCATGGAAGCAGCGACTGCCCCATAGCCTCACGGTATCGTTGGTCACTGTGTGGCACCACGATGCTCCTCCAGCTGATGCCCACAGGGACATCCACTGTTTCCAGTATGGTGGCAGATCTATGCTGCCCGAGCAACATGGTGGATGGCGGTCCCTGGAATGATGATTCGAGCTCCGGCAGTTCCATATCAGTTTGTGGGGGTGATCATGACAAAATAAATCGAAAGGTACTGTTAATCACCCATCATTCGAGTATTCTTTACTTGGGTGATGCATTTTAAATTGATCCTGACACTTTGATATTGGATTAAATTCAAAATTCCGTCTTGAATGATCTTGTATTGTATTTTCTAGTCATATTTGGAAGAGCTTCTTTGTAGACAGTATCTTTATTATTTTAATTTTCACACAATTCTGGTGTAAATTTATTTATCCAAAAAGGGGGGATCAATCACGCTTAGGTGTCCACCCCAATAATAGTAATAGTAATAATAATAATAATAATAATAAAAGAGATAAAACAAAACAGATTATAGGTTACAAAAGCCAAGAATCAATCAGGCGTTTGTAGTGGATGCTAACGTTTTCACAATAGAAACTGTGACAAAAAAACTTCATTGTGAGCCAGTCAGACAGCCCACAGAATTGCCACTGGGGTAGGAACCTCTCTTCTTTGTCTACTGCGCGTCCCAAACAAAGAAGTCCAAAAGGAATCGAAGGAGAGAGTGCACAACCAATCCAAGCCCACCTCGAAAAGGTGATCCAACGACTCAATGATACTCCACACAGGGGACAACTATCCGGCACCATCGTGAACAACTTAGCGCATCGATCCCTTGTCATGATGCGCTTCCTTCTAAAAAGCCACAGGTAAAAACCAATCCTCTCTGGGAGACCAAGCGACCAGACAAAATTGCAGTCCCGGATCATATCAGCAGAAAGAGCATGTGACAGTCTACAAATGGCACCATAAGCCTTCCGAACAGAAAAAGACCCTTCCACACCCAGCGATCAGGGCCAGAGGAAGGCTTGTCAGCATGCCTAGGTGTGTCCAATAGGCGAAGAAACTCCTCTAAGTGCTGGTCAGAGAACGAAGTTCTGAACGACGGCATCCAATTCCCATTTATTCAACAATCAACAACCCACGCCTCAGAATTGGCTGCCAAGGAAAACAGATGAGGAAAATGGTTGCGAAGGGTGCCAACCCTCATCTAGTCATCCGTCCAAAAACCAAAAGAGACACCCTTTCTAACCACTGGACTGAAAAGCTCATGAAATTGTAGTAGTACCTTCAAGATCCCCCTCCAGAAAGCAGACTAGTTGGGCCCCCGCTGTATCAGCCCATGCCCAGCTAAAGAAACATCATAAATGTTCCTGATTAGTTCACAACATATACTTTTATATTTGCGCCAAATTCTTCCACCCATTTAAGCAGTAGGGCTTCGTTGAGGGTCTCCAAGCACTTGATCCCAAGACCACCACCTCTCTTAGGTAACGTAATGGTCTCCTAGTCCACCAAATGTATACCCTGATGCTCCTGCCCCAATCTGCTCCGAAGGAATTTACGCATCAATCGTTCCATACTCCTAATACCCATCGAGAGTAGGCGAGACGAAAAGAAGAACATTGGAATTGCGGAAAGCACCACCTTAACTAACCGAAAATATAGTGTAAAATTAACCTATGTATATATATTATTTTAGGTTGGTGAGAAGTCAAGTTAATATTAGGTCGGACGGAGTCGGGGCCAAGCATGTCTAGGGCCACTTGATAGAGGATAAAGGATGTTAATGCATGCATGAGTCAAAACTATGGGACCTCTAGGGCAAGCTCGAGGCACCTGAAGTAGATTAGGGCACAATTGTGTGAAACGAGGTACGATCTGGGACAGTCGAGGCAAAGATTTGATGCATGGAGGGGTGACAAGATAGGGTGCACCATGGCAAGCTTGTGTCGTCGAATATGTCGGGGAAGTGACAACATGGATAAAAGTGGCTTGAAGAGCTCATGCTTGGTTGGAAAGATAACCTGGCCGGTTAAGATGTTTGTTTGTTTTGTTGTTTGGATGGAAGCTTTGTTCTTTGCAGCATTTTTCAGTGATGTGACTTATATCGGAGTTTGAAAGATGACAAGAGTTTGCTTATTTTTCAGTTTTTAGATAATAAGATGTGACGGTATAATATTTTTTGTTTAAATGGAAAAGATAGAAAGAGAGAAAAGGGCGGGTAAAGAGATAGCCAGTGGGCCTTGCTGGGTAGGGAAAAGGGGGTGGGGAGGAAAACCTGGTGGGTAACAATCTTCTTCGCAGGGGTAACCACTCGTTCCTTTTTACCTGGCATTAGCTTGGAACCGCGCAAGTTGAAATTTAGAGATATAATCAGGGTTTCAAAATCTACACAGTTTATAGTAAGTACATGTTGGTTTGATGGAATGGATCCAAATCATGTCTAGAAATTTGGATTATTTGAATGGGTTGAGTGGAGAACACTAGACTCATACTTAGAATGGAAGGACTCGTTCCATTTATTCCATTCGAATTGATTTGGTTGGATTATTCGGGTTTAACCCGAATAACGCCTACCCTGGACACCTGCTAAGATAGTGGAGCAAGGTGCCCATCCACAAAAAAATTGTTCATTAGATTAAAATGCAACCTTCCCAACACAATCCAAATGAGAAGATTGAAAAAACAATAATCCACAAAAATTTTATTCATTAGATTAAATGCATTCTTCCCAACACAATCCTAATGAGAAGATTGAAAAAAAAAGAAAGAAAGAAAGCCAGTAGATTACGTACATAATCTTCCATCATTATCTGACTAACTCACCTGCGAGCTTTCGATCATGACGATGGGTGATTCAAAGAGCGTTCCGGGGCTTATCCCCGGTGATATCGTGAACACCCCGGTGGGCGACCACGGATCTTCGAGCGATCGTCGATCGTTCCGTAGCCTCGACGTGTTGATCGTCCCCGGCATCGTGAAACGTCTCCGCCGCTCCGCGATGCTCGCACGTCCATCTTCGACCACCGTTCCCCCTCCGGAGAACATCCTCGCGATGCCCACGGCCTCCGCCGGGGCAAGTGGTGATGTATTCGCCTGCAGCGGCAGCAGTCGGCACGATGTATCGTTCTCCGGCAGCGCCGCATCAGTGAGGGCGGTGGCAAGGCCCTGAGGGGCAGGCGGAAATGGCCGAGGCCATTTTATGATAGACGTGAATTCGATCTTCTTTAAGAAACGAGTGAAATGGGAGTTAAAGTTTAGGTGTGTGGGTTTCAGTGTCAACGTTGGTAGAAAGTATGTGTTTGTGTATATATATATCTCTCTCGTGATCTGAGGGTAAACGAGAAGTCGATGTTCATACTCTCTTAACTGCCTCCGAGGTCGTTTTTAGATCTCAACCCTATTATTAGGCCGTGATAATATTTTTCTCCCTCTCCATATTATATGCATTTGGGGAATGGTTCCCAAACTTGTCCTTGTTATTTTTTTTCCGAGAAGGATCTGTTACTTCAAAAATTATGAAAAATGTAATAAAATGAAATGATGGCATTTTTTGAATCTTGTTCCTCCTGTCGGATTGGTGGTGAATTTTGAGAGTTTAATGGATTTGTTGGAAATAGACAAAGTTATCATTTATTTATCCTGGTTTCGTGTCTTGTTAGATTGCCTGTTATTTATTATCTCTTAATGCCTGATGTTTTTTTTAGCGTTGTTCTAAAATTAGGAAAAGTTTGGGACTCCATATTTCGCGGTGCTCCGTTTTTCGATGTCGTTTGGGAGTCCATATTTCGCGGATGATTTGGTGGTGTTTCTGTTGGATTCTTGGTAGCAATTTAAACGTGCCACCTTTTCCTTGTTTTTCTTGATTATAAATATCCGTCAAAGATGGGTTGGAACTTGGAACCCGTGTTGCTATTGATTAAAGACCTAACGCAGGTGGGAGCTTTGCTTGGAGCTCTACTGCATGAACCTCGCTTAGAGCTTTGCCCTACGCACTCCTCCCCTTCTCCCGCGGCCACGTCCTCCTAAACCCATGCCCTCAAACATCCCCCTCGTTGTCGGGAGTTCCCGATGAGCTATTTCCCTTTCCTTCTCTGATCGCCCAATCAATCCGCTACACTCGCAACTAGACCTGGCCAAAGTGCGGGCTGGGCCGAACGGGTTGACGTTCTAAAATCCCCTGTACAAGGCCTGGCCCGGTCCATTGGCCTTCAAGGCCCAAGCTCGGTCTAGGTTTGGCCAGACGGCCCATGGGCCCAATGTAAAGTATTTTTTATTAGTTTTTAATCAAATTTATGAAGATAATTAAGTTTTTTTAGCATCATTTAATCTTTCTAAATTCAAGTAACCATAATATGTGCTACTTTGCATGCAAACTATAAAAGAAGATGTAATATTGATAATGTAAAATAAAAACTTGAAGTATATTATATTAAATGTAGCTAAAATATAATTTCTAAACCTATATTTTTATATGTGCGGGCCAGACCGGACCGGACTTTATGGCACATGTCCATGACCCGCTCAGTTGACGGGCAGGCCAAAGAACAGGTCGGGCCGGGCCGGTCCATTTCTGAAATCTCTTGACCCAAGCTCGTCCCATGAACGGGTCGGATGGGCTGGGCGGATGGGCCCCCGGACCATTAGCTAGGTCTACTCGCAACTACTACCTCAACCTGGGACATGGGTCAACTCAACCAGTTCTAACAGGTACCCTCGCATTATGTGAATCAATCTTGGTTACCCGTGGATATCCATGCAAATATTTGAAATAATTATCGTTTAATTCAAATCATTGATGGGCATCGTTTCATTTACTAATATGTAGATATTATCACGATTTATTTACGATGTTAACTCGTTATCCTGCAACTGCGGTTACTTATTCATTAACTTGCAATATCATAACATAGATGCCATATTAATCCTAATTATGGATTTGTGCAATGTCCATGACCAAAATTTGTTAACGATAGCTAGCAATTGTGGCAACAATAATGACATAAGATTTTCTAAAGATAATTATATTCATTATAATTAGTTGTTAGCGGTGCTGTAAAAGTCACCTGACTGGTCCGACTATTAGGTCCGACTAGTCTTGTCAGTGGGGTGGTCGACCGAGTACCGACTAATTCCGACTAGGTATACTAGGACCAATTTTTGCTTGGAGATACCATATTTTTTATTTTTCATAAGCAAACTTATTACAATATGCTTAATGTTCTATTTAGATTCAATTACTTCTTTTATTTTATTATGATAGTATAAAAATGTACAGAATCTATGCCAATATACGTATAAAAATGAGTTATATGTTTAAAATAATCATAAAATTTAAAGTCGATTAAAGTCCGATTAAATTCGATTAGTCGCCGACTGCCGATTAATCCTTAGTCATTGACCCGACTGACCGAGTACCGACTACTGACTTTTGCAACCTTGGTTGCTAGGCGCATCATTCAATCCAAAGATGAAATTATCATGTTCTTCACCAATTGACGTAATCTGATAAAATGATGCTTTTGCAATCACATAATTATCAGGTGAGGTGTTGATGGTGTGTGAGAGAAGATGCATCAAAACAAGAATTCGAAGTACTAGCACCTTCACCGCAATGGAAGAAGAGATCGAGGAATTGACAAAACCATCCAAGAGTTTGCGACACCGGTGGAAGGGCTTCAAGCCATTGGACATGGCGCGTCCCTAAAATAATGGACGTACATGTTAATTTGTATGACTTCCATGCTTTCGTATTTACGGCATTGAAGGCTCTTCATACTCGTGTACTGACATGATATACATTCGCTTGCATCGCCATAACCTATCTTCTTAGGGTCTGTTCGGTTCGGGAATAAGCAGGAATAAGGATTGGGAATAAGGAGAATAAGGGTCTATTCTTTGTTCGGTTAGAAAATAGGAATAAAGAGAATAAGGTGAAATGAAGGTAGGTAAGGTGGGATAAAGATAGGAATAAGAGAGAAATAAGATGGAATGATGATGAATAATCGTACCATAGGAAACCGTGTCGGATGGAGAATAAGCCCCTTATTCCAGGACCTATTCTCCAAACGAACAGGCCCTTAGATCTAGACACTAGTGCACCGGCGTGAGGTACATTAGTGGACTCGACTCTATCAACGACATCGAGCTATCCATCGCACGTCGAGTCATCCTGTCACTTAAATCCTGCTCCTTTGCATTGGCAAAGGTTCGACATGTGCTTCAGAGAGGATCCCACGATAAGTGTGAACTCATTAATTTGTTGTAGTCTTGGTGGATCATGTTGTCTTCGTGTCCAGGTCGGCCCAGTCCTATGCTCCGCTCTAGTCAGAGGGAGTTTAATGAGGCTGGGAAGAGAGCTTAGATTATCAAATTGAAACTAAAAGGGTTAGTAACAAAGTAGATAATGTATCCATTATCATAATTTTGGTTAATATATGCTTCATTTACATCCATTTGAGTAATCATGGGTACCTGCATACATCTATTCAGATCATATATGAGTTATGAGTTGGCTTCGATCGAGTACCCAACCCGTATCGTTTGAATATGCATCCAAAAGTTCATGGCTGTTTTTCCGAGATCGAGACATATACCCATTCAATCTCATAACCATGCACGCCCCTGAGATAGTTAATGTTGTTTGCAAAAATCTGACTCGTACACTAGTGAAATCAATATGCGTGCCACTAGCAGCATATGGTAAGATAGTACTCTCCTTATGCAGCTTCTTTTCATTTGATGCGAACCTGAGCGAACCAACTCATGCTCGGTTCGGTTCGTTTAGCATACTTTCATGCCCGGATTCGGTTCGGCTCGATAAAATGAAAACTGTAATCAGGTCCGGTTCGACTCGAGTTAGGTTCGTAAAGGTTCGGTTCAGCTCGTTAAAGGTTCGTTTAAGAATAAATTTTGTGCATACATTTATGTTCAAAGGCAAAAACCGCAGCCGCAGGGGAGGGTTTTGTGGGGTTTCGGGAATAGGGACTTAAGGAGTGGATGTCTAGATGGATTTGAGAAAAAAAGTGAATAGCCCTTATATTAATATAGAATGTATTTTTTCTTATATATATATATACAATATGTATGTATATATACTTTTATGTATGTGTGTGTATATAATCTAACTTTTAACGAACTGAACCTGAGTGAACCTATGTTTTTTAGGTTCGGTCCGCTTATTTAATCGAGCCCAAACTCGTGTTCAGGTTCGATTCGTTTATTTTCGAATCAAATCTGAATCGAACTTTTAGCGAGCTAAATCTTAACGAATGCCGAACCTGAGAATTTTCTGACAGCCTTATATGAGATGTGCCCTATTTTCCAGACTTTGGACGGCCACCGTTCCTCCAATAAATGGGACACTCCCATTTCCCCAACCGAGCATGGTGTGGTGGTTTTTTCCATTTTGTTGAAAATGGACGTTGCCACCTTTCATTCATAGCTTAGTGGATTGCCATTAAAACCCACTACCATTTCCTTTGGATTAAATGCCATGGCTTCCTTAATATTGCTTCCAACCAATATTAATATGCTCTCATATATTGCCGTGATGCTGAATGCCGTGCTTCATCTGTGTCAAAAGGGTGTGGCGCCCACATGAACGCCTTGATTGTGTAACTGCTATCAAGAGGAGTCCTCCGGAACTCCATATCCTTGGCCTCCGGACCACGTTCTCCATCTGCATTGCGGTATGGTAATTTTCCGTACCCATGCGTGATTTGCGCACACCTCCGAGTATGTGCACCGAGCTGGTGCCTTGTATCCGTATAGGTTGCTTTCATCTATTCTCGATTGTCCTGTGTCATCGTGCCTCTATGCGTCTCTGTGTGTGAGAGCCTCTACGAACCGCACTCGTGGTGGTAGGTACACCCAGAGCTGTGCTATGCAGTACTTGATGCATAAGTGGTATTGCCTCTACCGAGAGCCTTGTAGTACCGTATACTCATACGGGCCATGCTCATGTTCCATAGGTCTGAAGCTCCAACTTCGACCATGTGTGGGTATTCCCTTTGAATAACACACACATTTGTGATCACGGAATTTAGGGGTGTGACAGTCTCCCCCACCCGAATATTTAATCGACCTCGACTGAGTACCATCCTTCGGCTGGCATCCGTCATAGTCCTCCACCATGATGATGTATCTTCTTTGTTCAGCATGAGGGAGAGTGGTGTGTGTACACCACCTTTTTTTTCTTCCCTACTCTCATGATCATTTCCGCCCCTCCTGGTTTGGCCGAAATCATGAAGATGGAAGCCTTCTTCTCGGTTCCTGTTCATCCTTCTCATCTTCGTGAGAAGGTCCAGCATTCCCATGGCTGGTAGGTGAGAGATCAGACTCCCCTCGTGGTTGATCTCTTTTGCTTTCTGCGGGCATCCCCATAGCATGAGAGATCGATGCTCTCTGTGTTTCGAGCATCTTCGGTATCTTACTTTGTGCAAGATCATTGGCGGTGTGGTTTGTCACCACTCCACCCGCATGGACGTCCATCGTTGTGTCCATGCTGCATGACCCTCCAGGACTCTACATCACCTTTTTTGTGCACGGATATTCTCCTATCCGCAGCTTTTTGCGTGCAACGCTTTTGCACGTTCTTGTGTTTGCTTTGCGCCTTTGCACCATTTGCTTCTTTGGCTGGACTTTGGCACCTCCAAAGCCCATTGGTCTTGATGTAGACCAATCCTTCAGTGCGGAGGTCCCTTCCTCCACTGCATCTTTTGCTACTTGCTGGTGCTTCCGTAAGCTGGAGCGTGCAGATGGCTTCACATCGTGGGGATGCGGTGCCTTCTCAATGCGAAGTGTGGTGAGGTGGATGTTGCGGTGGGCATCCATAGCCCCCAATCGCACCTCTTCTTCTCCTTCTTCATCCATACGAAGAGAGTTAAGTTTTTCTCATTTCGAGTAGTCCTTTGCCTGGTGCAATCCTTCGCAAATGAAGCATCGCCTGCTCCTGGGTTTCTCGCTCTTTTTGGAGTACTCCGCTTCCTCCGATGGCATTTCATAAGTAACACATTTGCCTTTATCCTTCATCTTTCCACTTCCCTTGTTCATCTCTTTCCTCTCAGGGACAGTTACTTGTGCTTTGTAGTCGACCAACGCGTCGGCCGCTACAAACACTCCTCGCAAGTCCCTAGCTCCTTGCCTTCGTAGCTCTATTTGGGCCCAGACTTTGTAATCCAACTACAAAGTTGAAGAGTTTATCATCTTCGGACATCCCCTTGATATCAAGCATCAAAGATGAGAATTGCTTGACATACTCTCGTACCGTACCCGTCAGCTTGAGGTGATGTAATGCCTCACGGGCCATCCATGCCGAGTTAGTAGGCAGGAATTGTTCTTTGAGTTTGCGAACAAGTTCCTCCCACATGGAGATGTTTGGCCTATGTTTGTCTTCAGAATGGCTGCGCCACCAAAGTTTCGCATCTCCATTTAGATACATTGAGGCGAGAGTCATCTTCTCTATTTTTGGAGTCTTTATAGCCTTGAAGTAATACACAAGGTCCTAGAGAAAATTCTCTAGATCCTTAGCATTCCTGGTCCCGACGAACGGCTTTAGTTCTGGTACTCTGGGATGTCTCGCCTCCGAAAAACCATTTCCGTTGGTGACAACCTTCTTCATGATGGAGAGTTCTGCATGAAAGTCCTTCATCAAGTCGGTGAGGGAGTCCAGTTTTCCCCCAACAACTTCATTTGCTTGATGGTGTTGGCATCTCTGTCTTGATTGATGACACCTCTACGGTTATGTGCTCCTCCATACGGGTGAGGCGTGTGGCATGGGTGGTGAGGGTGGCCTCAACACTTGCCACGATTAACTCTAACGCTGTCACGCGTTCCGAAGTAGCGGACACCATATTTGTTGCAAGAACACCAGCTCGCGCCGACGAACATGCAACACTTCAGCTCCTCTTGAGCTTTGGTACCAGTTTGTGCAATAAATGGTATCTCCTTCGGTGCCAATATCACCTTTTAACCATAGCTTTGATACCACTTTGTCACGGACGTTTCGTCCCAAGATTGCATGTGGGATTTTACCCCATGCGATGTTAGTATGCTGATACTAACCAACCTGTCTTTTTCATCGAACGGGTGTCGGTGTCGCTACTCGTTACGTTGAGAGTGTAGGCGTGGCCTAACCAACTCTAACAATTTGTCGAAAAAGCCGAACACTTAGAACAATATGTAAAAAGGTCGGCAATACCATACTTCTAATCACAATATCAAAAGGTCGGCAGCGCCGTACATCCAAGCATAATAATAGAAGAAAGGTTAATTCGATATTCCGAACACAAACAAGAGGAAAAACGATTCGATAGTTCGAACACATATAAGAGGAAGGATGGTTCGGTAGTCCAACGTGGTAGTAAATAATATGTTCGGCAGAGCCAAACACTAGCAATTGAATGAAAGAGAGAGGATGACGCAAGAATGTATTGTATTACTCATTAACACATATCACAACTCACACAATACGCCGATTTTGTGAATGGAGGGTAGGGGGAGTAGAAGGTGGACACCCATGTTGGTCGTGATATCGCACTCCTTGATATCGTCACAAATCCGTGGAGATGGTGCCTCCAAGCCTCTGTCTCTTATATGAGTGGGCCTTCTCTCCCTCGAGGGAATCCACCAAGAGTTCCCCCTATTTCTTTCCTTAGAGCCTCTCCTCGGCTCCTTCTCTCAATGCCTTGAAGCTTTGGCATTCCTCGTCTATTTATAGAGGAAGTTCACGGCTATTGCCTTCTCCTCTGGCCAATAGGAGGATGCCCTTCCAAGGACCAATGCTAAGCATTTGCAATGGACATGAATGCCCTTGGAAATCAATGAGATGCACCCCTATTTTCTAGGTTTTGGACGACGACCATTCCTCCAACCAATGGGGTACTCCCATTCAGGGTTCATGAAATCGGTCAGAGCGGCCGCATATGCGGTGGCATATGTGTGTGCGAGGCTTTAGGCGCACCACATTCATGAATCCTATCACTACGCGGGTATTGCGCATATGCGGCCCGCATATGTGGGCCGTGCGGCTACATATGCGGCCTGAGCACCATTTCGTGGTCTGGCGGGTTGCTGGATCCGTTTGCCCATAACCCGATACCCGATTACCCTGATCCCCTAACCCTCGATACCCCGGAATCCTGATACCCTAACATCGCTAAGCCTCCCTCGCCTCCTCCTCCTGTGCAGCTGTGCCTCCATCACCTCCTCTTCCGAGCTCCTCCGCCTCCTCCACGTCTTGCCAAATCCGCCTCCTCCTAGTACCTTCGCCTCCTCCGCCTCCTCCTAGCTGCTGCCTCCATTTCCTCCTTCTAGTTTCTGTGCCTCCTCCGCCTCCTCCCAGCTCCTCCTCCTCCCAACTCCTCTGCCTCCTCCCAGTTGCGCTACCTTATTCCAACTACACATTCGCCGCATCATAGGGCCGTGCGAATTCCTCTCAACTGCACCTATCCGTGGGAAGGTAACCTATTGAATATTTTTTTACCATAGTTGATGGAAAATTCGATTTTTGCATATTTGATTTATAATTTGAGAAGTACATGTATTCATTGATCGAATGTTAGATTTTATATAATTATAGAATGTTAGATGATATGGATTGTGAATGTATTCATTGATTTCTCACAAAAAATGTTCTCACCAAGAATCTGGATTGTGAATGCACATTTCCAACATGTATATGTAATATGAGAATATCATTATTTAAATAAATATTTTCCTAAAACTCTTATTTGTGCATGCATATTAAACCTTTTATGTTGATGTTTTATAATTATGATTGAATGTTAGGCAACTATGGCCTCCAGACTACCGTCTGACACCGCTTCTTCTCATACACCTGGAGCTGGAAGCGAAAGTGGGGCTCCTATTAAGAGGAGCAATACATCGAAATTTTTTGTTCCTCCTGGATCTAATGATCCGAGATGGAAATATGCTTTTCTAGCGAATCCGAATACTCCTAGCATGGTCACTTGTCGATTATGTCAGAAGGTTGTGACTGGAGGGATCAATCACATGAAGCAATATTTGTCTCATATTAAAGGTATACAACATCTTATCCCAAAGTGACTCCTGAGGTGAAGAAAGAAATCATGGACAACATGGAGGAAATTAAAATGAAAAGGAATGAGAAGACAATGAGGATGAAAGACATTTAAGGGCAAGTCTCCATCAAGATGAATCAACCCTTGGTTGATGAAGAAAGAGTTGGGAAAAGGCCCCCAACTTCAGCAGAAGATGAGCCTGTAGAGAATCTCCGCCAATCCAAAATCAAAGATACCTTTGCCAAGGAGGAACGTGCACGTGTGAATTCATTCATGGCAAATTATTTCTATGACAATGACACTGCTTTCAATGTTCTCAAAAGTAACTCCTTTCTCCGAATGTACGAAGCAATTGGGCAGTATGGAAGGTCATACAAGCCTCCAACGTATTATGAGCTTACAGAAACTCTTTTGAAGGAACATGTTAAGGAAACAACAGATTTCTTGCAAGCGCATTGTGATACATGGAAGACTTCTAGATGTTCCATTATGACGGATGCATGGACTGATAGGAGAGGAAGGAGCATAATGAATATTTGTGTCAACTGCGAGCTTGGAACTAGTTTTCTGAATTCAATTGACTCGCCTGCAGATTCTCATACCACGGAGTACATTGCTTCCTTAGTGGATAAGTCCATTGAAGAAGTTGGACCCGAGAATGTAGTCCAAGTGGTGACAGACAATGCATCTGCTGTAACACCCCCAACTCCCGTGGTATGGGAATACCGTGCGATAGCGGTATCGCACGACCGTGTGGTTCGGTGGCCACATTATGAAGTTCTGGAGGACTTCGCCTTAGCTTGCGGACAGCTAAGGATGGGGTTTACCACAGAACTGCGGGTTCCCCTTGGCACAACACAAGTGTTCGGTGGCACTTTATGAGCTTGAGCTGCAACATCCTATGTCAGAGCGTGGGGTCCACTGATGATGTGGCATGATGACATGGCATGCTGATGAGGCAGACATGGCATACTGACGGAGCGGGTGACGTAGCGTCGATTGCAGAAGATGAACGGATTACATGGAAGATGAAGAGCCAAGGCGCACGAAGAGTCATCTCGGAAGACGAAGGGTCTCCATAGAAGACTGAGTCCCTGCATTCATTGTACATGTAATAATAGTGTCCCTTCGCATACCACCGGCTTGTCTATATAAGGAGGGGTAGAGCTCATTTGTAGATAACACACTCAAAGTGAGTCTCTTGCAATACAAAGAGCGTTCAATGCCAATAGCTCTTGTCTCCTTTTGCTTGAGTGCTTGTGTATGAGTATTCTAGCGACGTGGTTGATGAGTGTGCTGGTGTGCATCCTACATGTCAAGAGAAGGGTGGTTAGCTTGCGGGAAGCTAACGCCGTACATATTAGTTTCAAAAAATTAGAGTTTGAGATTTACCCCTGTGACAACTACCAAGTACTCACGGATATTCTGGAGTTCTTGTGCAGCAAAATCTTCAGAACCAAGTACCCACGGATATTCTGGAGTTCTTGTGTAGCACATTGCATCGACCTTAAGAATCGAAGGTGAAAACTATCGTCACAAAGACAAGGATATTGATTGTATTCATATACAATCATGCCAAAACATTGAGCTTGATAAGACATTTTAAGTAAAAGGGCGAGATAGTGAGGTCAGGAACAACAAGATTTGCCACCACATATCTCACTTTGCAATATGTGATGGAGAATAAAGATAAGTTGAGACTTATGTTTTCTTCTGATGAATGGAGATCTTGTAAATGGTACAAAATCAAGAAAGGGGAAATGGCTTTAGCCATAGTTTTGAGTCCTTCATTTTGGACTCAAGTATTTTTGACATTGAAGGTCTTTTCTCCGTTGGTACATGTTCTGCGGATTGTTGAGGGAGATAGGAGGCCAGTTATGAGATTTATATATGGTGAGTTGCAAGATGCTAGAAAAGAGATCAAGAGCATTTTCAAAGATGTCAAAACGTCTTACAAACATTTTGTTGATGCCATTGACTCAAAGTCAAAAGGAAGACTGGATAGCCCCCTCCATCTTGCTGCGTATTTTTGAATCCCTATTTCTTTTGTAGAGATAATGCTCAAATCCAAAGGAAAGGCCTCGCTTTGAAGGAATTCTTGGATTATATGGATATTTTCTATCCTGATTTAGAGATCCAAGATATCATCACCAGTAATGAGTTGCCTTTGTATGAAGGGGCAGAGGGACCATTTGGCAAATCTTTGGCTATCAGACAGAGGTCAATCATTGATGGTGATTTCAATCCAGGTATAATTTCTCATTAGAATTAATAGAATTATATGTTTAACGGTTATTAACTATTTTTTTCGAAAAAACACGTTGGTGGGGATTTCATGGCATGGAAACACCACATTTAAAGGAAATGACAATGAAAGTTTTAAAGTTGACAACTTCTTCCTCGGGTTGTGAAAGGAATTGGAGCACTTTTGAGGTGGTAAAGTTAAAAAATTGGTGCCACGTGTTATATGTTGTGTCTCATTAATGATATGGTCAATGATATATTTATGGTTATTTTGTAAATCCACACGAAGAAAAGGAATAGACTTGAATTCAAGCGATTAAATGACTTGGTGTATGTCAGGTTCAACACCAAATTGAGAGATCGTCATCTTAAAAAAATGAAATAATCCATTTGCCACAAATGATAGAACTCATTTGAGAGATTGGTTTGTTGAAGACGATGAAGGAGATGATGAAGTTTTCCAAGGATCGGGGCTGACGTGGAACTTAGTGGCTGATGCAACTGGTGCAGAAGATTTCGTGCAATATAGAAGAAGCCAAAGGCATGCTACTGGTTCAACCTCATTGCCGACTTTGAATGAGGAAGAACTCCTATCCGAGGAAGAAAGTGAAGATGAAGACAAAGATAATATCGCAATGGAATTTGATGATGACTAGATTAGAATTGCTTTGTACTTTTACCTCATTATCGTTTGAACATTTCATTTTTCTTATACTATCTTAATCAGTACTTTTGCTAATGTTATTTGTTTTGAATTTCAGTTTTCTTTCAAATTCTTACATATTTTGGTGATTGTTGTTAATTATTATGTTTGCTAACTAGTCTACCAAGGAATTGATATTTGACTGATGGATAAATGAAAGTCATATTTTTTATATCTTATGTTCGACCACAATTATACATAAGTTTAGTTCAGTTATAGTCAAATTTGTACATATTTATTTATTTTTAAATAAAAAATTAGGAAATCGCGTCGAACCGCATATACCCCGCATATGCCCCCACATACCGCTTAATCGCTATTCAGTGACCTGCCCGAACGCATACGCATACCGCTTTCCTGAACCTTGCTCCCATTTCTCCAATCGAGCATGATGTGGGGGTTTTCTCCATTTTGTTGAAAATGGATGTTACCACCTTTCCTTCATAGCTTAGTGGGTTGCCATTAAAACCCACTACTATCTCTTTTGGATTAAATCCCATGGCTTCCTTAATATTGGTCCCAACTAATATTAATATGATCCCGTATTATCGTGATGCCGAAATGTCATGCTTCATCTGCGTCAAAAGAGTGTGTTGCCCACACAAACATTACCGAATGTCTTCGTGTCGCACACAAACTCCCGCCTTGATTACATAACTGCTATCAAGAGGAGTCCTCTAGAACTCCGTATCCGTGGCCTCCGGACCACGTTCTCCATCTGCATTGCGGTACCGTAAATTTCCGTACCCATGTGTGATTTGCGTGCACCTCCGAGTATGCGCGCCCGAGCTAGTGCCTTGTATCCGCATAGGTTGCTTCCGTCTGTTCTTGATCGTCTCGTACCATCACGCCTGCACGGGCCTCCGCTAACCTCACTCCGTGGTGGTACTTATGCAGTACTTGATGCATGAGTGGTATTGGCTCTACTGAGAACCTTGCAGTACAATATGCTCGTACGGGTACCATGCTCATGTTCCATGGGTCTGAAGCTCCAACTTCGACCATGTGCGTTATTCCTATTGGGATAACACACACATTTGTGATCACGGGATTTGAGGGCGTGATACTGCAAGGCTCTTGGTAGAGCCAACACCACTCGTGAATCAAGTACTGCATAGCACTGTTCTGGGTGTACGTACCACCATGAATTGCGATTTGCGGAGATCCGCGCACACGGAGACGCACAGAGGCGTAATGGTACAGGACGATCGAAAACAGACGAAAGTAACGTATGCTGATACAAGGCACCAGCTCGGGCACGCATACTCGGAGGTGCGCACAAATCACATATGGGTACGAAAAATTACCGTACCGTAATGCAGATGGAGAACATGGTCCGAAGGCCACAGATACAGAGTTTCAGAGGACTTCTCTTAGTAGCAGTTACGCAATCAAGGTTGAGGCTGCGTGCGACATGAAGATATTCGGTAATGTTTGTGTGGGTGACACACCCTTTTGACGCAGATTAAGCACGACATTTCGACATCACAACAATACACATATTAATATTAGTTGGAACGAATATTAAGGAAGCCATGGAATTTAATCCAAAGGAGATGGTAGTGGATTTTAATCTATGAAGGAAAGGTGGCAACGTCCGTTTTCAACAAAATGGAGAAAACCACCACACCATGTTCGGTTGGGGAAATGGGAGTACTACATTGGCTGGAGGAATGGTCGCCGTCCAAAACCTGGAAAATAGGGGCGCATCTCATGGATTTCCAAGGGCATTCATGACCATTGCAAATGCTTAGCATTGGTCTTAGAAGGACCTCCTCCTATTGGCCAAAGGAGAAGGCAATAGCCGTGAACTCCCTCTATAAATAGAGGGGGAATGCCTAAGCTTCAAGGCATTGAGAGAAGGAGCCAAGGAGAGGCTCTAAGGGAGGAAATAGGGGGGACTCTTGGTGGAGTCCATCCAGGGAGAGAAGGGCCACTCATATAAGGAGATAGAGGCGCCATCATCGACGGATTTATGACGATATAAAGGAGTGTGATATCATGACCAAAGTGAGTGCCCACCTTATACTCCCTCTATCCTCCATTCACAACATCGACGTGTTGTGTGAGTTGTAATATGTGTTAATGAGTAATATATTACATTCTTGTGTCATCCTCTCTCTTTCATTCAACTGCTAGTGTTCGGCTCTGTCAGATCATTTTATTTACTACCGCATTCGGACTACCGAACCATCCTTCCTCTTATCTTTGTTCAGACTACCGAACCATCCTTCCTCTTGTCTGTGTTCGGAATACCGAATCAACCTTTCTTCTATTATTATGATGGGATGTACGGCTGCCGACCTTTTGATATTGTGCTTGGAAGTATGGCACTGTCGACCTTTTTACATATTGTTTTAAGTGTTCGGCTCTACCGACGAATTGTTAGAGTTGGTTAGGCCACGCCTACACTCTCGATGTAACGAGTAGCGGCACTATCGCTCGTTCTGCGAAAAAGACAGGTTGGTTAATATCGACGTACTAACACCGCACTGGGTAAAATCCCACAGGCAATCTTGAGACGAAAAGCCATGTGACAGCAAGATAGTACTCTATTTTCTACAGCTTCTTTTCACTTGATATCTCGGACATTGATTTATATGAGAAACACTCTTTGAGATGGATGGTCTCTCAGGGGTCCAAGACAAGCAAGTTACAAAGCGGATCCTCTGTTATTATAACAGGTGCTGTAATGCAAGAGAACCGTCAGATCGCCATTGGGATGCCCACCAGCCATCCTCGACCCCCTCCGAGGACCGTTCGATGGTGACACAACAGCTCCCCTGCGTTATATCACCTGCTATAACTGCAGAGGATCCGCCTTCAATGAGTTAACAAAGCAAGCTCCTATTAAATATACGAAAGAAAGTGGTTGAATAATGACATAAGAAGCTAGAATGCCGGTTATCCACAAACCATAAAATCTTTGGTATCAATATCGAGAAAGATATGCCCCTAGCTCGAGGAATCCATTAACTACTTTTTCAGCTAGAGAAATGGAAATGCTCTATTGTTGGACAATTTCGAGAATTCCTTGTGGGAGGAAGGAGAAAGACGCAGCTTGACGTTGAAGATGGACTTCCATTACACATCGTCTTACTTACTAGTCAAATCCAACATATCTTAGTTCCATATCCACTTGTATACTCTGACTTTTCCCTTCCCATATCTATACATTGCAACCTCTACCATCTCAAACCCCTCTAATGGCATGGTGAAAAAAGCAGTGGACTCCTACTTTAAGTACCATGGTTCAAACCCTCCCCCCCCCCCTCAACTAGTAAAGAAAACCTCTAGCATCTTATCGTATTGCATGTTATCCATCCCTACTCGTAATCACTACATGTCGCGTATTTCTGATATTTCTTATGGATGTTGCATATTGTCCATGAACAATGTATCCACTGGGTGTCCATGGAGTAGGTACCAGACTTATTTGATTGCGACCTGCCTCAACCTGTTGTTATTGGGTCATGGGTCGAGCCATCCCTTTCCAACGAGTATCCGATTAATACCAACGGGTAGTAGATACTTGTGGAAGTATCGCCTTTATTAAGAAGAAATTACTTATTTATTGGATAAATATTAATCAAAGGATAAAATCGATAATTTTAATTTTTCATAAACATTGTTTATCAAGTTTGAAATTCAATGATATATTTTTGTCGCTACTAATACGCTTTTATCTTTTCTATCCAAATCCAAATTTCCAACCTTATATGACCTAAAATGTTGATTTACAACATAATGATTGGTAAAACAATATATCAATGATATGTCGGTGAAATATCATCAACATTTCATCGAATCTGGTCCCGAATTAACAATAAGCATCGAAAAATGCATAAGGCAAAATCCACCATTTCAGCGGCATTTCGCCACATCAGAGATCAATATTTCGGCGATATTCAGCAAAAATCCGAGTTATGACTTTCTTTGGACCATCGATCTACACCATTCCAAATGGATACATATGCGGATACATCGTATGTGAGCTATCAAATGCATGCAAGTTTAATCTAATCTTTATCATATTAATTTCTATTATTTTTTGTATCTGATTATTCATTTCATATCCATATCTTTTTTAACGATTCGGTAATACATTTTCTATATTTATCAATATGTGCATCAACATCCATGTTTATATTTTAAAAGAGATAAGAACAATGTTTATATATATATATATATATCAGTATTTGTTCCTAACCATTTGCATCTTTTTGAATAAATTGAGTAGTAAAAATTTATAATCGGGTACTCGTGGGTACCCGTCAATCCAAATGAGTTTTATGGATGGGGCATGGATCATGGTAACAAGTACCCGACCCATCATTTTCTAACGGGGATCCATGAATATAGGGTCAAAATGAGTGGGTCAAGCTGGATGCCCATTAACCCTGTTATATTAGAACACCCATGTCTATCATCTTCGATCAGTATGCTCATGTATTGTACATCTCCAATGTATTGTAACAACCCAAAAACATTAGGAACTCATGAATTGTGAGTGTGTTATAAGTGTGGGGGTTACTACTTAAAACTTTGATTTAAGCATTTTGGTTGGTTGTCAACAGGTTCAACTTGTCCCGAACCTGATACGTTTTGAAGGTTGATTAATGGTATGAGAACCTAAATTTGGGATGTTAATTACATGTACTGAACAATCATGCATGTGATCAGCTTGTGAATGACCTAATCTTGAATAGAGGGGTGGGTGATTCTATATAACTTGAATTTAATATTTTTTTGTGAAAATGCAGCATATACTTGGTTAATTTAGGATTTTATTCTATTTCAGATTCATGAATACCAATTGCTTGAGAATATAAATGAAAATGGATACAAGTGTATCTGAATATTTATATATCATATTTAAAAAATTATCAAATATGGTAATAAAAAATATTCAAATGATAATCAAATATAGATATAGATGTGAAAAAAAAATCAAATGTCCAATCCGAATATCCGAATACAATATATATATGGGATTTTTACCCGACAGACCCTATAAACTTTGTCAATTAGCTGTACGACCTTTGAAATAACCTAATTCCCCCTCGACATCGTAAACTTGCCAACTCTTACCCCATGAACCATCCAGGTAATCTTTTTCAATCCCGTGGGGGTTCTTGGGGTAATTTACAAGGTCGATGGGGTAATTACGTTGTGCAAAAGGTCGTAGAGGTAATTTAAAAAGTTTATAGGGTCTGCCGGGTAAAAATTTCTATATATATGTATATGAAAAAATGGGGCTGCCTAGAGCCATTTTTTCGCAAATTTTTTTATGAAATTTCACAATGTAGATATATGTGTATATATATATCCCTCCAATATGTCGTTCGAATTTCATTAGAAAGGGAGACTCTTATGCCCTATATCTACAACATGTAATTTTAACGGCCTAAACATTGCTGTAATCAACCCGTTCTAGATGGAGGGCATATGAGTTTCCATTTCTGACGAAATTCAAATGGCATATTGGAGGAATATGTAGATGAATATACATGGTGAAATTTCACAAAAAAAAGTAGAAAAAATGGAAAAAATGGTACCCAGGCAGCCCCATCAAACCCTATATATACTCATATAACATAATGTATTATGTTTATAAATAACAAACTACTTAAATTAGTTTTCTCCTTCCCCAAATCCATGCATCCCATTGACCTCGAATGACCATTATTGTGGGAGTAAGAATTCCTACAGTTTAGGATGTTCTATTTGTTTTAAGGGATATTTACCCAGCAGACCCTGAAATCTTTCGAAATTACCTCTACGACCTTTGAAACATCATAATTCCTCCCACGACCCCGTAATCTTGCTAACCCTTACCCTACAGACCCTGTGGTTAACCCCCGTTCATTTACCCATTAAAAGTAACCCGATTCCGTTATGTTCATTTATATTTTACCCAATTTGTCTATGAAATTTACATTTACTGCCACTCTATCATTTGAGCTCCCCGCCCAGGTCCACTCGCCACCGCCGTTCCCTGCTACCCCCATCTCGCTCCGGCTCCCCCCCCCCCCCCCCCCCCCCCCCCGTGCGCCGCTGCACCTTGCCTCTTCCCCTGCTCGCGCCGCCGCACCCTGCCCTGGCCCCCCGCCCCTGACGGCGCCGCCCCTCCCAAGCTCCCAGCAATGGAGCCCCCAGGGCGCCGCCCCTCCCAAGCTCCCGGCGATGGAGCCCCCAGGCGCCCCCTCCCCCCTCGCCCGCGCGCGCCGCCCCTCCCAATCTCCCTGCGATGGACCCCCCCCCCCCCCCCCCCGACGCCGCCCCTCCCAAGCTCCCTGCTCCGCCCCTCCCTAGCTCCCAGTGATGGAGCCCCCAGGCGCCGCCCCTCCCAAGCTCCCGGCGATGGAGCCCCCAAGCGCCCCCCTCGCCCGCGCGCGCCGCCCCTCCCCAATCTCCCTGCGATGGACCCTCACCCCCTCCCTCCTCTCGGGCCGCCCCTCCCAAGCTCCCAGCGATGGAGCCCCCAGCGCACCACCCCTCCCCTCCCCCCCGCCGGCGCGCGCCGCCCCTCCCAACCTCCCAGCGATGGAGCCCCCAGTCCTCCCTCCACCCCCCCCCCCCCCGCGCCGCCCCTCCCAAGATCCCTGCTCACTCCTCCCTGGCGATGGCGCCCCTGCGCCGCCCCTCCCAACCACGGATGCTGCTTCCCTGCTCTCCCACATGATTTTTTTCTATTTTTTTATTTTAATTAATCCTAACCGTTCGACTGTAAATTGGTTAGATTAACTCACAACTAACCCAAGTAACTGACTCAAACGTAGTTAAAATTGACGGAGGGTCTGTAGGGTAAGAGGAGCAAGATTATGGGGTCGTGGGAGGAATTATGATGTTTCAAAGGTCGTAGAGGTAATTTCGAAAGATTTCAGGGTCTGCTGGGTAAATATTCCTTGTTTTAACAACATTGCCATTTTGGGTTGGAGATGTTGCATTGTGTTGTATATTATATTATACATTATATTATACAGTATATATTATACACTATATGATAATACACTACAAGAAAAATGAGTTGTGGCCACGGAATGTGGTTGCGGAAACTTGTGGCCACGATAAATCTGTGACCGCTAGTTTCTCGTAGTTACAATTCCGTGGCCAAAGCTTCATACAAGAGTTGTGGCCACAATAAGTTCTATGGTCACTTGTAGTTACCACGGCATATTCGTGGTTAGAGAACTCTCGCGACGAGACTTGTAGCTACGGTTACTGGCTACGACATGTCGTGGCCAAAGCCCAATTCCGTGGCCACAAGTCCCACATCCGTAGGCATAATTCTGTAGCCACAACTTGTTTTCCTTGTAGTAATATATTCCATGCTCGAAATCCTTTTAAAAAAACTGCTACTATATGTTGTATTAAAAATTGTATTTAGATTTTAATTGGAAAATCTATGTAATTACAATTGGAGTTAATCCTGTTTACAACACTATATCGTTAATGCTATTATATTTTTTTACCATCTATATTTATTCGATAAATATTCGAATATGGATATTAACGTTGAATAGTTTTCGAATATAACATGTGGAAATTCGAGAAGATTGAAGGCACGCTGAAAGCAATGCATGTGGTTCAAGGTGGAACACCTTCGATCTTCTTCCTCACCTCGCTCCGCAGCTTGTAGTATTGGACCTAGATGGGGCTCAACTATCGATTGTCACTCGCTTGGAGCTCCGATCTCTTTGGGGTCTAGAATTCGAGAACGGGAAAAATATAAGTTCGGTCAACAAGCAAGCAACACATGCTATCAAATGGTCGAGAAGCTGTCCGACCTGATCGGGCGGGGGCTAACAAGGGCCACCTTGGCCATTCAAACGAAGAGGAAGATCTATGATGAGTGAAGGTTGAAGGAGATGAACATGTGTCGACTCCACATAAATCACAAAATAGGATCTAACTCCTCATAGTCCTCAAGGAAATGTGTAGTCGATGGACATGTTACATCAGAATTCACTTATTGCAACGATAAATTCGAATATTTGTTGGTATACCTTTCGTGACAATGAATATTATTTTTTATTGCAAAATTAGCTTTATTTCTTGTAATTAGCATCATGTCATATTCGTAACTAAATGTTCATAAAACGATGATCTATCCGTTAAAATTTATACTAATAATTGCTAAAGTTAATAAAGATTAGAAATGGATGTCCATTGTCATATTATTCATTGCTAGCATTATGGCAACGAGTAATATATTGTCGTTGTAAATTTAAGAATCAATTAATAGATAATATCAATTTCTGTATATTTAATTTGGCAAATTATGATTAGACTCAACCAACCAATCAGCCGGGCCAATCTTTTCCTTAACTTCGATTAAATCGAAAAATGGGCACCCTACCAATATATATATTGGATTTGTAGGGAAGGAATTAAAATTTTAAAAAAAGAGAGAAATGAGATCATGCTTCAAAATTCATTGTCGCCATCAAACTCATCAATCGGTGGGATTATTAGAATTCGTTTTCTTTTGAATCTTAGACAATAATTGGTTCCGTCATTTCTATAACTTCTTCATTACTAGTTAAGTATGAATCCACAATGATGCTTATAACTAAATTTGTTTGGGATGTAAAGGTTTTTTAAGTTGGTAGAGGAAGCAGATCCTTTGCTGTAATCCTTTTTTTTTTCAAAAAAAAAATTCAAAAATCCAACCCTATGGATATGAATAGGATTCTAAATACGTATCAAATTTTGTTCAAATCCAACATTTTCAATTAGGTCATCGTAATAGTCAAAAGTCCAATCCTTTTTAAAATGAGTTTTAAGTTCCTTAAATTTTGACTCTTTCTTTGATCATCAAGATAATTTAGCTATAAATGTCAGACTTCGAAAAATTTTGATAAATACGTAGAAAATTATTCATAATTAGAATCTATATGGTTGGATTTTGAAATGTTTTTTTGCAATAAAAAAGAAGGCAGAGTATGTTGAGAATTACCATATGTGTGAGTTACCATATGTAAGGATTGCCATATGTGTCGAGGGTATTTCTGGTATTTCCTAGAATGGTGTCCCCCCTGCAAATCCTAACCCTGATCCCTATTATATACAGGGGATTAGGGAGCCTAATGTGAATCAAGTAGAATGATCCCATTTTCTAACATGGTATCAGAGCCATAACATCCTCCCCCCCCCCGACCAACGCCCCGACGCCTATCCCACCGACCTCCCATCGCCCGTCCCCCATCGCCTGTCGCCCCTGTCCCCCCATCGCCCAACAGCCCCCACCCCCCTGATAACGGGCATTTTGCGAGGGTCAAAATGTAGTGTCGCTGAGGCGACTGCTCACAAAATACCAATTGATCAGCAATTAACCCACATTAAAGAATAAACCAATTAAGTCCCAAAACCGTGAATTAACATTTATTAACTCTACCATAAAATGGCATAGTGAATAAGCATGTAGAGGTCGAACCACATAGAACAATCCAAAAAAGAGTAGCCTACGGTGTACATGTACAACATGGTCATTCTTGCATGACTATTTTTGTGGGTTTTATATTTTTTATTTTATTTTATTTTATTTTTTTATTTGTTTTTATATTTTATATATTTTTTATATTTTTAATTATATAGTAGACATATATATATATAAAGATATATATATATATATAAGGAGAGAGAGAGATATAGTATATGGATATATATATATATGCTCAAAGTGTATTAGATATAGTTATATTACATATAGCATTTTTTTTATTTTTTTCATATATATTTTTTGTTAATTTTTTGGGATTTTTTTAATTTTTATATATTTTTAATTTAAAAAATGTCCCTAATATGGAGTAATTAGATAGCCGAAACTAATTTGGGTTTTAAAAATATAGAATAATTCTCAAAATTACCCAAATTAATTTTAACATGTAAATAATAATATATAGATAATTATAAAAGAGAAAAAAATATTTTTGGTATTTTTCTAGGATTTTTATATTTTTTTGTTGGATTTTGGAGCTTTATGATTTTTATATTTTTCTTTTTCTTATTTTTAGGTTTTTTTTCATTTTCTGGACTTAATATATATCTAAATATAACATATATAATTTTTTTTTAATTTTTCAAAAATGTTTTATAAATTTTTTGTATTTTTTCATTTGAACAGTAAAAAATTGACTTGTTTTTCATTTTTACTAAATAGATAAAATGCCCAAAAATTCTAAAAAGAAATGCAGCGTGAATCTACATGGTATAAGGCATCTACCCTAATTTTTGTGAATTTTTAGGAGCTAGCTAGGCATTTTAAATAAATACATAAAGGACACAAAAATTAAACAGCCTGGCAGGGGCAATTTTGCAAATAAAATAAAGGGGGCATTGTGCAAAAATACCCACAGAAATAAACATTTATTTTAATTTTTGGAACTAAATTACAATTTACAAAAATCGCCAGGGCTAAGGTGCAAAAATCACGCGCCTCATGTGGGACTGCACGTAAGGCGCGAAAGGACCTAATTGTAATTACATAAAGCACAGGGGTCCTACTGCAAAAATAACATTTATTTTACAACGTGAAAATTTATTTACAGAACTAAAATTAAATACAAAAAGGCGGGGGTTGGTTTTGCAATTTACCCCCAAACGACGCTTCATCCAACGGCTGAGCTCTCTCTACTTGACACGCGTCACCTTCTCCTTGCCCGATGCCGCTTCGTCGATGAAGGGCTGAGATTAGATCAGCCGAGCTGATCTGACGGTCGGTGCAGGGCTTCATCGAACGGCTCTGGTGTGATCTGGGGGTTCCTTCCTGATCGGACAGCGATGGAGCCGCCTGGAAGAACCAGGGAAGAAGCTCGCGCGAAGCGAGCTTCGATCGTGAACTGCAGGCTCCTCCGGGCTTCCCCTTCGCGTCTAAGATGCTCTGCTCGATGCTGAAGGTGTCCCACGTCGGATGGTGGTCTTAGCTGGGCTCCTGGAGGTCCGAGGAGGTCAGGTGAGGTCGAAGAAGCTTGGGACCTCCAGGAACCTCTTCCTGGCTCGAATCGAGTCCCAGAGGGCTCGTCTCTTCGTGATACCTGCACAGGAAGAACAAGGGCGACGAGGGCTTTCTCCTCGACCTGGGGTTTTGAAGCTGCAGCGCAAGATGAGGCGAGGCGAGGAGCTCCGACGTACGGCGGAGGTGGATCTCCTTTTCGTGAAGACCGAGGGCCTTCGGTTGAACAAAGGTGATCGGGAGATGGAGCATGCGGTGAGGAATGAAATGGGATGGTAAAGGGGATCGGACATAGTCGATAATGACGTGAAGAAGTCGCCGGAGCGGAGCTCCGGCGAACTTCGATTTAGCTAACCTAGGCTATACTAAGGATCTAATGGAGAAACAAACGGCAAGAATAAAAATTAGAAACGAAAATCTACCTAAATAACATAAAGGGATAGCTCTTATACCTGGGGGCCTCCAGGGAGCAGGACGGACGTCGGAGCTCCGCCGCGACAAAACTTTCCTCCTCCTTGGGCCGATTCGAGGTGCTGGGAAGCGCCTCCTGTCACAAGGGCTCGTCCAGGACTCGATTCAAGCTTTTTGGAGGAAGAGAAATTGGCCAAATTTGAGGAGGAGGATGGAGCTCTTTATTTATAAGCATTGCAGGAGGCCTTATTGATCGGCGAATATCAAAGAATCTGATGACTGTACAAGCATCCAAATGGGTGGTGTGAATCATGATATTCCTAGGAGAAATTTCCGCGAAGGGATCGAGGGCGATGATCACTGTATCGAGCGGGAAAAATGGAGGAATATCGGGGATTGGACAATTCTGACGAGGCGCAGGGGGAAGTTGACCGGGGTCAACAATCCCTGGCTTCTGATTGGTCCACGTCAGCTCGATTATTGACTCATTAATTTAACCCCCTAAATGATTTTATTGTATTTTGCTTATAAAATAAAAAATGTGTATTAATTAATGTAGTATTATTTATGATTTTTATTTAATTTTTTGATGTATTTTATTATGGGTATATTTAATAATGTATTTATACGTGTATTTACATGTATTTTGTGTATTTTATTTTTATTTTGTAGATTTTATTTTTATTATTTTATCTTCTTATTTTATAAATTTTTAACTTATTTTTATGAGTGTAAATATATTTTTATTTAATTTTTTTGAGTTTATTTTCATATTTAAATAAATAGGTGTATGTAGTGTGCAGGTATACCTATAGGTATTTTTACCTATATTTTATATATCTTTTATTTATTTAATGGACTTTATTGGTTTTTATTTTGGATTTGTATTTTTAATAAGTTATATGCAATATGTACATGATTATAAAAATATAAATGAATAATGAAACCCCCTTTTATTTTATATACATATACAACATTGGTATTTTTCCTATGTGTTGCATAAGCTTATTTTTTTCACAAATTCTTTTTGAGTTTTATTCTAATTTCAATATGTATGTGTATTATATATATTATTTACAAGATTCCAAAATTATCAATTTATAGAATAAATAATAAATAATGAATAGAATGAATATTTTAATCAGTATATATACAATGAGGGCCAAAAACCTAACTTTCACAGATGAACTTCAAAAATTATGAAACCAATTTTATTAAATAGTTCTTGGAAAGCTATATACAATTAAAGGTGATTTTGGGTGATTTTGAGTTTTTATTTGCAAGATATGGTTCTGTGAAGTTGAGATTCTGGCTTTTTATTCTGTGTATAAAATGTACACTGTGTATCATTTTTGCAAACTCAATTTTGTAATTTTATTCACATTATTATCTATAACTTTCATGTACAAAGTTTCTCTATTTGATGAATGAATAATTATAAAAAAAATAGGTGTCAAAAATGCATACATAAATGAATAAATAAATGAGGTATTTATTGTACTATTGGCCCTTATCTCCCCCTACTTTATTCCTTGTCGATCAATTCCATGCTGGCCTTGGTCTCGGGGTTCGGGTCATAAAATATTTGCAATATTTTATTCCTTTTTCTTTTCTTCTCTTTATTCTATATTTTAGCATTAAAACCTTATTCTATGTACAATTAGTACAATAAATAATGAATGCTATTATGGATAAATTGATGTTATTTACATGCATTTGCTGGGATTTTTAAGGCCAAAATGATATAATAAAGGTGATGAATGGAGATTCATCACCCCCCCCCCCCCCCCCGACCTCCCATCACCCCCGACCTACACAGATCGGCCCCTGAACCCCCATCGCCCCCCGACAACCCCCCTGCCCTATCGCCCCTCCTCCTGCGACCCTGCAACCCCTCAACCGTAACCCCCCTGCAATCGTCCCCGCCCGCTTCCAGAGAGTATGCCTCCGCCTCCAGATTGCGTCTCTACATGTGCGCGCCCGAAGAGTACGCCACCATAAATCGATCCTGCCGTCTTCAGACCTGTGCAAGCCGTCTCTCCACATGTGCAAGCCCTCCATTTTCATACCTGCACGCGTTCAACACGCCATCGCTTTCAGAAATCGATTCTGCCGTATCAATTCTCATGCCCTGGTCCCTCGTGCACAGCCATGAATTCAAACATCGTGCAGAGCTCATGCAGAGCCGTTGATTATCTTTTGAAGTCGTGACTTATTTGATATGTATCATTCCACTGTCCACAAAAAAATATAGGAGAGCACTCGGCCCCCTCGTATAAGTGCCGATAACACAAATATGGCGTCTAATGATGTTGTTGCATCCGAAGTCGATGGAGGGAACCAGACAAAGTTACCCTCATTCGGATCGATTCTGAAATTAGATGCTACAAACTATTCAATGTGGTCTCGCATTTTCCTAATGATTGTGCACGGTTATGACAAGAAACACATCCTATTAGAAGCCGAACCAACCAATAAGGTTGGTAAATATGTCACATGGGTCAAAGATAATGGCATGGTAAGCTCATGGATAATGGTCAGCGTTATCGATAGGATTGCACGGGAATTGGTTTACTATGATAGTGCGCACGTCATGTGGAAATCATTATTCACCATATATGGATAGGACAAAAACTCTACCAAAATGTATCAAACTTTTCATGAATTGATGCATCTGCGATAGAACGGGGCGATCGCTATCGGAATATTTTTCCGCTCTCAAGTCCCTTGGTGTGAGCTATGATGCTTGTGCTCCTCTATGTACTTGTCTCACACAACGGCAACATCGGCAGAATATGGCAACTATGATCTTTCTAGGTGGATTGGATCAAACCTTTGCTGCTCCTCGGGATCAGATGATTACTGCAGCTGCTCTCCCAACGATGGAGGAAGCATACAACACGCTGTGCAGAATACCTCCTCCTTCAAATCCTTCTGCAGAGATTATGATCCAAACAACGGCTCTTGTAGCTTCCGGGCAAGGATTTAGAGGCCACTTCAGGGGCCTAGGTCGCAGTCGTCAATCTCTAGGATGAGACCAATCACCTATACAATGCTCTTTTTGTCATAAATTAGGGCACACCGAAGCGGTGTGCTACAGCAAGCATGGTCGTCCAGGATCTTCAGCCAGAGCAACAACAATTGAAGGAGGTTCAATCGAGATCCCTCGAAAAGACTTTGAGGATCTCATACAACGGTTGTCTCAGATGAACCCCAATGAGACCACCGGAGATATTGCTGCCATCGCTCAAACATGTACCGTTCTTGCTTCAGCTAGCCATCATAACCACTATGACTGGCTTATTGATACGGGGGCCTCCACCCATTTATGTGGAGATCTACGCCTCATCCAGAAACTCCATCCATCTCAGCCAGGAAAAACTGTCCAAGTAGCAGATGGTGGATCGTCACCGATAAAAGGCATCAGGGATGTGCACCTCACCCCTACAATTGAGCTAAATAATGTCTTATTAGTCCCTGATTTTCTGCTTAGTCTGCTTTCGGTCAACCAATTATGCAAGGAAATTAACTACCGAGCTATATTTAATGCTGAAATTTGTGTTTTTCAGAACATATTGACTAGGAGGACGATTGGTACGGGCCATGAAGAAGGAGGGGTCTACTACCTTGACTACCCCTCTAGCATGTCTGTCTATTCTGCAACTTCTATACGTCAATCATCTACCACCCTTTGGCATCAACGACTGGGTCATCCTTCAGTCCACAAGCTTCGTCTCCTTCTCCCACAGCTATCCCGCTCAATTAATCTTACCTGCGAAGCCTGTCAGATTGGGAAGCATCACCGTGCCACCTTTCCTTCCTCTAGTAATAAGCATTCTACTAAAATCTTTGATCTAGTTCATATGGATATTTGGGTCCCTAGTCGGTATCCTGACCGCTTGGGACATCGCTATTATCTTGTCCTGATTGATTATTACTCTCGAGTAGCATGGACATTTCTCTTGAAAAATAAATCCGATGCTTATAGTTTCCTTACTCGATAGATCATTGAAATAAACACTCAATTCGGTCATACAATTAAAATCCTCCGACCTGACAATGGACAAGAATTCCCGTCACATGACCTACAAAACTTCCTCTCCAATCAAGGGATTGTACACCAAACAACATGTCCTCACACGTCCCAATAAAACGGTGTGGCAGAACGTAAACATCAGCACATTCTCGATAATGCACGCACACTGCTTCTTGACTATCATGTCCCATCCATTTATTAGGGTGATGCGGTCCTCACGGCTACATTCCTTATTAATAGAATGCTGTCTACAACCCTACATGAACAAATCCCTATTGAAGTTCTCTTTCCCAACAAACCCATCTATCATGTACAACCAAGAGTTTTTGGTTGTACCACATTTGTTCATCTAACCACACCCGACAGAGATAAGCTTGTTGTCCGAGCTATCAAATGCGTCTTCTTAGGGTATGCTACAAAACAGAAAGGATGCAGATGTTTTGATCCACGACTTCGTAAACACTATGTCAGCGTAGATGTTACCTTCTTTGAGTCAGTTCCCTACTTCTCTATATCTACCACCCATGTCACCCCACCAAATATTTCAACTTCTCCATTACATGTACCAACTCCATAGGGGCCCCTGCCTTCTCCTTCTGTGCTCGTACCACCTCCTCAGGTATGTTCCCCATCTCAAGTCGTGGACTCTGACGAAAATGCAGGTAATTGTGATCACTCAGAAAATCTTCCAATAGCTCAACATCGCACAACACGATAATGTCCATCTGTGTATCGCACCATGCACCCCATCTCTACTGTCATGTCATTTTCAAGGCCTGCTCCTATCTACAAGGAATTTGCACATGCTGTCTCGAACATGGTCATACCTAAAAACCACACTGATGCCCTTACAGATCTGCATTAGTATCAAGCAATGAAGGAAGAGATGACCGCTCTTGAGTCCAGAGGAACATGGACACTTGTGCATCCTCCAACAGATTGCCGAATAGTCGGTTCAAAATGGGTGTTCACGATAAAATACAACCCATATGGCTCTTTTGCACGATACAAGGCTCGCCTAGTTGCTAAAGGTTTACGCAAACATATGACATCGACTTCTTCAACACGTCCTCACCTGTTGCTCACCTATCGACAGTACAGATTCTCCTTGCTGTCATAGTTGAATTTAATTGGCCTTTACATCAAGTAGACGTCAAAAATACCTTCCTATACAGTGATCTTCATGAAGTCGTCTACGTGGAACAACCTCCTGGTTTCAAGAAAGAAGGGGAGTGTTAGAAGATATGCCGTTTGCACAAGGCAATCTATGGTCTAAAACAAAGTCCTCGAGCCTGGTTTCACAAATTGTCTGAAGCACTAAAAGTAATTGGGCTCATGAGATCGTCATACGACCACTCCTTATTCACAAAGAGGAGTTCGAAGGGTACATAGCAATGCTGGTGTATGTTGATGACATCATCCTTACAGGAGATGATTATGAAGAAATTGTCAAAGTAAAAAAGCACCTTGCAGAACAATTTGTGATTAAGGACATGGGACCGTTGCGATACTTCTTGGGGATTGAGATAGCCAGATCAAAGCATGGGTTGGTTATGTCCCAAAGAAAATATGACACTGGTCTACTAATGGAAACATGGATGCTTGGTTGTAAACCAGCGCATATCTATATGGATCCTAAAGGACGAATATACGAGGGGGGAACTACAGAAGAAGTTGGTAGATACAGACGTCTACTGGGCAAACTGCTTTACCTCACTATTACTCGTCCATACATTGCCCTCGCAGTAGGAAAACTTATTCAGTTTAGGCCCCGTTTGTTTGATTGGAAAGGAATTACAATGGAATGGAATCAAGACAAGAATGGAATTAACAATGGAATGAAAATGAAAAAGTTTTCCATTCCATTGTTTGGATCATATTAGGAATTGGAAATTTTATTATGAGACATGCTCCTTTCTTATATTTAGAAAAGGAAAAGAATAGAAAGAAAACAATATTCCTTTGATATATTTTGTTAAGTAGAAAAAATAATCAGTATTCTTAGACTTATTTTTTCATATAATCGATATATTTCATATAAAGAATCAACAATCAAATTTAGGAAACTACTTTGATTTTTTTTCATACAATTGATATATTTGATATATCCATATTCCTATCCGCTGCAATGTTCTATTACCATATCTATATCCATATTCTAAAGAAATTAAATATGGGTATTTGTATTTGAAAAAAAATAAAAACACATATCCATGTCTATATAGGTATTCACTAAAATATAACCCGTGCCATATCCTAAAAAACTACATATGGTATCTGTATTAATATTTATAACTGCAAAAAATAAAATCATTTCCATGTCCATATCCACTTCCGTAAAAAAACACCATCCTTGTCCATATATGTATCCGTAGAAAAATTAAAATTCATATCCATATTCATATATATTTATGCTAGAATATAATCAGTATCCATATTTTTAGAAAAAAATTGAACATTGCATCTGTTTTAATATTCATATTAAAGAAAAATTATATATCCCTATCCATATCCATATCTGGAAAAAACAAAAAAAAACACATATCCGTGTTTGTATCTGTATCCGTAAACTAATCATATCAGATATATTTTATCCTTTTAATAGATATATTTAATATATGTGTATTCGTATCCGCTTGAATATCTTGTAACCATATTTGTATCCATATCCAAAAAAATTAAATTGTATCTATACATGTATCCGTAAAAAAAACCTCATATCCATGTCAGTATCCATATATGCATATATTTGTAACTTATCCAACCTTCTGCATCCATATATTTGTATTCTTGTCAGTATCCATATATCCATGTCCAAAAAAACCATATCCATGTCGGTGTTCAAAAAATATCCAAAAGAAGAAAAGGACATATCCATGTTGATTACCATATATTTGCAAATAATGATATATCAACTTAAAATATTGAAGATGAATACATTCATTAGCATTGGTAAGGAATGGAATCCCAATTCCTAGGGCGGTACCTAGGAATGGTGATTCCCACGAATGAGGGAATCAGGTTTCCTTTGTAATCGTTATTCCTGCATAAAGTTGATCTAACAAACAAAGGAATGGAATCGAAAGAGGAATGATGATTCCATTCCCTCCTCTATTCCTGCGTAACAAACGGGGCCTTATGGACTCACCTACTTTGGCTCACTTTGATGCGTGCATGATGGTCCTTCGATACATCAATCAATCTCCTGGGAAAGGACTATTATTTCGCAAAGATAACAACCTCAACCTTGTAGCCTATTCAGATGCATATTACGGAGGATGCTTGCGAGATAGAAAATCTACTACAGGTTTCTGCACATATCTGGGAAGAAACCTAATCACATGGAAAAGCAAGAAGCAAGAAGTGGTGTCATGGTCAAGTGTTGAAAGCGAATATAGAGCCATGGCACAAGCAGCTACTGAACTCATGTGGGTCAAGTCCGTACTAACTGATCTTCATGTCAGATCTAAAGACATCATTGAACTTAGATGTGGCAATCAAGCAGTAATGTACATTAAAATAATCCCATGTTTCATGAACAAACAAAAAACGTGGAAATTGATTGTCATTACACTAGAGATCTCATATAAAAAGGGCTATTACGCACACGAGGTGTCTTATCTACAGAACAAGCTGCAGATATATTTACAAAGCTGCTCGCACGGGTCCAGTTCGAGAAATGTTGTAAGAAGTTGAGCAAGTATGATCTATATGCTCCAGCTTGAAGGGGAGAGTTGAGAATTACTGATGAATCCACGATTCATCGCCTTTATTCTTTTATTTTAGCCTCTTTTCCTTAGTCAAATACCTGTAAATACCACTAATTCCATAAAATTACCATTTTACATTCATTTGTTAATTATGCATTTTTAATACTTTTTGTATATAAATAAAAGAATAAAGAAGAAAAGAAAAAGAAAAGGATGTGTTTATGCAATAAATACAGACTGATCCAAACCCCGAGAGAAGGTCAAGACTTGACCTGATCGACCAGGAATAAAGTAGGGGGAGATAAGGTTGTCTGTCAGAAAATCCAAAAATATCTTGTACATATTTTTCATGTATATATGTATAAAACTTACATTAATTTATTTGTATATAATTTAACCTCAAATCACTTATTTTTGTAAATAAAAGTTGTGAATAAAATTGCGTTGTAAATAATAAAAATATTTATAAAATAAAATAATGTATATATTGTAAATAATTACACCCAGAAAAAGCCGTAATGCAATAATTGAAACATCAATTCCAGCTCCATACGAGCTCAAATCGAACCAAACTCACTTACATAATACTATAAATTAAATTATCTTTCAAATGGCTGTGGTTTCGTATTTTTTGGAGTTACGGTTAAAAAGTCGGTTTTCTGGGGTGTATTGTGCAATTTACCCATATATTTATTGAATATATTTTATATTTTATTTATTTTATATAATGTATATATTATAAATATTGTTTTCAATAAAAATAAAAATTAAAAAAAATAAATAATAAAAAAATCTTGTATAAAAATTATTTCCTTATTTGGACCTATGTACATTATATCTTATGTATATAATATATGTATGCCACTAACTTCCATTTATAAAATCCACCAAAAAAATTTAATTACCTAACATTAATTAATTATTTTAAATTAATTCCGAATTATTTATTTAATTATTTGATTTTAATTGATTGATTTGATTTTATAACATGCCTTATATATATGATTTGATTGCATGCCCTTAATGGCCACCATTAAGGTGGCCAATTAATTTCTAATTAATTTATTAATTTATTTAATTTATTAATTTCGAATTTCGTAATTATTTAATTAATTAATTTATTAATTTAATTAATTATTTTAATTCACACAATCAACACCTTCCATTTTTGTAAATATCTCCATTTCTGACCTTCGTCTTCTTTTTAATGGGCTCCTCCTCCCTCATTTCTTCTTTGATCAATCTTTGGCGGAGAGGAGCCCGGTTTCCGAGAGGTTTCTTGTTGAAGAGGGTCCTAGCCTCCGATCCCGTCGGTGACAGCGGCGTGAGCTTCGTCGAGGCCATCATGGCTTGTCCGATCCCCGAGGTGAGATCCACTTTTTCCCGTCTTTTCCTAGGTTAATCATAGGCTTAGATTTTAGTGTAGGAGTAGCGATTAATTTTTTAGATTAAAAACCCCAAAACATTTCTCCACACCATTCGCCTCCGACACCGATTTTCATCTCATCTCGATATCTCTCCATATTCACATTCTACCTTACACGACCTATCACCTCTGACCACGCACGGTGGTCGGAGTCTAGGATCTATCTCCCGCATCGCCTAGGTCCGCTCATTCATATATTCCAATTTTTGTATATAAATAAATTTAAAAAAAAAAAGAATTTTGTATCCTGTTGTCTAACCTTTGTTTTTGCAGGATATAATAAAAAATATTTGTTTTGTTTCTAATCCTTGTTTTGCAGGTGAAAAGAAAAGCAATAAAATTTTTATTTATCTTTTATTACTAATCACTGTTTTGCAGGAAAACAAAATAAAAAAAATATAAAAAGATCAACACACAATCTTCTTATTCCTATTCCTACTCGTATTTCCTATTTCAAAAAAAAAAGGAATAAAAAAAATCTTCTTTTACTGTTCTATGCATACAAAAAGTGATAAAAGAAAACATTTTTTCTACTAACATTATGTTGCAGGTAACAAAATAAAAAAAATATTAAAAAAAAAACTACAGGCCACACCCAACGCCACCGCCCATCGACCCCGTTACCAGCCACCTCCCTCGCGCGGGTGCGCAACCCCAGATTCCATCCGCGCGTACGCGAGTCCGACCTCCCTGCGGCCTTCATCCCGCCGCGGCCTCCACCGTGCCGCCAAGCACGCCTCCGCCCAGCGCCGCCCCGTGCTCCAGATCGCGGTCCCCTACCTCCTGACCGCGCGAAGGCGGCGCCGCACCTCCTTCCACCTGCAACACCCACGCGGCCTTGTGCCTCAGCCGACCAGCAGGTCCTCCCCCAGCGGCCTCCTGCCGCCCGTGATCAGCCCCTGCGCGCCGCCGTCCCACGCCTCCTTCATCGCGCAGGCGCGCCCACCTGTGCCGCAATCGCGGCCCGCAGCCCGCAGCCCGCCCCTGCTTCCAGATCAGCGGCGCCGCACTGCCCTGTTCCAGCCGTTCCCCCAGGCGGTCCCACACGTGCCTCCTCTGCCTGACTGATCCTCCTCGCGCGCACGTATCGCGCGGAAGGCGGCGCCAACCGCCCAGACCCAGCGCGCCTCCCGTCCTGGCCGCGCGCGCCCTCCTCCTTGCTCCCTCTCCAAAGCGGCGGCGGCCTCCCTCTCTACGGCTTGAAGAGAACGAACCCTAAAATGGAGAGGGTTTTGATTTCATAAAAAAATGGAAATATTGCGGAGTTGTCCTTCATGGAGTTCAGAAATTACAAAGCCTCCCCTGCTCTAGAAAGTCATGTGCGTTGCACATGTTTAATGGGTAAATTACAGGCTTTTTCCTGCATTTTATTCTATTATCTTTTCAAGCCACAACTTTGAGGAATTACATTCCAGACCCTATGATCCAGACTTAAATTTGCATGCTATTTGATTGAAATAAATGGTGCTTTCATGCTTAATAAATTCCGCAAAAATTGATGTATGCTCCTGATATGTTTCTTAATATTGTATAAAATTTTCATAGTTTTTCGTTGACATTTGATATATTTAAAAAAATCAAAAATAGTGTTTTTGTGTCTTTTTCTCTGCCTACACTTTCAAAATTCATAAAAAAATATAAAAAATTGCCTAAAAATTCCACAAAAATTCTTGTAGCTTTGTTTTGACTTGTTTTAATTTCTATCCAATTTTTGTGCCTTTTCCACATATAAAATCAAAAAAAAATTTGCAAAATACGAAAAATCTTATAAAAATTGCAGAAAATTGTAGAAAAGTCCAAAAATAGTGATTTTGGTCTCTTTTTGTAGATATAAATTTGTAGTCTCTCTGAAAAATAATCTCCAGATATTTTGAGCTCTTAAAGGATTTTCAAATTACAAAATACTCCTGATTGTGAATAATCTACTTTGTTTTGCACTGTCTCATTTTTATAAAATTCCAAAAACATCAAAAAATTGTGAAAAAAAGTACCAAAAATATTTCAAAACATATAAAACACAAAAACATTGCCTTTGGACTTTTCTGTATATTTTTAATTATTTTGAAAAATATAAAAAGAGTGTGTGCTTGTGTGTTTTATCACTTTTCGTCGATTGTGCTTCTTTTAAAAAAAATATATAAAATTCAAAAACCACTAAAAAATTAGCTTTCGAAATCTGACTACTTAGTTTTTAAATCGTGCTCCTTGTGTTCGACCCTGGTCGCTATACCAGGTAAAAAGAATAGCGAAAAACCGCTTACACATCTGTTTCATTGATCGATATATTTTCTTTAAGTGGTTTTAATCATTTATTTTCTCGATGACCGAATAGTGCGGTTGAGAACAACGACACATTTTTGACATTATTTTTACACATCTTAACCGTACGAATTTCTTGTCATCAGAATGGCGCCGTTGCCGGGGAGCACGACTTTGTAGTCATTTTTCATTTTTCTATTTGTCTCTCTATATTATAATTGTTTTCTGACATTTTCTCTCTGATTTTTGTGCGAGGTACTGCTTGGACGACTGGGAGTTTCTTTTTTAAAGGACCCGCGCAGGAGGAAGAGAGAGAGGAGAAGAAATTTTTATTCTTGAGAGAGAGAGAGAACAACAATTCTTGTAATAATTTAGGATTTTGAACTGTGGACTTGGACATTTTTCGGGGTCTGTTTCGCCAAGTGCCGGTGCACTTGGGAGACCTCACTGTTGTTTTTCGCTGGTTTTGTTTTCTCGCATTTTTTTATTTTATTTTATTTTATTTGATTCACGTGATTTTCGAGCCCCTAGCCTTAGGATTTTCTCTTGCTTGTGCCGTAATTAGTAGGGTCCCCACACTTAATTATCTGCCTGTTCCTATAGTGCGTTTAATTGGACCTACTAATAATCAATTAATAAAAATAATCGACTCATCTCCTTCGTAGCCTACGTGCCGCAGTCCACCCTGTAAAGCGCTTTCTCCTACCCCCGATTTGTCGGGCAGAGGAGGGGTGGGCCAAGACCGGACCCTTTGGCTTGGAGGTCGGTGACCGATTAGACGGTTCTTTCGAGTAGAACTGCTGCTTAGGGCTCGGATTTTCGCTTGCATCATTTAGGTAGTTTAAATTTCTGTATTTAATTTTCTGCACGGATCATTTTGCATGTAGAGTGTTGGAGTAAGGTACGCATTTTCTATCTCTGCATGCATCATCGTTTTTGACCGTGCATTGGCTTTCTCGATCCCTCCCCCTTTTTTTGGACTCAAATTAATCAAAGAGGAAATCGGAAAGCTCGTTAGGCGTTATTCTTGAAAATATCCAAAAAAATCACAAAATCAAAAATTAAAAAAATTGGGACTGCTAATTGAACTTGACTCTAAAAATCAAACGTAATTGATTCACTTCATTGTATTGGGAGAGCAATCCCCTCATTGTTTGCGCTTTTACTCGCTCGCGTACACACTAAGGAGTAGTGCCCAAATCCTATTCAAGCCTCCTAAGTGTTTGTACAACTTTCGTTGATCACCTAACTCTAAAATTGAAAAGATAAAGGATCGAATCTCACGGTCTTCACTTTGTGTTGAGTTGGTGAACTGGGGGTTTGCTTTGTGTTTTGTATGTCTATGGTGTGAGTCGGTTACGATCATCTTAATGGATATTTACAGGTGTTTGACATTTTCTCTCTGATTTTTGTGCGAGGTACTGCTTGGACGACTTGGAGTTTCTTTTTAGAGGACCCGCGCAGGAGGAAGAGAGAGAGGAGAAGAAATTTTTATTCTTGAGAGAGAGAGAGAGAACAACAATTATTGTAATAACTTAGACTTTGGACTTGTGGACTTGAACTTTATCATTCTGATGAGCCGAAAACCGACGCGGTCAAGAGAGGATAAATAATGTCAAAAATGTGTCGTTGTTCTCTACCGCACGATTCGGTCAACGAGAAAATAATTTAAACCACTCGGAAAAGATAAAAATCAATGAAACAATGTAAGCGGCTTTTCGCTATTCTTTTTACCTGGTATAGCGACCAGGGTCGAACACAAGGAGCACGATTTAAAAACTAAGTAGTCAAATTTCAGAAATCAATTTTTAGTGGTTTTAGAATTTTTTAATTTTTAATCGCAAGATCCGCCCATTCACTGTTCTCATTCCTGTGTATAAATAATAAAAAAATCATTTTTTCCTGTTAATCTCATATCTTCTTTTTGCAAGGAAAATAAAAAAAAATAAAATTTTTGTTATCTTTTATCTCTAATGATTGTTTTGCTGGTAAAAATAAATAAATAAATAAAAAGGGCTATTACGCACACGAGGTGTCTTATCTACAGAACAAGCTGCAGATATATTTACAAAGCTGCTCGCACGGGTCCAGTTCGAGAAATGTTGTAAGAAGTTGAGCAAGTATGATCTATATGCTCCAGCTTGAAGGGGAGAGTTGAGAATTACCATATGTGTGAGTTACCATATGTATGGATTGCTATATGTATGGAGGGTATTTCTGGTATTTCCTAGAATGGTGTCCTCCCCTTTGTAAACCCTAACCATAACCTCTATTATATAGGGGATTAGGGATCCTAATGTGAATCAAGTAGAATGATCCCATTTCCTAACACACACACATGCACGCACACGCACACACACCTGCACACACACGCACACACGCACACGTGCATGTACACACACGCACACATGCACACACCACACGCACACACAGACACACATACATGCACACACCCACGCACACGCACGCACGTACACGCATGCACACACACGCACGCACACATGCACACACGCACACACACACACACACGTAGACACACACAGACACACACACGCACGCACGCACGCACGCCCGCACGCACCCACGCATGCACGCGCACACGCACGCACACACGCACGCACGCACACGAACGAATACACACGCACGCACATGCACACACACACAACGTGCCTTCTTAAAAAATCAAAACCTATATGTACCATCTCTAAAGACAGAGCAAATAGATGAGCTCCGTTTGTAACGAGTGTGACTCCTCCCTCACAATGTGCCTTCTCAAAAAACCTAACGACGGAAGATGCTTTGCTAATTACATCCACTATTATAAATGAGTGAAATCGTCTAGGAACTAAAGCTCTCATCCTCAAAATCTATTTTCGCAAAGCCTTCAATACATTGAGCAGGACTTTTGTCATCGGATTTTTGAAGGCATCAAACTACCCCCAACATCTTCATCAATTGGATTAGGGGACTTGTCAGAACCTCGTGGGTTTCTTTCAAGGTAAACGGAAATTCGATGGGCTTCCTACACCTTGCCCATTGTGAAATTCGGTGGGTTTCCTACACCTTGCCCATTGTGTTAGACAAAGAGATCCACTGCCACATTTTCTTTTCATTCACTCTCTTTCGGTCTTAAATGCAATGTTAGTTAAATTGGCGGGTGAAAAAATTTCAAGTGTTCTTTAAAAAAGAGATGGATGCTTCTGTCATCAATGTCTAATTTACTGGTGACCTAATTATCTTCTTGGAATATAGACAGGAGGACCTTAAAAATGTGCTGACACTCAAAATATTCAGTAGGTTTTTAGGGTTGGAAATCAATAGGAAGAAATCAGCATTCTTTGGCCTAAACATAGCCCAAGCGGACCTCTCACAAATCAAAGAGACTCTTGGCTAGGATGAGGGCTCCTTTCCAATAGAATATTTAGGTTTTCTGATGCCTAAGAAGAAGATGGAAACTAAGGATTGGACCGCTATTATTGCTAAATTCTCAGCTAAGCTATAAGGTTGGAAAGCAAAATCCTTCCATTACCATCTAGAGTGCGCTTCTTGTTGGATTTAACTTTGTTGGGATATTTTGATGCAATTTGATGGTCAATATCAAGTTGTATTAATGTATCTCAATTCCTGGAATTCAATGTTTCGACCCTGTGGGATGCTGTTTAGTCCCACGTCGTGGAGTGTCAAAACTGACACTTGGTTTTTATATGGTAAGTCCTGAGATCAATCTGGAAACATATTAGAGAGGACTTTGGACCACCATACATGCACGCGCACGCCGGGCACGAGCTCGGGCATGGGTACGGCACGACTGAGTTGAAGATCTTCACCATAATGTCATGCTTGAAGATCTTCGCAGAATTATCGATAAGATTGATAAGATTAAACGTAAATTCTTGAGCGGAAAATTAAAAACCTATATCAAAAGTAGCTTGGTATAAGCTAACGCACCCCACCTCAAATGGTTGGGGGATCTTGAATTTAAATTATATACCGATGCTCTACTCACAAAATCCAACATAAAAATTACGGATTTCAAGAGACCATGGGTTTCATGATTATTAAGTGCTACACATTTTCAAGGTGGACCAATTGTATCCACTACTCCTAAAGGAGTTGGACTGAACTGTTAACTCTTTAGCATTGCACTCAAGGTTTGAAAAAAACGAAAGGTGGAACGAGGCATTTTCCCTGGAAGCGAGGCGAGGCGTAGCCTCGAGGCGGTCGAGGCGTAAACCTCAGTTTGTATGGAAAAATAATTATAAAATATATAATGAATATATTTATTGGTGAAATAATATAATCTGACAAATATATAGTATATAATAATGTAATATATGATGATATTATTAAGATAGAACACTAAAAAAGGATATGTTAATGCCATAAACCTTTCTACTAAATTTCTACCCAATCAAAAGGAAATCATTGACTATAACTATCACTAAATTTTTTTTTTATCAAAAAGGGATTGGCTATAGTTGCCACTAAAGATATCCAAGTTGTTGATATGAATCATACTATTTGAATCCTAATCGTATGTTCTACTGAACCAGATGAAGAACAATATGATGTTCCCCCTGTGCCACCATACCCTACCAGTACGGGGGTCTCGCTGCGGGGGTTGCAGGGGGTAGCGCCCCCGTCCAAAATTTTTTTCTTATATGTTTATTCGAATTCATATATGCTTTCTTATATGTTTAATGGTGTAATAGTAGGAGTTTATTGAAATAATTGGACATGTTAATGTTAAATATGAATATGAAAGAGGTTAAATTTAAGCATATAAATATGAAAGAGGTCAAATTGAAGCATTCATCTTGCATAACTATATACTCAAAAACAAAACCTTTATAAACATATGAAAATACGAATAGGATAATTTTTTTCTTTAAAAAAATACTTGAAAAAGTCCCTGACGCCTCACCTTGCGCCTCGCCCCGCCTCAACGCCTCGCCTCGCCTCGACCGCCTCAGGCATCCGAGGCGCACACCTCTGCCAGGGGGTCTGAGGCGGTCGCCTCAAGACGATTTCTCAACACCCCGTTTCGCCTCGAGCGCCTTTGCGCCTCGAGGCGCGTTTTTTTAAACCATGATTGCACCACATGAATGAATTTGGACCTTTTCTTCTGTGTTTTTGTGAAGTTCTTTTTTTGTTCTTAACGTCATTGGGATTGTTATTATAAATGAAAGAAAGAGCTATGTCTGCAACTTTCTGCTAATCCAGACCACGGGAACATGGATTAAACTAGTAATCATATATAATTAAACATTGAAACACCATTAGTCTAAACTAAACTTCTAGTTTCTTTGTCAAAGATGGATGCAAGCAAAGATAAACACCATAGCTTCCGTGTCTCCATTCCTCCCAACTCAGACCTCCTCTGCCTTGTCGATCTCCCTCGGCCTGATGACCCGCAGGATCTCGACCACCTCCGCCATCGACGGACGGCTCGACGGCACCTGCGACGCGCACACGAGACCCAACTTGAGCACCGGCACCACCTCGTCCTCCCTCCACTCCCCCATCTCCCCGTCTACCATCTCCAGCACCCTCCCGGCCTCCAGCGCCGTCCTCACGTCCTCCACGAGCACCGTCACGTCGTCCCCGCTGTACTCCACCGCCTTCCTCCCCGTGACCAGCTCCAGCACCGCCACCCCGAACCCGTACACGTCGCACTTCTCCGTCACCCTCAGGCTCCTGCACGCCAGCTCGTGCGCGACGTACCCGAGCTCGAAGCGCGACATCGCCACGCGCCTCTCGAGCTTGGGGAGCAGCCGCGCGAGCCCGAAATCCGACACCCTCGGGTTGAGGTCCCCGTCGAGGAGGATGTTGCCGGGTTTGAGGTTGTAGTGGATGACCGGGGGGCGGAGCTTGTGGTAGAGGTACGCGACGGCCTCAGCGGTCCCCAGGGCGATGTTGAAGCGGTCCGGCCACGGGAGGCGCAGCCGCGGCGCGTTGGGGCCGGCGGGGTGGAGGTGGGACTGGAGGCTGCCGTGGAGGGCGAGCTCGGAGAAGAGGAGCTGCAGCTGAGGGGTCCAGTAGTAGCCCCTGATGGGCATCAGGTTCGGGTGGAGGGCCTTCGCCAGATTCCTCACCTCCCTGTCGAACTCCACGTGGCACTGGATGATGTTGGAGGTCAGCAGCTTCTTCACCGCGTGGGCCCCCACAGCTCCCGCGGCCGTCGACCGCCGCCTTGTAGACCGTGCCGAACGCGCCGCGTCCCAGCTCGGTCACCTTGCGCAGCAGCCCCTCGGGCTCCGCCCTCAGGGGCTGCCACTTGTCGAACCAGACGAGCGGGCCAACCGGACCCGCTTTGCTGGAGGTGGAGAGCGAGCACGCGCTCTCCAACACGTTCTGCACGTGCCCGAGCCTACGTCGCACCGACGCGTTGAGCAGGCTTATTATCATCACACCGACGTCTAGCGCGACGGCGGCGGATATGGAGGCGATGACGGAGACGCTGAGGAAGCGGCCGTTGCGAGCGGCGGCGGCGGTGGACGAGGAGAAGGTTGCGGAAGCGGAGGAGTTGGGGGAGGTTTTGTAGGAGTTAGGGTTGAGGACGAGGGGCTTGGGGACGGTCATGACGCACGGCTGGGAGAGGAGAGGGGAGCATAGGCCGAGGTTGCCTTGGAGCGCGGAGGGGTCCAAGGATTGGAAGGCGCGGCTCGACGGGATACGGCCTACGAGGCGGTTGTGGGAGAGGTTGAGAGATTGGAGGTTGTCGAGGGTCGCGAGCTCCGGGGGGATCTCTCCGGTGAGGCCGTTGAACTCGAGGTTGAGGATCTTGAGGTTGCGAAGCTTGGAGATCGACGGTGGGATTGGCCCTCTCACTTGGTTGTGTGACAATCCCCTGACATTAAAGATCTCAATTTGTGAGTTTGATCAAGAAAACAAATCTAAGTTTGCAAACTGATATCTGATGTTAAAAAGTTGACGATATTGGCTAATAGTTTGTATGCAAAATTTATGCGTGAGAAATTCACAAGGAATTACATATGAATGCTTAAATTGAGCAATAATATTCTTAAAATACAGATACAAATACGAAACACAGAGGAAAAAAATAAATACATCGTTGAACAACAAAATAAACACGAATACACATACACGCACATACACAAGCATATACAGAAGATTTCATCACTATCGATGTACAAAACTTCTCATCCTATACTTCTGATGCTCTTTATCATAAATTACCGATTACATCATTGAAAAAAATGATTTGGTTGTTAATAAAAACTTCTTAAATATCCTACACTTCTTAAATTACACTTAGGCAGATGGTACTATCCAAGGATGCATTGCTAATATCCTACCACAATATTCTTCTTATACTCTCAGCTTAAAGGATCTTTATCTCACATGGATTGGGTAAGCAAAAGGTTATAGTGCCGCTCAATTTCTGAAATAGCTTGTTATTACTATATTGAATCTACTTTTATGAGATTTCCACTAAGTATGGTGTCGAGTAAACTTGCAATGGGTCCATGGGATACAAACCTATCAAGACGTGATCATGATAGCCTAAAAAATATTCGTTCGTTTTAAATATACCGAACATGTACTTAAAATTTTAGTTCAATGATTTAACAAATCGGAAATAAAATTGACATATGTGCATTCAATAAAAGTTCAAGTTCAATATATGTATATAAGTGTATATAAGTATTTGCCTACATCTCCATAGTTTTACACATTAGAAATTTTGATAAAGAAAGTATGGTATTATAAGGTGGATTTTGTACCACTTCAACTTGAATATGTTTTTATTTTTATTGCTTATCAAACTTTATAATCAAAACCAATTTCAAATGAACGTGTTCATCTAAACAAATTTTGAGTTAAGAAATCGTTAATAAACTACCATAGAACTGAACCTAAATAGTTGTTTTCTAAACGAACTCGAAATCAAATCGAACCTTTATTGAACTAATCTTGAATTCAAACTTCCAATTCGAACACAGGTTCATTCATTATAAATTCAGTTCGATGAGATTAAATGCATGTATCTATTTTAGGTAATTTTGAATTATCTATTATTATTTATTAAAGCATACGCAAAAATAGAATATCAAAACATCTAAATGACATCACTAAAAAAGTATCACAAATCAAATAATTAAGAGAGAGAGAGAGTTGCACTCACAGCACGTAGAGAGAGGAGCAGTTGCCGATCTCCTCCGGCAGAGGACCCTGGAGGCGGTTGCCATCGAGGCGAAGCACCTCGATGCTGGCGGAGTCGCAGATCCCGGCGGGAAGCTCGCCGTAGAGCCCCGCGCCGCTGAGGTCCACCACCGTGAGGTTCCTGATGTAGCCGAGTTCCGGCGGCACCCTCGACCCCATCCCGTTCCCCGACAGGTTCAGCTCCCGGAGGTTGAAGAACAGTGCCGTCTCCGCCGGTATCCCCCCGGCCAACCCCGCGTTCCCCGACAGGTCCAGCCTCCGCAGCGCCTCGAACAGCCTCGTCGACCCCGCCGGCACCGCCCCTTCCAGCCCCACACCCGCCAGCAACACCTCCTCCAGCGCCAGCCCGAACAGCTCCGGCGGGATGGCCCCCGGCAGGCGGTTGCCGGAGAGGTCCAGCGACCGGAGACTCCGGAGCTCCGGGAGCCACGTCGGGAAGGCACCGGAGAGCGGGTTGTAGGAGGTGTTGAGGTGGGAGAGGGACGGGGCGAGGCTGCGGAGAGAGTCCGGGAGGTCGCCGGAGAAGGAGTTGCAGCTGAGGTCGAGGTGGGAGAGGCGAGGGCAGAGGCCGAGCGAGGAGGGGATTGGGCCGGAGAAGACGTTGGAGGAGAGGTGGAGCGAGGTGAGGGACCGGAGTGCGGCGATGCCGTCCGGTACCTGCCCGGAGAAGGCGTTGCCTGAGAGGTCCAGTGACCGGAGCTCAGTCAGGGTGTAGATCGTGTCGGCGAAGTCTGCACGCCCACAAGAGTCGTTATTACTATATTTCGTTGTAAATATATCTACACTTTAATTCTTATTATTTCAGTCTTATTAACGAAAAATGATTATTAATGTAATTTTTTATTTATATTTTTTTAAAAATTATAGAACAACTATCTATGAAAGAAGTTGGTGAAACGAAAAAAAGGATAAAATTACATAAAAGTATCAAAAATTTGGGGTGAATATAAAAAAGATCCCGAAAAAGTAACAGTTTGGACTCTCCGTAATTCAAGATTTTCATTGGTAAAGTCCGATTATCTTTTTATAAACTCCTTAGAGAAACATTATGCTTATTAGTAATGATAACGACGACATAAAGCTAATCAAACATTTTATATAAAAATTTTGAATTATGCATACCATATCCACAAGGTCGATTTAGTCATTTCAATAAAAAACAGAATGCCATTGAATAAAAAGTACTATATTGTTGAAATATAGGTTCCAGGATATTATTTTTTTATAGGAACACTTTTCAATATTTACCCCCGAAATTTTTTTAATTACCCAAAAAATTACGGAAATAGAATACTAATATCAAAAGAATTACTTCAAAAAATGGGGGAAATAATAAAAAGCTTTTATGCATTTGCTTGATGAATATATTGAGAGTGGTTGTTCTATGCCTTAGTTAGTTAAATAAATTATAGCTTACAGCCGTGTGATTTATAAATATACCCCTACTCATTATATAAATCAAGCTACCCTGTAATTTGAACTTAAAAGAAAAGAGGAGGACCTTAATTACTAACTACCCTATAGTTTGGGCAAGGTAAAGAAAAGAAGAATCTAAGTACTCCTTTTTTATAATTATAATATATCAAAGAACTAAATCACACATGACTCGTGTGGAGTCGAAATGGAGAACCTGGTAATAAATTAGAAGAATACAAGAGGTTGGTGGTATTAATTATTTGATCTCCCCGCCAACTTGTGTAGATCTTCCCATGTCCTATGATCATCTTGCCAATTACATGCGATCGTATATTTTATGGATTTTTACACACTACCTCTATTTTTACTTTAACTACGATGGTACCCGCACTTCGTAGCGGAACAAAATTGAGTCGCTATGATTTGTAAAAACACCAAGATTTATTACTTGTAATGAAAAAAATTAATTATATTTTTCGAAAAAATTAATGCTATGTATTTGTGATATAGATGGTATAAATTTAGATAAGATAGTTGCCTATTTAAATAAAATTGAAATAGTTTAGTTGAATAAATATTTATAGAAATATAAGAAAACTCACTGGAAAAATCTACCCCATTAAACCAGACAAAAGGAAGATGAGAAGATAACAACTAAAACATATTCCATGATAAAATGAAAACAATAACTATACACAATATCTCTTACCCAATATTAGATCGAAAATAATAATGATTCAAATTTGCTAAAAAAATTACGTAACCAAATGGAAAACAACAATTACTTTTCCTTCTAATTTCAAAAGAGTCTCTTATTCACTATTGGATTAGAAATAGTAACAATTCAAAGCTACTAAATAACAGCAGATAAATAAAGACATCTAACATACAAGCTAAGGCACAAATGGAACAACGAAGAATGCAAACCAACACACATGCAAAAACATGCGAACTCCAAATCCATCATCAAAAGAAGGGGGAAGTACTAACTTTATGAATGCTTTATAAAGTCTCAAGTAGACTGCTTTTATAGGATCCTTCCGTATACCTTGTAATTTTTTTATTTTCATTTTTATATGCATTATTTGTTAAATTAAAACTATAAAATGTTAGGGTTCCAGTTCGGGACTGGACCAAAATGGAGGAGGGGGCAGACGACGTGGAGCGAGAGGCAGCGGCGGCGGATGAAGGGGTTGCAGCGACGGGAGAGGAGTTGGAGGGGCAGGGAGGGGGTGGAGGGCGGTGGTGATAGGGGGAGTAGGACATAAAGGGGTGGGGGGATTTGGAGCCGAAGTAGGAGACAGAGGAGTCAAGTGTGACAAGTGAGACTTGGAATGGGGGTTGAAGGGGAGGGGGAGTTGAAGAGGCGGAACTTGGAGGGAGAGGAGGGATCGAGGGAGGGGGTCAGGGGGTCCTCGCTGAAGAAGTCGCGCTCGAGGACAGAGAGCGTGCGCTGGGAGAGGGGAGTGGGGAGGGAGAGGGGGAAGGAGAGCCACGATGGGGAAGAGGTGTCGGCGAGGGCGGACGTTGCTGGAGATTAAGGATGAGAATGGAGAATGCGGGAGGGGTCCACATAGCAAGAGGAGGGAAAGAGTCGGGAAAATCCAACGCGAGAAAAAGGAATGAATGGAATGCAAACAGAGACCCACGTGTCAGCATACCTGAGAAAAATCCAAGTTTAAAGAAGTTATATAGATTGAACGACAACCCCTATAATCTTCGTAATAATCTAACATATCTGACAACATCCATGAGTGCATGTCCACCGTTGGAGTATGGAGTTTTGCTTCCATGAACACCATTGGAGTGTAGGGAAATGAGAATGCACTTACTTGCGCCGGTGAGGCGGTTGTCGGCGAGGTTGAGCGTCACGAGGAGCGAGCACCGCCGCATTGGCGGCGGCACCTGCCCGTCGAGCTGGTTGCCGGAGAGATCCAGGTGCCGGAGGGCCTCGCAGAACGGCCCGTCGGAGAAGAGCGAGTCTGGGATGGCGCCGGAGAGGCTGTTCCGGGAGAGGTCGAGCCTGCCGAGGGAGGGGAGGAGGGAGAGGCCGGAAAATGAGATCTTGTGGAATCAAATTTTTTTATGAAACAAGTCGTTGAAGAATGAGCACGTATGGAATCATTTTTTCGATGAAACAACTCATCAAAAAATGAGTTCTTATAGAATCAAATTTTCAGTGAACAACTCAATATTAAAGTCCAAGATTTTATGAAATTGTATAAGGGTCTATTTTTTTCTTTTGCCCTGGGCCTACGAAATGTCAGGGACGGCACTGCGCGATGGACGACTCTTATAGGGGGCTGACTATCCTCGACCTCCTATAAGGGTCGTCCATCTCGCATCCGATGGATCCCTTGTGTTACAACAGGAGAAACCACATCAGACGATCCGCCTCTTTATATGGATCAAGGTGTACATATGAGAAGTGGGGATCACTGATGTAACCCAAGTTAGAGCAGAGATGTTGTAATCACATTTTTTTTCAAATTTAATCATGAGAATCCAATCACATAGATTGAATCTTTGACTAATCCTTCATATTTCTACCAAATTTTACAAAAAATCCGATATTGTATGTCGTTTTATCTTAATAGTCAAATGTTTGGTTGTTTCTTTAAATGGGATTTAAATTGCTAAAAATGTTGATCGGATATTGACCACTAAAGATGAAATAGCAAATGATATCGTTTTTATGAAATTTTGTGGATACGTAGAAGGTTGATCAAAGATTCAATCTATGAAGTTGGATCTTCAGGATCGAATTCACAAAAAAAATTAATGGGATTACATCACCTCCCACCTCCCATGAAAAAATAGGGATTTAAGTGTAATTGCCCGTATTTTGCAAGAGAACAAGAGCGGAAATCTTGAAAATTTCTTTATTTTTTTACTTTCGTGTGGAAAAGTTATTCAGTATTTTCTCTCATTATCTAGAGTTTCCCTATTTCCGAAATATCTATTCTTCTTCTTTATTCCACGGCTATTCTATTCCTCTTTGTCTCATCCAATTAAAAAAAATAGCATTCCTTATTCATGACACTTATACCAAAATAATAGGCACTTATTTCACAATAAGTACCACTTATTTCATATTTCCAATAACAACAAAAATACAGTGAATGTGAATAATTCACACTCGTGTCTCATTTGTCCCACCCAAATAAAGTTTCTAAAATATATTAAACCTAAACATTCTTTAGTTCAACTACTTAATACACCAGCCTTTTTTTCCCAAGAGAATAATCTATTAATGAGCAATCCTTAAATTACTTTGAAATTTAAATGTAGAATAATTTGAGATATTTTGGTAGAGTAGAGAGTGTCTATTAGTAATAATAGACAGACAAGTAAATAGTTAGAAGTTGTCATGCCGATGGTTTAAAATTGTTCTTCTTATACTTGCAAATATTTTGAAAAATTGGTAGGTTATAAGTCGATTAACCTTTGGAAGACATTTTAGGTGGGGTGCAAATTATACGGATAGTCCAAAAGTCTCGTAGGAGCTGAAATATGCTCAAACATACTTAAGGTCTTCAAGGCCTAAATTGAAAATTTTGAATTCCAATAATATTGTATTGCTTACTCTCCACCCATCAGTTGTCCTTCTCAATTCTCTCATTTCTCTTTAGGGCATGTTGGATAGGGGAATATGTATCAGAATAAGCCATTACTCCCCTATTCCTTTGTCCCTCATCATGCACTCCCTTATTCCACTCCGTCATTCCCTTTCTTGTATTCCCCTCTTCCCTTATCCAGTCCTTTATTCCCTCTTCCCTTATTCCTCCTTATCCACTAAGTTACAAACCGTATTCCTTATCCTTCATGTGCCTCGAGCTTATTCCTCAACTCTTATTCCTGCTTATTCCCAAATTGAGCGCCCCTTAGTGTCATCGCTTGCTCTTCTTCTCTCTTTTGCATGCATTGTTCTTGAGTAGTTTTGTAGCCTCTTGCCAAGAACCATGGCAATGTAATGGTCAAGTATGATTCTTCTAGAAATCATGCGAAAAGACAATTTGACACCTAAAATTTAAAAAATACGTGAGAAAAGGGTGGGAGCATGTAAGTTACATGTAGACAAGTCGCAAAACGACCATATTAATTAGATGTAATTATAGTATGGCTTGATGCAAGTCAATCGGAACCGAACGAAGATCTTCGCAAGGAGTGGCTTGAAGGATATTGAGAATCCTCAAGCGCATCACGGAAGCATGACGATCACATCGTATGTGATCGGGGCGACTAATCTCACTAGTCGCATGGTGCAGCGGAATTTAAAAAAAAATAAATCAAACGATGAAACCACGTGATCACGAGAACACTTCTCGGATTATTTCATAAAACCACAAAGTATAAGGAATACCTCTTGAAGCGTGGTTGTGATTGCGAGATCCCAAACAAGAGATCCTCCTGTCTCAAGTCCGATCCACGAAGAACGCACTTGCGGGCACGATGATGAGTCGCGTTCCTCCTGCAATCCTCGATGAAGATCCAAGTAATGGATCCCCTGATTTCGTCAAGCGAAATCTGTCGTCTTCCTCTAGAGCAAGCAACCCCAAAGAAGAAGGAGATCCTCGAGTAGTCGATGGCGAAGGCAAGAACTTCTCTCTTTTCTCAACAAGGGTGGTCGGCCACCCTATGGAGAGGGAGAGAGAGAGCACGAGAATGAGAGGGAGAGAGAGAAGTAGAGTAGGCGTCTACTTGGTGTGTCTCTCAAGGGCTAGGGCTACCCTCTTTATATACTAGTTTGGGATCCAATGGATCTCAATCCATGGCTCATAAGGATCCAATGGCTACTGTAATCCAAGAGTCATCCAACGACTATGATTGTTGTCGGTTAAAAACCAACAACATTAATTTATATTAAATTAAATATGTGTTGAATTATTATCAACACAATTTAATTAACATAAATTAATTTATTAAGAGATAATATGACAACAAATAAGAAGAGACAACAACCCTCCTAAAATATAGGAGGCGTCACCTATGACTAAGTCATAGGTGACGCCACCTTTGATTTTTGGTAGTTTTGTCTCCTTTTATTTATATTATTATTTCTTAATTAATTGCAATAACTATTATTGCAATAATATCCACCAAATTATATCTAAATTAATTTGTGAATATTTCAATCATGCCATTGAAAAATATGTGAATCATATTCACATCCCAAACTAATTTGTAAATTAAATATCCAATTAATTAACTAATGTGGATCCAATCCACATTAATAATTAACAAATGCAATTTACAATATTTCTCTCTCTCTGATATATTATAAATCACATTATAATATACACAGATATTCTGGATATCACTATCCACGATCTGCTTATCCTTGATAATTAAATCCTATTTAATTATCTTGGACAATCATTCTCACAACATGAATCTCATTCATATTGTACTTGATAATTAAATCTCATTTAATCATCAAGACCTTCTTGCTTGGATACTAAATTCATCACATGAATTAATCTTGAACTCCTTCATGAATAATGTGCTTTCTCCGCAGATACTTGGAGATAAGGACAGGGTGATTGTATTGTTCCACGTATAGTGACTTGGATGTTGAGATCTCATCTCAAATCCAGATCTAACGGACCTCCCATAGCTGCTTGATTAAATCAAGTCCGTATACTTAATCTTCTCATTGCATCTGAATCACATTCAGATCAATGTCCAACATTTGGACTAAGATCAAGTTACTTCTCTACTGAGAGGAGTAACTAAAATCCAGACCTGTTTCATCACTCCCTCGGACTGGAAGCGTCATGGTTATACAATCGTTTATGATCACATCACCCTCAGGTATTCCCAATACCTGTACATCCAGCATACTGGAAGACCAATAATCAACCTGAAGATATAGATCAATTTTACACTGTCTTCTTCAGGGTTTGATCACCAAGTTTCTCAATCTTGGTCATTGGGATTTGGTATCGATCATATGCTTTCCCAAAGCATATATCATATCTTCAAATTCTTGTCATGCTTCCAAAGCACGACGACCATGCATGGAATTTGATCGGTCCCAATACCTCATGAGTGAGCTCATATCTTCTGGTTCATAAGCGAACCTGTATGATCCCTTTGAGAGATCGTATTACTCATATGCCCTTATATGCACACCAGCTCGCCGGTGTATAGACCTTGATTAGGTCATCAACCTAATGGTCTGCCAAATGTACACACTCAGACATATAGTAATACATTTGTCTCTGGTCAGAGGATGTGTGCCTATGCTGTGTCAGTTTTCAACATAGGACTTAGGTTATCTCGATCTCGCTAAGTCAACCCATTGACTTAACTAATCTGACACCTCCGAATCACTATTCCCATGCAGAGGACCTGCATCAAGAGGTCGATCAGATATCATCCTATGTGAGAAAGGATTGCCATCTCCTACTCAGGCTGGAGATCATCTCTTAATAATCATTTGACGGTGTTTGATGAGTCCTCTATCTAACCCATTAGATATTCATCCAAACACCAGCCTCTACGATTCATTTGATGAATCAACAGCTATATGATTATCAAGACGGCCATGGTACATAACCCTAATTGTACAGAGGGACCTTATAGTGCATTCATTCACTTAATTTCAGAAAGAGAGTGAACAATCAATAACTTTTATTGATAAAACATAATTATTACAATAACATTTATTGTAAGAATGGTTCACCTCGGGCTCACATGGCTAACAATCTCCCACTAGCCCTCAGAACCACTCAGGAACTGTCCTTAATCCCATACTCATTACATGCTGGTCGAAAACCTTCTATGTCAGAGGTTTGGTAAGAGGATCAGCAACGTTGTCGCAGAGGCCACCTTGGTGATGATGATATCACCACGCTTTTGAATCTCCTGAATGATGTGGTATTTCCTTTCCACGTGCTTGCTCTTTTGATGCCATATGGGTTCCTTTTCCTGGGCAATGGCTCCCGTGTTATCGCAGAGTAACTGGATGGGAGTATCAGAGAAAACTACGCCAAGCTCCAAGTTGAACTTGCGCAACCACACCGCCTCTTTTACAACATCCGATGCGGCAATATACTCAGCTTCTGTTGTTGAATCTGCCGTAGTGTCCTGCTTCTTGCTTCTCCAGCTCACAACACCACCATTCAATAGGAATACAAACCCTGATGTCGACTTTTGATCATCAATATCTGACTGGAACTCTGAATCTGTATATCCCAAGACTTGGAGATCACCATCTCCATAGACTAAGATGTAATCTTGCGTCCGTCTTAGATATTTGAATATGTTCTTTACTGCATTCCAGTGTTGCTCTCCATAGCAGGATTGGTAACGGCTTACCACTCCCACTGCATGGCAGATGTCTGGCCTAGTACACATCATGGCATACATTAAGCTTCCTACAGCTGATGCATAGGGGCATCCAACCATGGCCTTCTTTTCCTCAACACTTTGAGGAGCCATCCCTTTAGACAGATATATACCATGTCTTAAGGGGAGGAATCCTTTCTTGGAACTATCCATGTGGAATCGTTAAAGAATTTTCTTAATGTATCCATGTTGTGACAATCCCAACATCCTCTTTTCTCGGTTTCTGAACAATTTCAGGCCTAAGATGTAGAGGCTTCTCCAAGACATCTCGAAGGTATGAGATAGACAAATCTTTACATTGGTCATCATTCCTATATCATTCCCAATGATAAGGATATCATCTATGTAAAGCACGATGAACACAATGGCGCTCCCACTAAGCTTCTTGTACACACAAGGTTCATCAGGATTCTGCACAAAATCATAACTCTTTATGGTTTCGTCAAATCTGATGTTCCAGCTACGAGAAGCTTGTTTGAGCCCATAGATAGATTTCTTTAGCTTGCATACTTTTCCATCCTCAACTATGAAGCCCTGGGGCTGCTCCATATAGATTTCCTCCTCGAGGTATCCATTGAGGAAAGCTGTCTTGACGTCCATCTGCCAGATGTCGTAGTCAAGAGATGCAGCTATAGCTAGCCGTGTCCTAATGGATTTAAGCATAGCCACAGGAGAGAATGTCTCATCGTAGTCGATTCATTCTCACTGTGTGTAGCACTTGGCTACGAGCCGTGCCTTGAAAGTCTCTACTTTCCCATTAGGTCCTCTTTTTCTCTTGAAGATCCATTTACGCCCAACAGGTTTCACCCCCTTAGGTGGATCCTCTAGGGTCCATACACCATTCTTATGCATGGAGTCAATCTCTGACTTCATTTCTAGCATCCATCTATCCATGTCATGATCCGCGAGTGCTTCATTAAATGAAGTAGGATCATTGTCAGTCTCACTTGACACATGGAATCCATACCTTTCAAGTGGTGCAACCACCCTCGAACTCCTTCGAAGAGGTATGGGTGTTTCATCTTTATTTATCTCTTGGTTTCTGGTTCAGGAATCTCAGAATCCTCAGGGGATTCGATGAGTTCCTCTACTTCATTTCTATATTAACCTTTAAGGAAACCATCCTCCAGAAATCTCACATCTCTAGAGACAAAAACCTTTTGGGTCTCAGGGTCATAAAGTTGATATCCAATACCATCTTTAACATACCCAATGAAGTAGCACTCACAAGTGCGAGATTCTAGCTTACTTGCATCCACATTCTTCGCATGGACCAAGCAACCCCAAACCCTCAAGTGTTAAACACTAGGTTTGGTTCCATACCATAGCTCATGAGGAGTCCTAGGCACAGATTTGCTAGGAATCTTATTCAGGATATATATTACAGTCTCTACTGCATATCCCCAGAAACTAAGAGGTAAACGTGCTTTGCTCATCATTGAACGGACCATGTCCATGATGGTCCCGTTGCGTCTTTCAGCAACACCATTAAGTTGGGGAGTTCCAGGGGTAGTGAGATTGGAGACAATTCCATTCTCTTTAAGGTATCCCTTGAATTCATCTGAGAGGTACTCGCCACCTCGGTCAGATCGAATCTGTTTAATCTCCTATCGGTTTGGTTCTCAATCAAAGCCTTAAACTCTTTGAACTTTTCAAAGGTTTCAGATTTATGATGTAGTAGGAAGATAAACCCGTATCGCGAATGGTCATCAATAAACGTCAAATAATATCGATATCCATTCCGAGTCGCGGTACTAAAGGGACCACATACATCAGTATGTATTAGGTCAAGAATACCTTCACATCTCGTAAGCTTGTTACGGAAAGGCATCCTGGTCATTTTACCTCGAATGCAATGTTCACAGGTAGGTAAAGATTGGACCTGTAGAAAATCTAAGGGTCCATCCTTTATCAATCTATTGATCCTATCAACAGATAAATGACCAAGCCTTTGATGCCAAATCATATTTGAATGATTTCCATTCTCCCTGGATCTTTTAGGGTTTTTATTAGTGGTAGTGACATTCATGAAACATTCATCAATGCACAATTCATAGAGTCCACTAGAAGTCAAAACACCATCCGCAATAAATTTATCATATTTATTAATGATTAACTTATTACAGAATAGGAAGGAATATCCATGTCTAACAAGCTTAGATACGGATATCAAATTCCTCCTGACTTCAGGTACATAAAGACATTCTTTAAGTATTAAGACTCGACCACTAGATAATGATAGTCGGCAGGTCCCGATAGCGACCGCTGCAACACTTGCATCGGATCCCATTTGGATGACTATCTCCCCTTGCTCCAGATTCCTAGTTTCCTGAAACAAATGCAACGAATTGCATACATGAACAGAAGCACCCGAATCTACAACCCAACTTCCTTCTCGTCCAACGAGAAAGCTAGTTTCAATGATGAAAGTAGATTTCATACCTGCTGGGGCTTTACCTTTGTCAGCAGACTTCAGGTATTCGGGGCAGTTACGCCGCCAGTGCCTCGGCTTCTTGCAGTGGTGATAGACATCTGTCTTCTTCGATGTCATTAATGTGGAAGCATTAGAAGATGAACCAACTCCTTGATTCTTCTTCTTTCTCTTCTGGGTTGGGCCCTTCCGAGAACCTTGCTTCCGACCGTGCTTTCCTTTCACGTGTGCAACCATTGCACTAGCAGAGGGGCCGTCTTTCTTCATCACGTCTTCTGCAGACTTTAATGCAGCTAACAACCCAATGTTAGTGAAATCAACTTTTCTCATGTGATATGACACGACAAAGTTGTTGAAAGACTTAGGGAGCGATAGGAGAATGAAATCAGCTTGCATATCAGAATCCATGTAAGCTCCCAGGGTTTCCAATTCATAGAGGTACCCAAACACTTTGAGCACATACTCTCTAACAGAGATCCCTTCCTGCATCTTGCAGCGAATAAGCTCTTTCATCACATTGTAGCGCTGTGTGTGGTTGACGTCACTGAACATTTCCTTCAGATTCAGCATGATTTCTTGGAAGTGGTTCATTTCCACATGTTGCTTCTGAAGCACATTGGATAATGAGCCAAGGATATAACACCTTGCCAAGTTATGATCTTCATCATATTTCTCATTAAAAGTTTTATCTTCCGTAGTCAGAGGGTCTGCAATCTTGTCCTTGGTCAGCACATAAGAGATGCGCTCCGCAGATAGGACAAGATCCAAATTTCGGATCCAATCCGAATAATTCGATCCGGTCAACTGATTGACCTCCAGAAGCCTGCTCAGAGGGTTCATGGATTTCATTTTCTGAAATTAAGAATGCGCTATATTAGAATATATACATAACTATATATCCAGTTTTAAACATTTGATTAAGGCATTTTAAATCAAATTTGTCTTGCTATGTCTACTATGAAAGTTTATTCCCTAATTGTCTTTCAAAATGAGAGATATACTTACCGTTATATCTCAAGCAAGATCTGGGATCTCCTCTCTATTCTTATCACATCCCAATAATATGAGAACCTGTGACTCGAAGAAACAGAAGCGGGAACACATTCTGCCTTGCAAGCCCAACTTGCATTTCCTAATTCGGTCTTTAACACCTGTGCCCACCACCTCTAAGATGATGTTGACCCGTTGCTAATTGAACCAACCGTCAATAGGCTTAAAACTCGCTATACACAATCCAATATCGCCCCAATAATATGAGGACCCGATATTGGAGTCATTACGTATACGGTCTTACTCTTTAGAGAAGCAAAGAACCCGATCCAAATAATTGTATATAGGATCTGTCACTTCGGACATGCGTCTCCTATATACAACTTTTGGCGACGAAATTCTTTGCCTTGACGGGAGACCATGGATGTCACTTATGTGATCCTCCACCTCTTATTCAAATTGAAATAATTAATTATCATGAATCATATTCACATAATTAATTCTTCTAAGGGAAATTACACATCTATTCATAATAGAGTGTTTAAATAGGATATAATTAATTTAATCACATTAAATTAACTATCAATCCTATTATCAATCAACAAACTTTGAATTTTACTTGAATAGTATGTATAATATCAAAGTACGTATTATTTCGAATTTTAATAATTAGAAATGCACTTCGATTTCTCCAGCATTATTCAGTCCCAACCCGCTGTCATGGCCAGTACCGGCGAGAGTGGGACGAACCACATACGTTGCAACCCGCTACCCCAGCGATCTCCGACTAGACACCATATCCACCTCAGGAAAGGATAATGCCAGATAGATCATCATGTACTTTGAGATGCTTGTCTGTCTTTCAACCGAAATTATACCATATAATATACATCAAAATATTTTTGATTATATTATAAGGAAATTTGCTAAACAAATCCCCAATACTATTCAAGCAAGAGGTTTTGCATGTAAAAGTTGTCCTACAACTATTGTAGGATGTCCTAGGGTTTTGCATGAAAAACAATGTTTGTTGATGATTTCAAATAAACCAATGATCAAGATCAACTATCTTATCATTATGGTTTAGTGGGATGTCATTCAAGGAATTGATTATCATCTTTAAACATTTCACAAATATTTATCAATAACCATATTCAGAAAATTAACAATTAATTTTCATCAATATTTATTTGAATGACTATCACAAGGTTCATGATCAAAAATGTCAATTTCCAGCAGTGACCCCTTATCACTAAAATTAACTTATCTTGATCAATTTAAATCCAAAATTCACAAAATTAGTGCCCTCAGATTGCCAACTTGATTTACAACAGAATTCAAGTGATAATTCATGTATTTAGAGGCATGTCAAAACCGTAATTAACAAATTAATCACGTTCAATTTCGTTGTTCCTGCAACAGTGAATACATGCATATTCAAAAGGCCATATGTTGAGAAAATTAAATCCAAATTTAGTAAACTCAAATCCTATGGTTTTCTTGTTTAATGGGAAACAAAATACAATCAAATATTTCGTGTTTAAATAATTTAAACAGTGCCAAAAAAATTAATTAAACAAAGTTGCGAAAATTCAAATGCGCCAAAACTTTCGCGACCCTTTCAAACCCAAGTCGTCCATGGTTCATGGATCATATTCAAAACCTTTTTTGACCTAAGACTCTGATACCACTTGAAGGATATTGAGAATCCTCAAGTGCATCACGGAAGCGTGACGATTACATTGTATGCGATCGGGGCGACTAGTCGCACTAGTCGCATGGTGCAGCGGAATTTAAAAAAAATTAAATCAAACGATGAAACCACATGATCACAAGAACACTTCTCGGATCGTTTCATCAAACTACAAAGTATAAGGAATACCTCTTGAAGCGTGGTTGTGATCGTGAGATCCCAAACAAGAGATCCTCCTGTCTCCAATCCGATCCACGAAGAACGCACTTGCGGGCACGATGATGAGTCACGTTCCTCCCGTAATCCTCGATGAAGATCCAAGCAATGAATCCCCTGATTTCGTCAAGCGAAATCCGTCGTCTTCCTCTAGAGTAATCAGCCCCAAAGAAGAAGGAGATCCTCGAGTAGTAGATGGCGAAGGCGAGAACTTCTCTCTTTTCTCAACAAGGGTGGTCGGTCACCCTATGGAGAGGGAGAGAGAGAGAGAGAGCAGGAGAATGAGAGGGAGAGAGAGAAGTAGAGTAGGCGTCTACTTGGTGTGTCTCTCAAGGGCTAGGGCTACCCTCTTTATATACTAGTTTGGGATCCAATGCATCTCAATCCATGGCTCATAAGGATCCAATGGCTATTGTAATCCAAGAGTCATCCAACGGCTATGATTATTGTTGATTAAAAACCAACAACATTAATTTATATTAAATTAAATATATGTTGAATTATTATCAACACAATTTAATTAACATAAATTAATTTATTAAGAGATAATACGACAACAAATAAGAAGAGACAACAACCCTCCTAAAATATAGGAAGCGTCACCTATGACTAAGTCATAGGTGACGCCACCTTTGATTTTTGGTGGTTTTGACTCCTTTTATTTATATTATTATTTCTTAATTAACTGCACTAACTATTATTGCAATAATATCCACTAAATTAATTCCAAATTAATTTGTGAATATTTCAATCATGCCATTGAAAAATATGTGAATCATATTCATATCCCAAACTAATTTGTAAATTACATTTCCAATTAATTAACTAATATGGATCCAATCCACAATAATAATTAACAAATGCAATTTACAATATTTCTCTCTCTCTCTCTGATATATTATAAATCACATTTATAATATACACATATATTCTGTATATCACTATCCATGATCTGCTTATCCTTGATAATTAAATCCTATTTAATTATCTTGGACAATCATTCTCACAACATGAATCTCATTCATATTATACTTGATAATTAAATCTCATTTAATCATCAAGACCTTCTTGCTTGGATACTAAATTCGTCACAATAATTAATCTTGAACTCTTTCAAGAATAATGTGCTTTCTCCGCAGATACTTGGAGATAAGGACAGGGCGATCGTATTGTTCCACGTATAGTGATTTGGATGTTGAGATCTCATCTCAAATCCATATCTAACGGACCTCCCATAGATGCTTGATTAAATCAAGTCCGTATACTTAATCTTCTCATTGCATCTGAATCACATTCAGATCAATGTCCAACACTTGGACTAAGATCAAGTTACTTCTCTACTGAGAGGAGTCACTAAAATCCAGACCTGTTTCATCACTCCCTCGGACTGGAAGCATCATGGTTATACAATCGTTTATGATCACAACACCCTCAGGTATTCCCAATACCTGTACATCCTGCATACTGAAAGACCAATGATCAACCTGAAGATATAGATCAATTTTACACTGTCTTCTTCAGGGTTTGATCACCAAGTTTCTCAATCTTGGTCATTGGGATTTTGTATCGATCATATGCTTTCCCAAAGCATATATCATACCTTCAAATTCTTGTCATGCTTCCAAAGCACGACGACCATGCATGGAATTTGATCGGTCCCAATACCTCATGAGTGAGCTCATGTCTTCCGGTTCATAAGCGAACCTGTATGATCCCTTTGAGAGATCGTATTACTCATATGCCCTTATATGCATACCAACTCACCGGTGTATAGACCTTGATTAGGTCATCAACCTAATGGTCTGCCAAATGTACACACTCGGACATATAGTAACACATCTGTCTCTAGTCAGAGGATGTGTGCCTATGCTGTGACAGTTTTCAACATAGGACTTAGGTTATCTCGATCTCGCTAAGTCAACCCATTGACTTAACTAATCTAACACCTCCGAATCACTATTCCCATGCAGAGGACCTGCATCAAGAGGTCGGGCAGATATTAGCCTATGTGAGAAAGGATTGCCATCTCCTACTCAGACTGGAGATCATCTCTTAATAATCATTTGATGGTGTTTGATGAGTCCTCTATCTAACCCATTAGATATTCATCCAAACACCAGCCTCTATGATTCATTTGATGAATCAACAGCTATATGATTATCAAGACGGCCATGGTACATAACCCTAGTTGTACAGAGGGACCTTATAGTGCATTCATTCACTTAATTTCAGAAAGGGAGGGAACAATCAATAACTTTTATTGATAAAACATAATTATTACAATAACATTTATTGTAAGAATAGTTCGCCTTGGGCTCACATGGCTAACATGGCTCGGTTAAATATTTTTAACCTGGTTAAATCTAGGGTCAAACTCAGAGACACGAACTCTTGATACGATCAACTAGATTATTAACATCAATGTCAAGTAATGATTAAGTTATCTAGGTAAAAAATATACAACAATGCCTAACATTACTATTCATGCAATAGTTGTTTAATTTTATGCAAGCTAATTAATGAAAGAATGCAACAAAATGCAATTAAATATACAACAAGCATATAAATATATAAATCATGCTCCTGAAATTATATAATGACTCAAGCAAGATGTTGAATAAAAACTAGAGTCAAATTAATGCTCAAGATGAAGCTAGGTTACATTAATGGCTTTTTAATTCAAAGCATGCATCAAATTATATCTCTAATTAAGTGATCATATTTTATAACTCAAATCAGAGAATAATCAATGGCATTATATATATGATTAAAAAAGCATCAAAATGAATCTGAAATAAATCTAATAGTTCATGTGCTCAAGTTATAACATAAAGAGTTCAAGGGTATATATGTAAAAAAACACATAAAGATATTTCGAAATAGTCTACACGAGGGACGTATTTGCAAATACTTAAATCTACCAGGGACTTAGCTTTAAATTTCTTTCACGTGTGGGGGCATGAATACAATATTGGAGACCCAACATGGCTCGCTCGCAAAATTTCCAGACTCACTTGCATGTCACATGTCAAACTGGACATGTCTGTAATAATGAAGAATTCACAGGCATTGGCTACAATTTACCCTCCCTGTATGCGTTAGTCATGTGCCCTGTGGTTTGGGCGTTGGTTCGGTCGTTCGTAGTAGACCTGGGTCACGTGGGTGACCAGGTGTCTCGAGAATGACTCAGTTCCCCAAGCTCGTTGCTTCATGGTTGAGGCTTGTGAATTGACAAGGATCGTCAGATCGTGGGATTGGACGACACATGTACTTCATCCTGATATCGTGGGGACATTTTCGAGCTAAAACTTATTTACTATGAATTTCAGACCACCGACATAGTAAAATATGAAAACTTTTACCACAATAATTATAATAAATCAACCAGAACTCTAATAATTATTTTATAAAATATCACAATAAAGATAACTGAATGTACTACACAGAGGAGTGATCCTATGAGATGGGATTTTGTGAGATGGTGAGATGGGAGATTCTGGACCACTAGTTTCTCTATTCTCTCTCATGGTTGTCTCTCTCCTGGTTGAAACTAGTGGTCCAGAATATCCCATCTCACCATCTCACCAAAATCTCATCTCATAGGATTGGCCCTCGTACTACACAATGTAATTTTAAGAAATTTAAAATGATGATGAATGCTAGTTCAAAATATAGTTCAAACACAACGATCTCATGTAATTGAAATAAATGATATAAATATGAAAATAATGCACAAGGATTATTATGCAATTACTCGATCCCGCTCTTTTCTTTTTGCATTTTCCCAAGGTAGGGACTTAGGCATGAATACCAGGTGCTACGAGGGTGTGATACGTAAATAGCCACCCCACGTGAGCTCTCATGTGCAGGCACATAGCTCGATGGCGCCTTGGGCAGGGGATCCATGTGGCACGGTTTGCTGCTGCAGACAACTCGAAGCTAGAGGCTCGGGTGGGGAGATCGGACGGAGGCAGATGCATGAGTATTAATCCAATGCCTCGGGCTTCTCCACGTGTCGACGTCCTGTCACTCTGATGATATGATGGATGGCAGAGGGATTGAAGTGGGTTTCAATTTTGTGGATCAGGAGGGGGTGCCTCTTGATGAACAGAATCTATAGTTGTACTTTCCTCCCCTCCCCTCTTTGGTGAAGTGATGCTTGCGATGTTGCTCGAGGATGGAGGAAGACTATAGTGTGTACGTGAAATCGATGCTCGATGACACTCCTCTCTCCTCAACACACGATAGAATGAGGAGTATCTGCTCGACAAAAGCTAGGACTCATAGATGCTCCGTCGAGGGTCGGTGCTGCGTGGCTTATGGGTTCGGTTGCGGTTTAATCAGAAGTCAGACCACCTTTCTGTTTGAAGAAGTGCTCATCAGTGCTTTTGGATTCGCAGCGACGCCCTTGCTCGATCCAATCGGGTGGTTCATGATCTCGAAGCCACCTCCGTCAACGTACGATATGAGTTCGTCCAAGGTATGATGATAATTGATGAAGAGGGGTCGAGATATGATGCTTTTTCCAGCTTTGGAGTAGCAGTGGAGATGCTTGTGATGGTGCTCCACCAAGATCCGGGTGATATACGTCCCACCCAAGGAGGGATGATGAAAATGCCGTCAGACTTGCTCTGATCACTGGATGCTCCTGCAAGTGGTTATGCCAAACAAAGCATGGGGAATGTGAGGAATTATATCTCCTTCGATAGTGATGGAGTTAGGAGCAAAGATATGTCCATGTCGAGGTCGAAGGTGATGGGTCGCGAAGAGAAGGATAGAACTAGATGCAGAAGATGATGGATGCGGTCGGAGTCGGATGTGGGTGGAGGCCCTTCGAAAAGTGAAAATGTGGCATGACGACCCCTGAGCTTGTGCAAAGATCAGGATGATCGTGGTGAGAGGGGATGAGAGAGAAGGGGGTGTGATTGAAAGTGGTCTAAATATGGATTCAAAGAACAAAGGAATCAAATGAAAGAAGGACATAAATGAAGTAGCGGAGAAATGAGAGTCAAAGGAAGAGGAAGAAGTGTGTCACATGTATGGGATGATTGAAGACGATAAACCTGGGAGTTGATCGGAGCGGGAGGACGGATCGTGGTCGTTGCTCAAAGTTTCGGTAGGGGAACCGAGCTCAAGCTGCGAGCAGTGAAGCTGCTGCAGCAAGGCTCGGAGAGCCTTGGATCTCGCCAGCAAGGCGCAATGTCGTCTCTTGATGGTGGTTCTCTCTCTTGCTATCACCGAGGGAAGGATGGAGCTCGATGCTCTTGCTCTCAAAGTGGCGGATGGGTTCGTTTGACGACGTAGGAGGTGGTTTTGATGGATAGGCATTAGGGTTTGCATAAGACTCAGGGAATTGTGGGTAGGGAATGGGTTGAAGGAGGTGGAGGTCGTTGCTCGACCAAAGCTTGTTTGAGGTGGCGAGTGGTGATGTTTTGTTCGAAGAGACGACCGTTGGGGCTTGGCCGAACCTTGCGAAAGGAGGAAGACAACTTCTTAGTCATTCGATCAGTCGAGATCGAATATCCCATGTGCCACATGGAGGAGTCGTTGGGTCTAAAGAGATCTAACTGTTGGGTGGCTAGAGGAGAAGGTGGTGATGTGTGGTGGCTCCAAGAGCGGTCCACGTATCATCACCATAAAAATGTGGAACAAAAATAAATGGAAAATTGAAATAGAATGGACTATGACTTAAAATTTAAAAGATTTCTTCACAAAAATTGTTTGTCTCGACGAGATCTATAACTTTTGTGAAAAGACAAAAATCAAAAGACCTCATTTGTATATAGAGGTTTTTTTGTTTGTATTCTATGTAAATAAAATATCATATTTTGAGTTTTGTATTTTTTATGATTTTAAATTAAAGATAAAATTCGAAGGAAAGAAAATAAAATAAAAAATATATATTTACACATTAGTTATTTTTGGAAAATTTTAATTAACAAGAAAATATAGAAATAAAACAGAGGAGGCTTATATTGTATATACATACTCTCAAGACTTTATATTCTTTGACTTCTATGTTTTTTGAGTTTTGATATTTAAATATTTTATTTAGGATTTTTATCACTTGTGCCCCCTCTGAGATATCACAATATCAGTTATGCCCCTATCTTTTTGGTAATATCAGTTGTGCCCCTCACTTCTTTCTCCGTTATCAGTTGTGCCCTTCCGTCAGATTGACCGTCAAAAAATTAAAATAACCATGGTTTATTCAGACCATGGTGTGGTTAAGAAGGGTATTATGGTCAAAACAAAATCAGGGGCGGAGGAGGAGCTCAAGGGAGGAGCTCGGGGCGGACCAACGACGGAGGGAGGGGGAGGCCCAGGGGAGCAGGGGCTGGGCGGCGCGGGGCAGGGGCGGCACGGTGCGAGGTACCTGGCTCTGTACGAGTATCTAGACACTGTTGGTAACACCATGCATCTCCTCATCAACGGGAAGAGGTTCACGGATCCCGCAACGGAGACGCCCAAGAGCGAGAGCACGGAGCTGTGGAACATGATCAAGCCCAGGAGCGGGAACGCCCAAGCACGGAGCGAGGAGGGGAGGGGGTAGCCCAGGAGAGCAGGGGCTGGGTGGCTCGGGGCAGGGGCGGGGGTGGCGCGGGGAAGGAGAGGGGGCGACCCAGGGGAGCATGGGTTGGGCAGCGCGGGGCAGGGGCAGGGCGACGCGGTGCGGGGCTGGGCGACGTGGGGGAGGGGAGGGGCGGTGATGAATACCCATTCATCACTCTTTATTCCTATATTTTAGCTACAAAAACCTATGCAAATGCATGTAGATATGTGTAAATAGGGAAAGTTAGCAAAAGCATGCATTTTTGTAAATATAAATAATTAGCATGTTTTTGTGCTAAAATAAAAGAATAAAGAAGAAAAAGAAAAAGAGGGAAATATTTAGAATAAATATTGAGCAACCTAACCCAAGGGAGGGCTCAGCATGGGCCTGACCGCATAAAAGCCACAAGTAGAGAGAGATAGGGGCTCATGTGTACATATCTATGTAAATAAATAAATAATATTTTTCCTCAAACAAAAATATGTTGTAAATACTTGTATATATTCTGTACATATTTATAGACTATTGGAAACAAAATAAAAACTTAAAAATAAAAAAAAATCCAAAAATGCCCTTTCACCATGTGTATAGATCATCATTCCTTATTTATTTAACCCTAAAAATAAATGTATTTATTTTCTAAACTTTTTGTAAATATTCTATGGCATATTTTGTAAATAAAATAAATAAAAAGAAACACCACAAAAATCAAATAAAAACAACAAAAAATTAAAAATACAAAAATACAGTGTATATACCATGTATATAAATGTATATAACTATTTATTTAACCTATGAATATAAATAATTAAAATAAAATAAAATTACCATTTTGTTCTTTATTTTATGATGTAAATAAATAAAATATAAAATGGGCATAAAAATACATAAAAATAACAAATAAAAAATAAAAAATTAAAATCTATATAGTGTACATATACCTATATATATAGCTACCCTATTTTTATTTCCAAAAATTAATTAAAAATCACCAAAAAATAGAAAAAAATAAAAGAAAAATATTTCATGTTTTGAGTTTTTCTTAATTCGGCCTTTTTCTACCTTAAATTAAATAAACAAAAAAAATAAACACGTGGCAGCCCCTGATTGGTCCACGGGGGATTGTTGACCCCGGTCAACTCCCCCGCGGACTCCTTCCTTTTCTGGAAGATGTGCGCCGCCCCGCCTTCGCCGATTTTTCCACGCGTCTCCAGCCTGTCTCCCACGCAAACCCCGTGCCCGGATTCTTCGCCGATCATCCGTCTTCCCCGCCAGATCTTTCGCCATGAAATCCACGCCTTCCATCGCTGCATCCACTCAACCCTAATCGGCCCTGTCTCCATATATATCCCGACCTCCGCCGCCTCCGCGCCTCATCTTTGGCTCCCTGCCTTCACTCCCGTGACCTCCATCGTAACCACCGAGGTGACAGCTCGCGTTGGCCCTTGTTGCAGTGAGGAGGAGGTGGTCGGTCATTGATCCGGCAGCTTCGCGCCGCCGTTGCTCCGCCGCTTGCAGGAGCTCGAGCCTCAGGCCTTGATGCCCTTCGAGGCTACGACCAGGAGTTAGCCACACTCCAGCACAGTCTCCCGCTTCACCCAGGTATCCATTTCGCTTAGCCATTTAGTGTAATTTACGATTTCGCCCAAATCCATCCTCCGACGTGTTCCCCTGATTCCGGCTATCTCGTGCATTATTTCGATCATCGGAACCTCCACACACCTTCGCCGTTCCTTCACGCACGTTCTTCGCCCATTCGCTCAACCCAGCTCGCCCCGGAGTTGGGAGTCGAGCTCCACCACCTGTCGCTCGCCGGAGCTCGTTCATCCCACCGCACCGATCACCCTCACTTCGCTTATTGGGGTCGAGGCACTTTGCCCTCGACCCGCGAAGCCTTTGGCGTATTTTGCAGGTCGAGAGGAGGGCATCTGAGCCCCCTCACATTCAGACCAGAGGCGCACCGCCGCCGAGCTTACCGGAGCCCCTCCAGGGCTCGGGTGGACCATCGGAGGCTACCACTAGCTGCGGGGCTTCACCGCGGACCCGTTCCGATCATCAGGAGCAGCTGAGGAGGAGTGCAGTTCACGCAGGAGGCCGGCGAAGTTCGCCGGCGTCGAGTTCTTCCATCATCCTCCAGAACCGTCCGATGAGGCCTCCGCTCCAGTCTTGATCTCAGCCGTCCATCTTTTGAGGAGCCGCGACCGTTGATCATCCAGAGGATCTCATCTGGACCGTCAGTAGCAGAGGAGAGAGGCATCTGAGCCCTAGCCGTCAGATCACCCACGTGGCCTCGCCTCAGCCGTCGATCGAGCCCAAGAGACAACGAAGGAGAGCGCCAGCCATCTAGGACCGACCGATCTTCCACGTGGCGCCTATCCAGCCGTCGGCGAATAAAGGGGTAGATATCTTAGGGCCCCCTCTTAGTTTGTCATTTTATTTCCAGTCCTGTAAATAGTTTTAAAACTTTATTTACGTAGGGTTATTTGCACTGTGGACCTTGTGGTTGTTGTTAATTGCATGTATGCCCCTGTTTGTATGTGACCACGTGCGTCGTCACGTGTAGCTTAGGGCTTTTTACATCTTTTGTCCTGTAGATCTGGGATGTTATGAAATGAAGAAATAGTTTCTGCTAATTGCAGTTATACCCCTGTGAGCTTTGTATTCACGCATGTGCGAATTTTAGTGGTATATTTGCAGCCATACCCTTGGACTTTTTGGTACCAGTTACCAAAAGGACCAAGGAGTAGGTTTTTATTACAGATAAGCCCCTGTGTGCCCCAGCCACGCGCCACGCGCGTGACTTGCTGGGTAATTTGCACCAGAGCCCCCAGATTCTCGGGTATTTGCACATTGGTCCTTGTGCACTGTTCCCTCTTTGCATTTTTGAATAAAATAGTAAATCACCTCCAAATCCAATGAGATTTCGACACATGGCTCCTGCCATGGTGTAGTAATTTCTGTGAGTTTTGAGGACATTTTCGCTTTTATTTAGTATTTTTTAAAAATTCAAAAATAGCCTTTTTAGCTACTGTCTAGGTTTAAAAATACCAAAAAAAATATAAAAACCCCACCAAAAATTCTAAAAAAATTAGATACTCTTGTTTGCTTGCTGTTTGATTTTCTAGCCAAGTTTGGTTATTTTTCATTGAGTAAAAACCCTAAAAATTGAAAAACCCTCAAAAACTCATAAAAATTATAATAATTAATTGAAAAATCCAAAAACAATAATTTTGGTGCCCAAATTTTCCTTATTCTTCCTAGATTACAGGAAAATTACCTCCAGGGCTTTTTAAGATCCTTAAGTATTTTATTTTTGGGTCTTAGGCCTTGCTGGACAGTACCTTTTATTTTTAGCACTGTTTGATTTTTAGAAAATAATCTACCCATTAGAAAAATCCCAAAAATTCACCAAAAACACTTAAAAACCTAAAAAACATAAAAACAATTTTTCTTGAATTTTTGCTTGATTTTTGATGCTTTAAATAAATTGCCCAAGTGTGCTTTGTCTTGCTTTTCTCATTTCCTTCACATATTAAAAATTCTAAAAAAATTATAAAAAATCAAAAACCACTAAAAATTAGCTTCTCTGAAATTTGACTACTTAGTTTTTCAATCGTGCTCCTTGTGTTCGACCCTGGATCGCTATACCAGGTAAAAAGAATAGCGAAGACCGCTTACATTGAATTTCTTGATTTTCTGAGTGGTTGTTATCAATTTTTCTCGATTGACCGCGCTTGGTGATTTGGGTCACAACGACCATTTTATTTCATACTTAACCCGATCGTCAGGCGCGTCATCAGGCGGCCCAGGGGAGCAGGGGCTGGGCGACGCAGGGCAGGGGCGGGGGCGGAGCGGTGTAGGGCTGGGCGGCGTGGGGGAGGGGAGGGGGCGGCCCAAGGGAGCAGGGGTTGGGCGGCGCGGGGCAGGGGCGAAGGCGTCGGGCTGGGAGGAGGTGCAGGTTGGGAGGAGGTGCGGGGCTGGGGAGGAGGTGCGGGAAGCTCGGGGCGGAGCTGGGAGGAGGTGTGGGCACTACAGGAATTGCCCCATTTAGGGACGACAACTAGCGACGGTCTTTGAATGACCGTCCCTAATGCCTCTTTTTAGGGACGGTCATCCAACAACCGTCCCCAATAACCACATAATAGGAGACTGTATGTGGGCTATCGTCCCTTTTGTATTAACTCAAAGGGGACGGTCACTAACGACCGTCCCCTCTGCCTTGAAAGGTCTTAGGAGACGGTTCTGACCGTCCCTATAAGTCTTCTGTTGGCGTCGCCTCTGACGAATGGTGCAAAGTGGCCGAACAGAGGGGACGGTTATAGTGACCGTCCCCTCTGCCTCTTGAAGGGCTTTGGGGACGGTCCTGACCGTCCCCATAAGTCTTCTGTTGGCGTCGCCTCTGACGAATGGTGCAAAGTGGCCGAACAGAGGGGACGGTTATAGTGACCGTCCCCTCTGCCTCTTGAAGGGCTTTGGGGACGGTCCTGAATGTCCCCATAAGTCTTCTGTTGGCGTCGCCTCTGACGAATGGTGCAAAGTGGTCGACTAGAGGGGACGGTTATAGTGACCGTCCCCTCTGCCTCTAGAAGTTCATTGGGGACGGTCCTGACCGTCCCCATAAGTCTTCTGTTGGCGTCGCCTCTGTCGAATGGTGCAAAGTGGTCGACCGGAGGGGACGGTTTTGATTGACCGTCCCCTCTGCCTTGGCCAAAAGCGACGGTCTTTAGTGAACCGTCGCCGATCGTCACCAAAGGAGACGGTTATTACGACCGTCCCCATTGGTCAGATCGAAAAAAACCCGTTGTGGTGGTCCAGAGCATCAGGGACACATCCGTTGTGGTGGTCGTGGTGCCGCCATACGGAATTGGTATGGAGTAGGGACCGGCTCGACCTCTCAGAAGACACAAAGGGAGAGGGAACTAGAGAGTCAGGTGTCTAGCATGAATATGGAGATTCAGGATTTGCGCCAACAAATAGCGATATTCAATGCATTCATGCAGGCACATCAAGGTGGAGCGTCGACTAGCCACCCAACAGTTGATGATAATACCGCTGCGAGGCTAGGCGACGACGATGACGGTGAAGAAGAAGATGATGCTGATGACGACGAGGACGACGACGACGAGGACGAGGATGAGGACGACGAGTAGGATAGCTTACTTAGTTTGTATGATACTTTAGTATATTGTATAACTATTTTGAACAATTAATGTAGGATAATGTAGTATTTTGAATGCATGTGTTGTTGGACGAGTTTTTTATGAATGTGGATTGCATTTTTTGTCTGGTGATTGTAATTTTTATTATGTATACAGATTTTTTGTAACAGGGGAAAATGAGGATCAAATAGGGGGCAATGGAAATTTTTTTTGTTAGCAGATTAACAAAGGGGACGGTCATTGTGACCGTCCCCTTCGTTCTTAGAGACGGTTATGACCGTCTTCACTTTTTATCATTTGGGACGGTCAGGACCGTCTCCCCTGACAGACTTTAAGGGACGGTCATGACCGTCCCCAATAAAACACTTTAAGGGACGGTCACGACCGTCCCCTATGTGTGGGTATTGGGGACGGTTACTAATACCGTCGCGTATACCAAATGCGACGCGACCTTTAGAGACGGTCTTATGACCGTCCCCATTGATCAGAGGGGACGGTCAACTTATCGTTAGCGACGGATGTTGACCGTCGCCTGTTCTAATCTTTCTTATAGTGGGGCTGGGGAGGAGTTCCGGGCGGAGAGGGAGGAGGAGGAGGTTGGAGGAGGAGGAAGAGGATGGGGGAAGAGGAGGAAGAAGAAGAAGATGAGGAAGAGGGTGTAAAATGACCATTGAACCTTTTTTTAATTAATTCCGCTTATGTCCTTAAAGTTAACGTCCGTTTGCACTGTGGATGGACGGTCACTAACCTGAGGGGTACAAGTGATAGATTAGCAAGAAGTGAGGGGGACAACTGATATTACCAAAAAGATAGGGGCTTAACTGAAATTGCGATATCTCGGATGGACACAAGTGATAAAAATCCTTTTATTTAAACACAATTCAAAGAAAATAAAAACAAAAGGAATAAAAAAAGATGAGTTAATTGTATACATAAAATGGAAAGTCAAAGTTAATGAATAACTACAATGTGCAATGAGGTCCTAAAATCCAAATTTCACATATGAAATTCAGTTCTTTTGAATTTAATCCTGCTTTGTAGATAACTGAATGCACATTAATTCAAAGTTAGCACAAGTTCCTAGAAGGCTGCACATGAGAGATATTTGATTTACAACCTTTTGTCTTCGAATTAGGGTTTTGATTTTATTTCACATTTATATAAGTTAATTTTCTCTGTTATTTTTTCTTTATTAATGTTAGTGGTATGTATACAATGGAGTTGATTTTATTTAATTTGAAATTAGTATAACTTAATTAGGAATAGATAAAATCAAGTCAATATACAGGTGAATATATATACAAAAAAGGCTTTTATTAAGAGTTTCATATACAACAATTAGCCCTTGTTATATACAATATATCTATTATTTATTTATGTATTTTAAGGGATTTATTGGTTGAATTGTCTTGAGAATTGAGCTAAGATCAAAGAATAAGGTAGATGAACTGTGGTTTCATCGTGGAGATAGCCAAGTTGCATGAGGTGGTGTCTAATAGAGACTCATGCTTTACCCTACGTTACTTGGAAGAGTTCACAAAGGCTTTAAAGATTGAGTTGTGTCTTTATTCGACCTATCATCTATAGACAGATGGATAGCAAGAGAGGTCAATCGAGATGCTCGGGCTATTATTCCAAGCATGTGCTATTGAGTGGAAGAGATCATGAAGGATCACCTTTCCTGGGATAAATTAACGTACAACTAACATGGTCCCTTTTCAGGTTCTGAATGGACAGAGATGCACTATGCCATTGTGTTGGTAGGAAGTGGGTGACAAGAAGTTTTGTACCACCTAGATCATAAAGGGGACCACACGGGTCATGAATATGACCATGAAGAATTGATGATTGCTCAAACCCACTAGTAGATCGATCAAATACATTAGTACCTCAAGTTTGAGGTCAGGGATATTTTTTTAAGGAACCCCTAATCTAGGGAGTAAAGATATTTGGTGTCAAGGGCAAGCTGGTACAACAACTTATTAGCTTGTTCGAGGTAGTGACTTGTATTTGGAAGGTGGCCTTAGAGTATCCCTTCCCCCACACTTGGTGTGTTTGCATGATGTACCTTACATGTCAAACCTAATGAAGTACATTCAAGATCTATATTTTACGAGTACCGTCCTTGCCATGTCCTTACAACTTCTTCACTAGGCTTACAGTCTAACGATCTGTGTTCATCCTCCATAGAGAACATGCATCCTCGCATGTGTGGGATAGAGAGTACGCATGTTGCGAGCACATGCCCTTATTATCCTGATTTAGCAACTAGCACTATAAAAAAGGCAGGATTGGCGTGCACAGATTTGCGTCCACTAGGCGAGCACATGTGCTCGCTCGGCCCTGGGCGAGCACAAGAAGAGCACATGTACTCGCCCATAGGGGTCGCCGGTTTGAATTATGAGGAGTGGCTCGATTGCCAATTTGGACGAGCACATGTGCTCACCCACTTGAAATTTTATGCACGGATAACTTTAGCACCTGGGAAATTTTGGGCGAGTACATGGCGATGGCTGGGCGAGCACATCAGTGTGCTCGCCCAGGTCCGTAGATAGAACGTCGGGTGCCCCTTTCTTCCTCATTCTCACGCGATCCCTCCCCCAAATCACCCCTCCGGAGACCCGCCAACCCTCCGCTCCAACACCGACGCCCGCTGTTTTCGTGTTTCGAGTAGATATACATCTACCCTTCAGTATAATCCTTCCTCCTCTCTCTCGTTTTTTTAGATTTCATTAGAAATTTATTTTGTTTTGATAGTTTAGGGTTTCAATTTTTTGATTTTTTTGTTGGATATTGTATACAACGGATGTATTGAAATATGTTTTACATGTTTAGGATAACAGTGGATCACTATAATCTTGTTATTTTGATTGTGGTTGCCTCATTAATATGTAGAATTTTATGCCTTATAGGTGTTCGATAAAATGCCTCAACCAACATTAGGTTTAGACTTTATAAAATATACATGATAAAATGTCCATTACAACATCTAGACTAGTTAGTATTGTTAATTTTCTTAAAATGATTAAAATTACGATATAGGAATATATTGCAATGATGTTGTATATTTGTGCTTAAATATTTAACATTATGTATAACTTTTGATTAACATTAGGTATAACTTGTGAATAATATTAGTTAGTCAATTTCAATAGTGTAGATATTAGATATGATAAAAATTGTTAATATTAGTTGGACAAATTCATATCGTGTGGATATGAGATATGATATACACCAATGTTTCTTTTGTGATAATTTATTATCACATTAAATTCTAGTTAATGTGACCAAGTATATCACATTAACTTATAGTTAGGTTGATTATAAGGTAAAATGCTAACCACTAATTAGAATAGTAAATCGCACAAAATCCTTCACACACAGTGCGTCCCTCCACACCGGGTGATGTGTGGCCCTGCACAACGGGAGGCGTGTACAACACATTGGAGGATTTGGTCACCTCTAACTGTGTTATATTTTTTTATTTTTTCACAGCACTATTGGACTCACTTTGGGATGTTTATCCCAGACCAATGGTCGTTGATGTTTGCATGTTTGAAATTCTTTTTTTGCAAGTGCCCATCAACTATTAGTGACCCAAGAATTGTATTAGGCACTAGATTAGGATCACACTTATCCCTATCCCCATCGTTAACCAACAAAATTTACGTAATTGCCCGGCTAATATAATGAATAAATATTTTAAGATTATTTTATAGTCTCATTTGTAACACATACAAATGTATGACGTAAAGTGATCTTAAAGTATCACATTTATGTTAGCTTTCCTTAGTTTGGAGATCCCGGACTAAGGGGGTCCGTAAGGATTCAAACTTACTAGAAGGTGATCGTTGTCACAAGCTCTTTATTTCTTACGGAAATTCGGTTCATAACCCCTTCCTCTTCGGTATACCAAATCAATTATAGTTTATTATCAAAATAATCACTAATATGATTATTTTGAAAGTTGATTGCGATTGATTTATGAGGTATACGGGAGAGGTGTAGGGTTATGCTGCCAAATTTTCGTTAGAAATAAAGATGCTTGTGTCAACAATAATCTTTTAGTAAGTTTGAATCCTTATGGACGGGTTCAAGTGATAACATAATTAATACACTTCTCTTCTCATCTTTTATCTCAATAATGGGACACGTTTAGATATCCTCACATATTTTCCTGGATTTGACATTATAAATTGCATTTTACGTTGATGAACATGACAAATAGAGAGTGGATGTATAACCGTGTAATAGATGGACGTATAGCGGATACCTTTCAAAGAGGTGTTCAGGAATTTATACAATTTGCTTACGCACAAGGTTTCCGTATCGTAGATTCAGATGGAACTATCTTGTGTCCGTGTAAGAAATGTCGTCTAATGAGGAAGAGATCAAAAGATGAAACTCAGTTACATCTTTATAAAATGGGTTTCATGGAAGGATATCAGATTTGGTGGAGGCATGGTGAGGATTACGAGGACAGGATGAATGATGCGGAAGAAGCTGACAATAGTAATCCTTTTGCAGATATGGTTATGGACGTTGCGGGTCCAGATTTTAATGCTACTTTTTTAGATGATGAGGAACCATATGAAGAGTCTATAGAATTCTACGAGCTGTTGAAAAAAGCGGAAGAGCCATGGTGGTTGGGTTGCAAGACATATTCAAAACTTTCTACGGTTTCGGATCTTCTATCGACGAAGATGGAGTATAATATGATCGATTGTAATTTTGATGCAATGCTGAGGATTATCAAGAAAATATTACTAGAAGATGCAGAATTACTTGATAATTATTACAAAACAAAAAAGATGATGCGAAAGATGGGTTTAGCGGAAGTTAAAATAGACTCATGCATAAATCACCATATTTTATATTACGGTGAACACCAACATTTACAACGGTATCCTGAATGTAATGAGCCAAGATATCATGTAACTAGTAAGAGTGGAATAAAAATCTCAAGAAAGATTTTACGTTATTTCCCGTTGACTCCGAGATTGAAACAACTATATTATTACAAAGAAATGGCGAAGTACATGACATGGCACACGGAACATAAAGTCGATGAGTACATGGAGCATCCATCCGAGTCTGATTGTTGGAAAGTATTGATGTCAACTTTTCCTACATTTAACGAAGAAAAGAGGAATTGCGTTATAGGTTTATATACAGACCGGTTTATTCCTCATGGAATAAGTAAAGATTACTCTTGCTGGCCAGTAATGACAACACCATATAATCTACCCCATGATTATGTAATAAGCGACAGTTTATATTTCTTTCGCTGTTGGTACCAGAACCTACACATCCGGGAAATACATTGGCGTTTATTTACGTCCTCTTATAGATGAGTTGAAAATGTTATGTATCGATGGAGTTGATACATATGATGGTAATAAAAGTCAAACATTTAACATTAAAAGTAGCTCTGCTTTGTACGATAAATGACTTCCCAGCATATGGAATGTTATCTGGATAGAGTACGCATGGATGTAAAAGTTTTCCATATTGTATGGAGAGTAATAAATCATTCCAGCTTCAACACGGTCAGAAACCATGTTTTTTTTATTGTCACGGACGGTTTCTTACAAATAATCATCCATATCGAAGACAGAAGCAGTCTTTTAAAAGGAACACAATTGATCTTTCAGATCCCCCACCATTTAAGACATGCGATACGATATTATCAAGCTTGGAAGAATTGGAGAAGTCAGCCTTATAGAATGGAGATAAAACAAAAAAATCTTCCTGGTTTTGGTGACAGTCATAAGTGAATTAAGAAGAGTATATTTGGTAATTACCATATTGGAGTAAATTACTGATACGACACAACTTAGATGTTATGCATATAGAGAAAAATGTATCTGATAACATCTTCTATACTGTTATGAATATAACCGGTCGATCAAAAGATACAGTAAAGTCTCGTCGTGATTTACAAATCATATGCAATCGGCCAGAGTTGCATATAAAGGAACATGATAGTGGAAGGGTTAAAGTTCCCATAGTGAAGTACACCTTAGAAAGAAATCGAGTTAAGCTTGTCTGCGAATGGACAAGCAAATTGAAGTTTTCAGACGGATATGCATCAAATTTTTTCAATTTGGTCGATTTGAAGAAGTTTTCATTTAAGGGAATGAAAAGTCATGACTGTCATGTTTTTATTCAAAGATTGCTACCGTTAGTGTTCTGAGGATTGTTACTAAAAAACGTTGTCGATGTTCTTTCAGATGTTAGCAAAATTTTCCAGGTTCTATGCTCGTCACGCATACACCGCATGGAGATGGATTATCTTCATGAAAATATTCCTTTGATTATGTGTAACTTGGAGAAGATATTTCCGTCTTCATTTTTTGATTCGATGGAGCATCTGATGATTCATATTCCATATGAAGCAAAAGTAGGAGAACTGGTAAAATATCGTTGGATGTATCCATTTGAAAGGTAATTAAAAATATTATAATCTCCTTGCATTCTTTACTATTTCAACAAAATGTTAACCTATTTTCATATAGGTTTATGTTCTTTCTTAAAAGAAAGGTTCGAAACAAAAGTAAAGTTGAAGGATCAATAAGTTCACAATATATATATATGAGGAAGTCGCAACATTCTGCATAAGGTATCTTCCAGAAGATGTGGAGACTATCCACAACAGATTTACGAGGAATGAGACAATTTACTCTCAGGAAGAACCTTCTATCAGTATCTTTCGTCCATCCACTCAGCTCATAGGAAAGGCAAGTGAACATTTCTTATCGAAACAGGAGAATGATGCTGCAGAGTTATATGTATTAGACAATTATGATGAAATAACACCATATATTTAGTAAGTATTTGTATTACTTTATGTATATATTCAAATTAAAGTTCAAGTAATTCTTATGTTTCTCTTATTAATTTTAGGGAATTTAGGAAGAAAATTATTGAGGAAAATCCTATGTATTCAGATGACGAAGTTCTGAGCGCCTATAGGAATCAATTTCCAGCTTGGTTTAAAAACCGCTCAAAACAGTTGGACGATGGTGATTTCTATTATCATATTTTAAAATATTTTGGAGAAGAACTTGTTTATAAGGTCTGATCTTACAACTCTTGCTGTAGTAATGGTTATCGTTTTCATACCTTAAATTCCGGTAAATATTTAACAACTCAGAATCATGGAGTGATGGTTCGTGGATCTTGTTATGAGGAAGATCATATGAATTATTACGGAATTTTAAAGGAGATACTAGAAGTGGAATATAGTATACCAGACTTGAATAAAGTAGTTCTCTTCTTGTGTGATTGGTATGAACCCAATGGAGGTGCAGTAATCGATAGAAGAAATAACATTGTCGATGTGGTACCAAAAAAATTTATACGCAGATTTGAATCATTCGTCTTAGCTTCTCAAGCGGATCAAGTATGCTATCTTCCACAAGTATCAAAGAAGAGAAAAAGCGCTGAAACTGTAACTGTTGTGAAGATAAATTCTCGAGGTTATATTTCTAATGATTACACTCATCATGAAGATGACATAGATGAAGCATTCACACCGACACATGAAGGAATAGACTTAACAGAAGAAGTCCCGATCATCGAATCGATTCGATTGGCTGATAATGAAGTTTTTTGTGTTGACTTACAAGATGATACTGACTCCAGAAATGATGATTCAGAAAACTCAGAAAATGAAATATCTTTTAATCCCACCGAAATAAATGATGAAGATTAGTTGTAAGTTTTATTACACAATTATAATCGAATTAGCTAAAATCTTTAGTAATAATTATGTAATTAACTATTACATCATCATTACAGTCATGGCAGGTTTTGGACATGGCAAAGCTCATAGATCACATAGATCCAATCGTCCATCTTCCTCAGACACACCTTCGTCCAGTAGGCAGCCCACCCCGGATGTTATTTTAGATTCACAGTCCGACGAGGTCCGGCGGGTCATAACCTACTACGAGTCTCTTGATTATCCCCCACCACCCTTTTATGTAGGCGGCTATGGAGAGCCATCTACCTCAGCAACCCCTACTAGATTCTCGGTCCCGGTCCCCATACCAGCACGGACATCGATGGATTCTGATTCTCCTTCTTCTGGACGTCCGAGCACCTCCGTGCCTTTACCTACTGCAGTTGGACAGACTTCGGTGTCCCAACCTTTGTTGGAGGTTACAGCGGATGGGAGGTAAAATTTTGATAAATTGTCATTAAAATTTTTCCAAATATTTATAAATTGTATCATATTTAAAAATTTTAGCAAATGCAGTGATTTTTTGAATAGCAACAGTATGGCAAAGGAGATAACCAATGTAATCAAGACACACTTGACTTCCATGCAATTTAGATGGTGTCGCATCCCTGCTGCAGAACAGGAGAGACTGTTTGGCATGTTTCTGGTAAGAAAATTTCTAAGAAGTGATATATAAATTTTTGGTCAAGTTTTTTGGATCTGATAATTTGTTGTAATTTTCTGAGTAGGTTTCGCCTTGGTTCTGGTCTGGGGAATGAGACTTATCGCCGAGCCTTTATTCGTTTGGCGGAAAAGAGAATGCTGCGATATATTTTTCAAGGCAAGGAGAGACTCGCATGCGAAGACGGGATGTGAGGAGATGAATTTTGAGGAGATGAAGAGGTTCCCGCCAACATGGTGTACGGAAGATAGGTATTGTATTTGTCAAATAATTTATAATAATCTTTTTAAAATAATCAATAATCATAACATAATCCTTGCAGATGGGTAGATTTCTGTGATGCATTCGTTGCGGATGTAGAGTTTGGAAGAAGATCCACGGCGGGAAGGACAAACCGCCAAAAATAAAGGATTAAATCGACAAGTGGCTCTAAAAGCCACAATCAGATTAGAGCGGAGATGGTATTACAAAATAAAATTTATTTTTTGAAATCTACTTTAATATAATGCAATGTTGTTATCACATCTTAAAAAATTTTTCAGGCAGCTAGGTTGAAAAGAGAACCCTCTTTTCAGGAGTGGTGGTTGAGGTCCCACATGAGTGGGAAAGGAGAGTCGTAATGGTCCACTCTTGAAGCGGGAGAATTGTTGGTAAGTGACGAATCCACGATTCATCATCTCAATATCTTGATCTTAGCAAAATCCTCAAGTAAAATCCCAAATAAATATTCATAAAATCAATAAATTAACAAAATTACTTTTGTAAATAAAATACACTAATTATTGTATATTAGATTGTACAAAATAAATTAACAATAAAAAGCCGCAAAATTAAAGGAGTTTTATACTTGCAAATAGCCCAAACTTTATGTATTTTTAATAGTTTTATTTCAACTCCTTTTTGGATAATTCTTTCTCCAACTTGTTCATAACAATGTATATAAAAATACAAAAATACAAAACAAATTTTACCTTGAATAAATGCTCCTAGATCCCAAAGAGAAAAAACCGTAAAGTCCAACTTCCAAGCTAAATTCCCGCTCCGTATGAACTCCAAATTGACCAAACTCACTTTTAAAGTTCAAGTTAGAAAATTATCTATCCAACGGAAGTGGTTTCATTAAAATCGGAGTTCGTTTGCAAAAGTTGAGTTTTGGGACCTAGATGTACATTGTATATCATGTATATATTCATTCTTTCTTCATTTTTTATTGTATCTTTCTTAATTATTAAAAATAAAAAAAAATCATACTTGTGTTGTATTTTAATTGTAGTATTTTATTGTATTTTTTTCATTGTAAATATCTCTTATTAAAAAGACAAAAAATTATATATTAGAAAAGTAAAAAAATGTGTGTATACATGTTGTATGTATTCACTTGTAAATTCACCACTATTTTTTTCCTTCTTTATTTTTTGTTGTATTTAAAGTAGCCTACTTTATTTCACTTTATTTATTTATTTACTTTCCATTCTCTACAATAACCACCAATTCAACTCCATTATTCCACTATTTTTTCCAACTTCCCATTCAACTCCATTAATAATACAACCTCCCATTCAACTCCACCATCTTAATAACTTCTCATGTCATCCTCTTTATATACATGTCATTCTCCTCATTTTTACCTTTGATCCATCTTTATGTGAGGAGAGCCTAGTTCCCAGAGTTGAATCGGTGACAGCGGCTCAACCGCGGTCGAGCGACGACAACCCTCTCTCTGGTGAGATCCGTTGGCTTTTTGGTCAACATCGCAGTCGCATCCGCACGCTGCTCGAGCTCATCGCTCGCTGGCGATTCGAGCGAAGACCGTGCTCTCGTAAGCACTCCATAGGCGATCGTTCATTGTAGGTAATTTTTATTTTTATTTTCATCTTATCAAATTTTTTAGTGTTGCATTTTCTACCACATCATATCATTACCCACATAACTCCCTTAGTTAATCATCTCCACCACCACCATCACATTTTCTTTTCCTTCTCATCTTGTTCATTCCTTGTTTTAACAAAATTAAAAAAAATATAAAAAATGTAAAACAAAAAAAGTTATTTTTATTGTTGTTTAGTACAACAATTTTTTATATAAAAAAAATCAAAAAATAAAAAAAATAAAAAAAAAGAAAAGAGGAGGAGCCGCAGGTCACGCCCGTTGCTCCTCCCCTTCCCTTCAAGCAACACAGCCGCAACACGCCGTCCCCCAAGGCCACCGCTGCCGTGTGCGGTCGGCGCCCTCCGCCTTTCCGCCGCCGCCGTGCGTAGGCGGCTCTCTCCTCCTCGCGCGGCCGTGCGCGAGCGGCGCCGCCACTCATCCTCTCCGCCGTCCTCCCAACGCCACCCGCGGCATCCGCTCCTCCATCGTAGCGCGCCACCGCACCACTGACGCCTCCGACCACCGCGCGGCCGCGCGGCTGAGCCGTCCCTCCTCCGCCTCAACCCGTCGTCGACCTCCCCAGTTGGGTCCTCCTTCGTACGTCTCATGGAAGAAGAAGGTGCTTTTCCCTATTGAATTATTTTATTGTAAAAATTACATTTTCTTTATTTATAGTTTTTATAATTACGAAATGGTCCATGTACATATTCTGCATTGCAATTTCAGCTTCTGTATTTGCACTGATACCCCTATGTTTGTGTGTTAATTTGGACACTTGTTTTGCATCTTTTTATTTAACGAAAAATATGTTGATGTTTAGCAACTAATTCTATACTCATGGATATTTATTTATATTTTTGTTGTCATTGGGTAATTTATTAAAATTCTGTAACTGAAATTCTGTATATTTTACCCAATCTGGACTCTTAAATTTATATCTCACACACGGTTGCTCTAAAAATTCCACAAAAATTAAATATGATGCCTTGAAGAGTGTTTAACTTACTATCCAAATTTCAACCAAAATGGAGTTATCTTGTGCCTGAAATAAATTATAGAGTGTTTTTAGTATTTGATTTTTAATTAAATCCACATACATCCTTTTCACACAACTTCAACTCTTCTGAATTGCTTATCTAAATATCTTTCTAAGATAATTCGCACTCTGATTAATTTGATAATGTGGATTTATTAGAAATTATTTACTCACTATCATTCTGATTTCATTAAAAAAATCCATAAAAAATTCATAACTTGTTAAAAAATTCCAAAAAAATTAATGTACCTTCCTTGCATCATGTTTATATTTCAGTAAATTTTTCATAATTTTTGCTTTCTGTTTGTGTGAGAAATTACGAAAAAAACCCACAAAAAGTGTGCATTTTTAGTTGTTGCATTTTAACCCCTAAAATTCCAAAAAAAGTATCTTGCCTTCATCTCTGGATTAGGACTCTAGGAAAAATATAATTTGGCTAAATTAGACTTCTTTTTCATTAAAATTATTTTGGCCTTGTTTGTGTTTTCTAATTGTCATAATTCAACCGCATCTTGCATTGGCATTTCATTTTGCATTAAAAAAATCTAAAAAAATATGCATTGAAAATCTAAAATCTTTATTTTCAAATTAAACCCAAGTTGTTCATTTGCCTCCCTGTGTTCGACCCCAGACTTACCCGGGATATAAATTAAGCCGAGACACTCTTCATAGAGATCCTTCTCTCGGTTCTGATCGAATCGCTAAGTACACGTGCTACAACATGCCAAATTTAATTATCGTATTTAGCGTCTCGCCAGATGGCGCCGTTGCCGAGGAGGCAAACGGCTTAGGGATTAATTTAAAATTTTAAATTTAGATTTTCTCTACTCGGGTAGTCTGACCCCCGAGCCACTTGTATTTATTCTATTTTTTTTGCAATTATTTCTCTTCATATTTTTTATATATCTTGTTGTTTATCTCTCTAATATAAATCTCATTTTCCTTGCGAGGGTCCGGTGGACTTGGAGTGCATCGGAGGTGGACGGACGTGACGCGTGCCGACTGCTGAAGAGTTGGGAGAATTTATTTATTTCGAGAGAGCTTTTGTAAATTTTTGTAATTATTTAGCTTGCTCATTTACAACGGCTCTTGTTTAAGAGCTCGCGCGTGTAAAAAAGACTTGGACATTATTTGTGGTGTGTCGAGACCTGTTTCACTCTCCGGTGAGGGTGGGGTCTCGACTTGAGTGGCGAAATTTAGGATTAGGCTCACGGTAGTATAGAATCAAATTTGTTTGTGCACATCGTAAATTAGGCCACACATATCTTAGAATATTCACTTATCTTATAAGATTCATAATGAGACGCACATAGACACGTACTACTTAGCTCAAATTCAATCAATTCATCCCCGCTAATAGTATATTGTTTAGGTGCGGTTTTCTCGATCTGCATGCATTTAGTGTAATATTAACAAATTCAGTTTTGCATAATGCATGGAGAGTGCTGGGATTCGCTGTAAGTATACCTTCTTCTGAGCATGCATCATAGTTTCTCGTTTGCATTCTGATTTCCGATTCCCCTATTGTTTTACAACTTAAGGTCAAAAGGAAATTGGGACTGAACGGTAGACGTGTTTGTGTGTTCAGATTAATTTCAAGTGATAACCTAACTCTAAAACTGAGACTGAATTGAGCAGGTCGATTTAATTAATTGGAATAAAAAGAACCCTTGTTCTCGGGTGTATAAAACCCTCATTGTTTGTTTTACTTGCAAGTGAGAGAGAGACGACCCTAGGATAGAGCCAAGCCTGGATTTCTTACTTACTACTGGTTCTTTCTTTTTAGGCGATTAGCTACTTTTCAGTGAGGATTTACGGGTAGTCGGTAAATGGTCCAAACTTCCTTAGCAGAGTGGGAGGTTTAGAGGACGCCTTAGTCCTCAAGGAACGGGTAGCCGTATTTATACGGTCCGTACTTACTCCTATACTGGCTGAAAGTAGGTCAAACTAGTCATAAGAACCGGGCCAGTCTGTAGGAAAATATGAGCATCTAACAGCTCGTTAATCTTTCCAAGATTGTATTCTCACCAACTAAAATTGACCAGATAATTTGACCGAACTCTTACGGCCATCATGTGTTGAGTTGGTGAAATTGAGGGTTTGAATTGTGTTTGTATTGTGTGAGTTTACTCCGCACATTTACGTGCACCGTAAAACTAGCGCCTCATTGACTATCGTGTTTGAATCGGTTCTTTTGACATCGAAGATGACTGATTGGGGGGATATTTATTCGGACTTTGCGAATCTCTCGTTGAACCCTTCAAGAAGTATGTCTTCAAAGGTCCAAGCGCAACTTGGACCAACCTGGACTCATGACCCTCTTGAGCCCAGGATCACTCACTCTTGGGATGGTTACTCTCAAACCATTCCATTTCTCTCTTCCCACCTCACCGAGGAAGACCATCGCCTTGGTGAGAATATCATGATTCATAAATCCTCTTCTAATCAAGAACACATTGCTGATTCAGGACATAAAGAAGATTCAAGTAAAATGCCTCCAAGGAAGAAAGAAGAGGAAGAAGAGAACCATGAAGACCCAATGAGAATGATACTTTCTAGATTAGCTGCATCTGAGCAGCAACAAGCACTACTCCGAGCTCAGTTAGGACAGTTGAATGTTGGGGTCGAACCACCAATGGATGCGGCGTACAACCCCGGACAATATCAAATTCATAACTACTTGAGTCCGGCCGAACCCAATGTTGATTTTGAGTTGCAGCCGCATTTTCTGAACCTGCTGCCACATTTTGATGGGAATGCTTCTGAGGAGCCATATGCATTCCTAAGGGACTTTGAGCTCATCTGTGCTAACCTCAAACATAATAATATTAGTCAGGATTATATTAGGCTCAAAGCCCTTCCATTTGCCTTGGGTGGAAAAGCCGATTACTGCGTAAAAAATCTTGGAATCATCGTCACCACTTTTGCCCAGTTCAAGGACCTATTCCTAAAGAAGTTCTACCCTTTGAGTAGAACTAACATGATGAGGACGTGAATTACGAGTTTTTCCCAGTTACTGCATGAAGCCTTCTGTGATGCTTGGGAAAGATTCAAGGACTTCCTGCAGAAGTGTCCCTGTCACAATTTAAATGATAACATCTTGGTCTAATCATTCTTTACTGGTCTCAACCCTGAGATGCATGGTTTAGTGAGCGCTTCCTGTGGAGGCAGCCACACATCACGAGGAACGGATACCATCTGGATGGTATTCGAGCAGATGGCTGAAACTAGCCGCTCACAGATGGCCAGCAGGGCCTATACACCATCCCCCAGTTCACTCTCATTTGGAGGGGGAAAATCAGCTATAGTCGATATCTCTCAGGACGTGATCCCTAGCATGGGACTTCTTGCAGACAAGCTTACTGTAGTCGAGAAGATCGACAGGAGGATTGATGAGTTAGACCGGAGCGTCTCCAAACTTCCAAAACAGATGGAGGAGTTGACTGAGAAGGTATCTAAGATAAGGATACCTGTCGTGACTGCACCCTCTGCTCCCGTATACCGAGTTCACCATGTTCAGGAGTAGTTGGTGTCAGGGCAACCCCAGCCGTGGGAGCAGGACCAATCCTATGCCCACTCTTTCGAGCAGCCACCTCCATTAGCAGAGACAGTCCAGGAGGAGCCTCCCCCAGTTTGGGAGGTGAACGAGATGTGGTATACTCAGGACCCTGCCAGGCAGGGAAGTACGGGAGACCGATAGACAGCGTCCCCCGACATTTCACAACACCGCATTCACCTCCGCACCACCTCCTTCACAACAGAGCCCTGTATTCCAGCCACCCCAGCAGCAGAGGCAGCAGTACCAGCAGTATGGCCGACAGGGCCATTACCAGATAGGCCAGCAGGGCCCGCAACCCCAGCAGCAGTAGCAGAGGCAGTACACTGGCCAGCAGAGCCAGTCTTCCCGTTCTTCTTCCCAGTCTTATCCACTTCCTTCATCGTCTAGTCCCATAAATATTCAACAGCAGATACTCGACGAGCTACGTTCCTACAGGAATGAGATTCAGGACTTACAGGTGGATGTCAACCGCCTGTCCATATGGCGAGACGAGCAGACTGCACCCTCTACCTCGATCCCAGCCCAAGTTCAGGCTAACCCCAATAGCCTGAACCGTTCTAGTTCTCAGCAGCACTTTGGTCAGGTATACTATTCAGCACCTCCTAAATCTGAAATGAGATTCTTTCGTGTGACGAGGCTAACCACATGTCACTCAGGAGCGGAAGGACCGTGACCGTACCTGACCGGGCGAGGGACACGAGGAGGGGCATCTATGGAGCTCTACCTGAGGAGTCTTCAGAGGACGAGGAGGAGAGGCATCATATTTCGGAGCCCCATCAGCATCATTCGAGGATACCTACTCAGGGAGTCGAGAGGAGGAGGAGATCACGTATGCAGCATCGTCAGCATGGATATTCTTCTGAGTCTACGGAGCACCTTGCATCTCCGGTTGTGGCGGATACCACTCCAGCTTCTATTCCACAACCTGTAGTAGATAGTTTTGATTTTGATCCCATGTTGCATAAACAAGATTCTTGTATGAAGAACTTTATTTCCGTTAATGCAAAGAATGATCTTTCAGTTCATGATTCAGACTCTTCATCCTCTGTTTCCCTATCTTCAATCCCTTTCCCCCGTGCTCTTACGGCAGGAAAGCGTATCAAAAAGATTCAGAAAGATGACCCCGATATGGCACGGTTTTTGTAAAGAAAACATCACAGTTAAGGTGTCATTTGATGAATATGTGGCTAACCATCCTGCCTTTCAAAAATACCTTAAGGTGAGATGCACACCTACAAGGGTTAGCAGGAAGAAAGATAACCGAAATATAAAGACACATGTCTTATCAGTAGCCACAACCTATTGTCTCAAGAATCAGACTTTGCCAAAGAAAAAGAGAGACATGGGTGCTCACTATGTGAAGAGTCGTATTGACGACATTGCATTTGCACGTACACTCTTAGATAACGATTCTTCGATCAACTTACTTCCCTTAGCATTATATCAGAAATTGGAGTTGGGACCACTTCGCAAATCTAGAGCTTTACTCCAATTTGCAGATCGTTCAGTGAAGAGACCTAAGGGAGAAGTGAAGAACGTAGTTATCTCGATTGAGGGGCAGAACTATCAGGTAGACTTCACAGTCTTGGACATGGAGACCCACAATCATTGGAGAGAATCTCATATCATTCTCAGGCGACCCTTCCTTAGGACCGCAGGTGCAGCTTTCGATTATGGTACGAGAATGATGAAGTTCCGTTCTCCAAGTGGAGAAGTGAACCTTGAGATGAAGCAAACCAAGTGTCAGCGACCTGATTCATAGAGTAGTACAGAGTACTCATCTTCAGAGGCAGATTGTAGTATGATTAGCACAGTTGGGATTTGGGGACAGATTCCTTCAGGACAGAGGAGACCCTTTCATCTGGAGAGGATATAGTGCATGATGTAGTTTGTCATGTGTTGTCTGATCTTGCTAGAGATGCATCAACCTATTCTCATGATGATATAGAGATCTATCTGGATCTGTCAGTTCCATCCTCTTCGGAACAGTCATGGGACATAGATGATGAGTCGGACGAGGCTTTTGCCGATTGTTTGGATATTTTTGACGATCCGACTCCTGATACTTCTGATTTGGTGGCGAGTACTACTCAGCTTAGCCCACCTTCATACAGCACAGAACCAGATTCAGATTCAGTTCAGCCAGATCTGCTTGATGATACCACATTGCCGGAACTGAAATCACTACCTCCTACACTCAAGTATGCCTTTCTTACGGGACCCAAAGAGAGATATCCTGTAATCATTAGCTTAGACTTGACTTTAGAACATGAGTCTAGGTTGTTAGAGGTCTTAGAGAGGAACCGCAAAGCAATAGGCTGGAAAGTGTCGGATCTCGTGGGCATCAACCCCGCTCTCTGCTCGCACCACATTTTTACTGAGGATAACGTGAGACCTTCCCGTGAGTTTCAGAGGAGACTTAACCCCAATCTACGAGAAGTGGTGAAGAAAGAAATTGAGAAATGGTGCAAAGCAGGGTTTATATACCCTATTTCTGACTCCAAGTGGGTGGCCCCGCTTCATGTTGTCCCGAAGAAGTTGGGAATTCAGATGGTCACCAACGAGGAGGGGGTAGAGATCACGACACGAGTACCTACGTCGTGGCGTGTCTGTGTTGACTACAGACGCCTGAATGCTGCGACCAAGAAAGATCACTTTCCCTTACCGTTTATTAATCAGATCTTGGAGAGACTCGCAGGGAAAGAGTTCTTCTGTTTTCTTGACGAGTACTCAGGCTACAACCAGGTGGCCATAGCCCCTGAGGACCATGAAAAGACCACATTCACATGTCCATTCGGCACTTATGCTTTCAGGCGCATGCCATTCGGGCTCTGCAATGCCCCGAGCACATTTCAGCGGTGCATGATAGCCATATTTGCCGAGATGGTGGGAGATTTCCTGGAAGTGTTCATGGATGACTTCTCGGTCCATGGTGATTCTTTTTATACATGTTTAGCACACTTGGACCGAGTCCTCACGAGGTATAGAGAGGTGAATCTAGTACTCTCCTGGGAGAAGAGTCACTTTATGGTGACGGAGGGTATCGTGTTGGGGCATGTCATCTCCAAAAGGGGAATGGAGGTTGACCCTGCCAAGGTGGAGGTGATCAAGAAACTTGATCCACCTACCAATGTGAAGTCAGTGCGGTCATTCTTAGGGCATGTCAGATTCTATAGGAGATTTATTCAAGATTTTTCAAAGATTGCCCGCCCACTGACTGAGCTCTTAGGGAAAGACACAGAGTTCGTTGTAGATCACAAGTGTCTGGAGGCCTTTGAGCTCTTAAAGAGGAAGATTGTGCCTCGCCTATCCTACAAGCTCCTGACTGGTCTCTCCCCTTTGAGATCATGACTGACGCTTCAGATTTCGCTATAGGAGCTGTGTTAGGACAACGACGAGAAGGGATTTCGTTTGCAATCCATTACGCGAGCAAAGTATTAGATCCTACACATAAAAATTATCAAGTGACTGAAAAGGAAATGCTCGCGGTAGTATGGGTCCTCGAGAAGTTCAGATCATATATTTTGGGCTCTAAGGTGACAATTTACACAGATCACACAGCCATTCGATAATTAATGGAAAAGAAGGACGCGAAGGCGCGTCTTCTTAGGTGGATTTTACTCCTCCAGGAATTTGATTTGGAGATAAAAGATAAACCTGGAGTGAAGAATGTTGTGGCTGATCACCTTTCTCGGATTGAACTTAAGGATTCTCCTGATCATGAGCGGATTAGAGAGACCTTCCCAGATGAGTCAATTTGTGTTATTGACTCGCTCCCGTGGTATGCCAACATGGTGAACTATCTTGTCTCCAAGCAGGTTCCCCATGGTTGGACTAGGAGCAGCATTGATCGACTTAAGTCGGATTCGAGGAGATACCACTGGGATGATCCTTTCCTTTTCTTCGAAGGACCGGATTGTGTTTGGAGAAGGTGTATTCCTCAGGAGGAATACCAGAGTGTCCTCACATATTGTCATTCACTTGAGGCTGGAGGACACCATTCGGGAAAGAGAACTGCTCACAAAGTACTTAAATGTAGATTGTATTGGCCGACTTTATTTAGAGATGCCATTGATTTTGTATGGTCATGCCCGATCTGTCAAAGGATAGGAGGGACAGTTGGACAGAGAAATGAAATGCCCATGCAACCGATGATTATTTGTGATGTTTTTGATGCATGGGGCATAGATTTTATGGGTCCCTTTCCCAACAGCCAAGGACATGAGTACATTTTGTTGGCGGTTGATTATTTATCTAGGTGGGTGGAGGCTATCCCAACCCGAACTGCAGACATCAAGACTGTCTGTTAGTTTGTGAGAGACCATATTATTGCTAGGTTCGGGGTGCCAAAAGTTTTGATATCTGATGGGGGTAGCCATTTTGTGAACCGAGATATGAGATCTTTAGCTAAGGACTATGGATTTGAGCATAGAGTTACTAGTCCTTACCACCCACAGTCCAACGACATGGTAGAGGTTTCGAACAGAGAGGTGAAGAGTATTTTGCAGAAATTGGTTCGTCCCGATAGGAAGAACTGGTCTCAACTCTTGGCCCAAGTTCTGTGGGCCTATAGGACAGCCTACAAGACACCATTGGGAACTTCACCATTTAGAATGATCTATGGCAAGCCTTGCCATTTTCCCGCAGAATTGATTCATAAATCCGAATGGGCAATTAAGCAGATTAATTGGAGTTGTCACCTAGGGAAGCTTTGTCGAGACTTGAACTTGAACAAGCTTATAGAAATCCGAAACAGGGCATATGACAACAGTTTGATTTATAAGGACAAAGTAAAGAGATGGCATGATCAGCACATTAGGTGCAAAGACTTTGTCCCTGGGCAAAAGGTATGGTTGTTCAATGCCAGGTTGAAGATGTTCCATGGGAAGCTCAAATCTAAATGGACGGGTCCCTTTATGGTTAAGAAAGTGCACGAGAATGGAAGTGTAGAGATAGCTGATCTCACAGATGGTGCACAATCTCATGTGGTGAATGGACAATTGTTGAAGTATTTTGTTGATTCGAAAGAGCAGTTAGTCCAAGTCGAGGTCATCAACTTCATACAGAGTGAGCACAGAGCAGATACATCTTATTACTCTTCATGAAGATGCAGCATCAAGTTCAACATCTTAGAAGATTCAATCACTCTTGTACATTCTCCCTTCCTTGTATATTCTCCAGATCACATCGGTTCTTCTACACTTGCTCTTGTCCTATACATAGGCTTACCAAGAGCCTAAGTATAGGGGGAGCCGATGCCCGCCATGTGTATATACTCATCCATTTCTCCTCTTGACCTCGTCCGCCCCATTTTTGCTCTTCTTCTACACTTAGGCTGACCAGAGCCTAAGTATAAAGGGGCGGATCGACTTCTATACTGTTTTATTATTATTTTAGCTTTCCTACGCTTAACACGAGCTATGTCTTTTTGTCACCTAGTGCCATGAGGACATAGCACATGCTAAGTATAGGGGGCATGTATATATTACATATATACTTTACCCATAGCTCATACTTTCACGTATTTTTGTATATATTATACAATAATTATGGGGTGGGTAAAAAAAGTTCAAAAAAATTCAAAAAAAATCTCTTAAAAAACCCTTTTCAAAAAAAACTTTTTTCTAAAAAAATTCCTTTTTCTTATTTGCTAAAAAAACTTTTCAAAAAAATCCTCTTTAAAAAAAACTTTTTCACAAAAAAGTCCTTTCTTATTTACCTATCTTTTTCAAAAAAACTCTTGAAAAAAAAGAAAAACTTTTCTAACAAAAAAACTTCTTTGCCTTTGTTTGTCAAAAAAACTTTTTGAAAAAAAAAACTTTTTCTAAAGCTTAAAAAAATTCAATAAAAAAAACTAACTAATAAGTTGGTTTAATCCCTGACATAATTCACTTTCACACAAGACTAGTGATGTTCAAGAACACTTGGTTTATGAGGTCTTGATATTTTGAGTTAACCAGCCTTAGTCATTAGGGTCTTGGACTTAATTATTCACATTTCCCTAATTTGAAAGATTTGTGTGCTATATTGCATGCTTAGTCTCTACCTTAAGAATATGATCAGCACCTCACATACAAGACTGCAGTTATGATGAGACGAGTTGAAACTTCACTTGAGGAACTGGGATGAGGGATTTGAGTTTGGACTTGATTTGATGATGCTCGAGGATGGGATAAAATCAATGAAGGCTTCATGATTAGCCAGTATGAGAACATGGTTCTTATACTATCTCTTGACATTTACCTATATGCCAGGGTGTGATAAAATAAAAAAAATGTTGATCAGTGTGCGCCAACTCTTGGTAAAAGCAGTGGAGCTAGCCAAAAAATACTACAAATCAATGAAATGTCAAAGAAAAGCTCTCATTCCACAAAGTCAATTATCAAAGAGCTTCCACCAAAGGCGAGCGCTCCTAACCATTTCAAAGTGTCCACTTGGACCACCGCTATTAGGACCAGGAGTCGGGTTTGCACCAAAAAAGGGCTCTGCATCGTAAATACTACAAGTCTGGGTGTAGAAGGTACGATAGGTACTCAAAAAAGGCACACCCTGGTGTACTCCCAGGAAAACAAGTGCAGACGGCTCCAACTTCTCTTGACGGACGCACTGATCAACACCAAAAAAATGCGTTGCGTAATAAGGCACTTGAGAGGATCCTTGTTCCAATGAGAGGGAGAGAAGAAATGACACAATCCTATGCCCTCCATCAACTGGCCTTCCATCTACACTTTTAAGTCTGACAACTAAAGAGACGGTGGATTGGATGCAAGAAATGGTTTATTCTCTAGTGTTGAGGACCGGGTCCTTAGGAGAGTCTCTTGGACTAGAACCTTGGGTGACATGGTGACTCTACTCTTGTAACTGCGGTCAACACTTAATATCATATCCCTACTATATATGTATACAGAGAGAGTCTGATGATTAGGGAAATTGGATACCTTTTGACTAGAGCTTGGTCAGCTTAGAATTTTAGGATCTTTAAAACCGAGAGTTCTTGAACGGATCAAGTCTTGTATTCACATGCACAGTCAGAGGTTAACCCAACTTATTCATTCTTTATTTGCTCGAGGACAAGCAAAGTTTAAGTATAGGGGGATGATGAATCCACGATTCATCATCTCAATATCTTGATCTTAGCAAAATCCTCAAGTAAAATCCCAAATAAATGTTCATAAAATCAATAAATTAACAAAATAACTTTTGTAAATAAAACACACTAATTATTGTATATTAGATTGCACAAAATAAATTAATAATAAAAAGCCGCAAAATCAAAGGAGTTTTATACTTGTAAATAGACCAAAACTTCATGTATTTTTAATAGTTTTATTTCAACTCCTTTTTGGATAATTCTTTCTCCAACTTGTTCATAACAATGTATATAAAAATACAAAAATACAAAATAAATTTTACCTCGAATAAATGCTCCTAGATCCCAAAGAGAAAAAGCCGTAAAGTCCAACTTCCAAGCTAAATTCCCGCTCCGTATGAACTCCAAATTCACCAAACTCACTTTTAAATTCAAGTTAGAAAATTATCTATCCAACGGAAATGGTTTCATTAAAATCGGAGCTCGTTTGCAAAAGTTGGGTTTTGGGACCTAGATGTACATTGCATATCATGTATATATTCATTCTTTCTTCATTTTTTTGTATCTTTCTTAATTATTAAAAATACAAAAAACCATACTTGTGTTGTATTTTAATTGTAGTATTTTATTGTATTTTTTTCGTTGTAAATATCTCTTAGTAAAAAGACAAAAAAATTACATATTAGAAAAGTAAAAAAAATGTGTGTGTACATGTTGTATGTATTCACTTGTAAATTCACCACTATTTTTTCCTTCTTTATTTTTTGTTGTATTTAAATTAGCCTACTTTATTTCACTTTATTTATTTATTTAATTTCCATTCTCTACAATAACCACCAATTCAACTTCATTATTCCACCATTTTTTCCAACTTCCCATTCAACTCCATTAATAATACAACCTCACATTCAACTCCACCATCTTAATAACTTCTCATGTCATCCTCTTTATATACATGTCATTCTCCTCATTTTTGCCTTTGATCCATCTTTATGTGAGTAGAGCCTAGTTCTCAGAGTTGAATCGGTGACAGCGACGCAACCGCGGTCGAGCGACGACAGCCCTCTCTCCGGTGAGATCCGTTAGCTTTTTGACCAACATCGCAGCCGCATCCGCGCGGTGCTCGAGCTCATCGCTCGCCGGCGATTCGAGCGAAGACCGTGCTCTCGTGAGCACTCCATAGGTGACTGTCCATCGTAGGTAATTTTTATTTTTATTTTCATCTTATCAAATTTTTTTAGTGTTGCATTTTCTACCACATCATATCATTACCCACATAACTCCCTTAGTTAATCATCTCCACCACCATCACATTTTCTTTTCCTTCTCATCTTGTTCATTCCCTGTTTTAACAAAATTATAAAAAAATTATAAAAAAAATAAAACAAAAAAAAATTTTGTTTGTTGTTTAGTACAACAATTTTTTTATATAAAAAATCAAAAAATAAAAAAAAAGAAAAAAAAAAGAAAAGAGGAGGAGCCGCAGGTCACGCCCGCCGCCCCTCCCCTTCCCTTCAAGCAACACTGCCGCAGCATGTCGTCCCCCAAGGCCATCGCTGCCGTGCGCGGTCGGCGCCCTCCGCCTTTCCACCGCCGTCGTGCGCAGGCGGCTCTCTCCTCCTCGCGTGGCCGCGCGCGAGCGGCGCCGCCGCTCATCCTCTCCGTCGTCCTTCCAACGCCACCCACGACCTCCGCTCCTCCACCGTAGCGCGCCACCGCGCCACTGATGCCTCCGAGCACCGCACGGCCGCGCGGCTGAGCCGCCCCTCCTCTGCCTCAACCCACCGTCGACCTCCCCAGTTGGGTTCTCCTTCGTACGTCTCAGGGAAGAAGAAGGAGCTTTTCCCTTTTGAATTTTTTATTGTAAAAATTACATTTTCTTTATTTATAGTTTTTGTACTTCTGTATTTGCACTAATACCCCTATGTTTGTGTGTTAATTTGGACACTTGTTTTGCATCTTTTTATTCAATGAAAAATATGTTGATGTTTAGAAACTAATTCTATACCTCATGGATATTTATTTATATTTTTATTGTCATTAGGCAATTTATTAAAATTGTGTAACTGAAATTCTGTATATTTTACCCAATCTGGACTCTTAAATTTATATCTCACACACAGTTGCTCTGAAAATTCCACAAAAATTACATATGATGCCTTGAAGAGTGTTTAACTAACTATCCAAATTTCAACCAAAATGGAGTTATTTTGTGCCTGAAATAAATTGTAGAGTGTTTTTAGTATATGATTTTTAATTAAATCCACATACATCCTTTTCACAAAATTTCAACTTTTCTGAATTGCTTATCTAAATATCTTTCTGAGATAATTCACACTCTAATTAATTTGATAATGTGGATTTATTAGAAATTATTTACTCACTGTCATTCTGATTTCACTAAAAAAATCCATAAAAATTTCATAACTTGTTAAAAAATTCCAAAAAAATAACTGTACCTTCCTTGCATCATGTTTATATTTCACTAAAATTTTCATAATTTTTGCTTTCTATTTGTATGAGAAATTGCGAAAAAAACCCACAAAAAGTGTGTATTTTTAGTTGTTGCATTTTAACTCCTAAAATTTCAAAAAAAGTACCTTGCATTCATCTCTGGATTAGGACTCTAGGAAAAATATAATTTGGCTAAATTGGACTTCTTTTCCATTAAAATTAATTTGGCCCTGTTTGTATTTTCTAAGTGTCATAATTCAACTGCATCTTGCATTGGCATTTCATTTTACCTTAAAAAAATCTAAAAAAAATATGCATTGAAAATCTAAAATCTTTATTTTCAAATTAAACCCAAGTTGTTCCTTTGCCTCCCTGTGTTTGACCTCGGAATTGCCCGGGATATAAATTAAGCCGAGACACTCTTCACAGAGATACTTCTCTCGGTTCTGACTGAATCGCTAAGTACACGTGCTACAACGTGCCAAATTTAATTATCGTATTTAGCGTCTCACCAGTAAGTCTATCCATTTATTTGCAATTGAATGATATATTATAACTCATTTATATATATTTCACTTTGTATTTCAGGATCGTTATTTGGAACTTTCTCCAGAAAAATGGGGTGTTGATCCTACTGGAGAGCAACCACCATTTGATAAAACAATCTGAAAGCATGTATAGATAAATATTATCTTACTATACTCATTTCTAATATATAATTTCATATTAAACAATGAAAATCTTATAAGGTGTTGGAGGAGAGGGACGTTGTGGCGAACATGAAGCAGACGCTTGGTGGTCTTCCTCCATATTATGTGGAGGAACATCGTCACTCCTATTCTGCATACTCCCAGCCGTCGTACACACAACCACATCCGTCCCAATCATCAACTCCAATGGAGTCGCAGATGGCGATGATGGTGGAGCAGGTGACGAAGCTCCGAGAAGATTTCACGCCATACATATAAGTATTCTACTTATATAATGAGTAATAATTTTATATTTCTATATCTACAAAATGCAAGTAACAGGTATATATCTTCCATATATAATATAGGTCACAAGGGCGTGGATCTCAACTTGAGGAGATTGAATCCTATGACGAAGAGGAGGAGGAGAACGACCCTGAAGAAGAGGCACGTATGTATGCTAGGTTCAAAGAAAAGGAGAAGGAAAATAGAAATCAAAGCATGGTTTAATGTCTAAATTTTTTAGATCAAAGGAGAAGTAAATTGTTGTTCGTGATTTGTATTGTTGTTAAACTTTTAGCACGTCTTTTAATTTATATGAACGTTGATAATATAATTTGTTGTAATTTTATTTGTCGTTGTTGCTTCAAACATATATTTCTAGTATTTAGATGTTAAATTTGAATGTTTATTTCCAAGTTCATGTATATTGCGTGACTTTGACTTGTCAGTGCTAGTTATCTTAGTTGACGAACTGGTATACTATATATACGCTTAGCGATCTCTGATAAGTACCTGCAGTGATTTATTATCTGGCTATACAGGTTCGACGGGGCGTCAAAACCCCGTCGAACCTGTATAATTTTTTTCCTGGAAAGCAGTTTGGGCGAGCACATGTGCTCGCCAGGTGCTCCGTGAATGATCGCCCTATTTAATAGGGGTGATCATTGCGAGCGGGCGAGCACATAGCGTCCCAATGTACTTGCCCAACTACCAGAGCGACTCTCGTAAAAGCGAGCACGCCTTCAACGAGCACATGTGCTCGCCCACCAGTCGGGCGTGCACATAGCGTGCACTTGGCGTGCACATTATGAGCCTTTATGTGCACGCCAATCCCGCCTTTTTTGTAGTGTAGTGAATTGAAAAGGTTGACCTAGATACCAAAGGTCTTCACAAAATGATGTCGTGAGGACCTAGCGAGGACGTTATGAGGACATTGTTCCTCATAATTTGATGATTTTATGGTACTGCTTTCTCTTTCATTGTTTTAGTTCATCAAGTTCATCACACTCTGTGCATGTTGATTCCTCACTCCATTCACCATGTGCCCCCAATTTTAGAGGAGCCTACCCTTTCGATCCATCTCTCTTCTCTATCAAATATGACTCCATTAGCCATCTCATAACTCTCCGGTCATCATAGAAAGATCTGGGACCTCTTCCTCTTTCACGTCCACCCCAATTCAAGGAGGACTACTTGCAAAAGTCACCTACTATGAGTTTTAATGATGTTCCATTATTCGACAGAATTTTTGGCCTCGAGGTGCAATCACTCCTCGTTTATTCTTGTTGATTCCTATATGAACATGGTACACGTGTTTTTAGATTTGTTTTGTAGGCTTATAGAGTCAAGATTTGGGTGGTCGTGGTGGGATACCCACATCAGTTCAGCTGTAATTTATGACCACCACAAGCTGAGAAGTCCCTGACGCCTTTTGGAAACCTTAAGAGCAGTTCAAGGGAATTCCAACGAGCCTATTTGCACCCTGAACTGACCTCTTGAGCATGAGATAGCAGTCGACAGAGATACAACTAACTCATCATAGCCATACTTGAGCTCTACCTCCCTCCGCCACCTTGGGGAAGATAGTCCCCGTAACTGACACGTGGATATATCCCCCATTGTTCGATGATGACGGGATAACAATTTTGTAGGGAGCCCTTTCAACGTTTGTGGTTTACTTATTGGTCTCCTCCAGGAAGCTACTTTAAAGTGGAATTAATTTTCATCTACTTGTATTTTTTATTCCCTTTAGGAATCATTTATAAAACTTAAATTAACTTTTATTTGCATTTCACCCTCAGAATTTTACACTCATATTTTTTTTCTTTTTTATCATTTTTGAGCTAACTTTTTGTGGTAGGGTTATTATTTTCTACCAATATCGTATGTTTTGTATTTGGTTTGTTCAATTTATATTTATTCCAATAATTCTGAGCTTGATATATTATGAACTAGGTTTCATGAAAATTAGGACTTGTACCCTTAAGTAATGTAAGAAACCCGGCATTAGATCTTGTAAATAGCATCTTGTGTTTAACAATAACTTGTTTGAGTTTTTCCTTCAAAAATTCATGTAAATGAGTAAATATAAAATCTCACAATAATAATAATGTCTTAATTCCCTATATCTAAATAGTATTTTTGTTGAATTGGAAATTTATAAAAATTACAAAAAAAACCTAAGACACATTAAAATTGAATGTATTTCAGGAAAATATCATATATTTAGGATGTATTTCCATTATTTATTAGTATCAACCCTCCTTTTTATAATTTTATATTTTAAGTTAAAAATTCAAAAAACACTTCAAATCTTATAAAATTCCCTAAAAATCTACAAAATTAGAAGATCTAAAAAACTCAACCTATCTACTCTAGGTTCAACATATCATAACTAAAGCCCCCTATATTTATTTATCACATTAGACAATTATTTCCTATTTTCTATATTCTCGCTATATTTTTTAAATTTGTTTCGGACTTGTTTTATTTTACAAAAAAATAAAAAACTATGAAAAATTAAAACTTTTTTCAAATTATCTTTTCAAATTTAAAAATCTATTTTTTTCATTAGACCTTTATATATACTTATACCCTTTATAAAAAACTCAAAATCACATAAAATTGTGTATATAATTTAAAAACTTTTTTATTAAAATAAAAAATTCAAAACCTTATAAAAATATATAAAAAGGTAATATGAAAAAAGAGAGTTAAAAATACACAATACAAGCATAAAAATAAGTGGTTTTATATACATATAAAAACATAATGCCCTGAAAAAAATAAATTACACACTTTGGATCATTATTGCTAACTTGAATACATGATCACTTAAGTTGAGTATACCTTCACTACCTTCTAACTTATTAGGTTTCCTTGAGTTCGACCTTGGGGCTTTCTTAGATAAAATAAAAACACAATTTTATTTTGAATCACTCAAGTTCTTACATGATAAAACTGACATAATTTGACACTATGGAGGATTCACTTATCGATGAGGCATAGGGGGCGGAGGAGGATACGCCGATGTCATCAAGAGAGCGTGGAGGATGTAGTTATGTGGTAGGGTGGGTGGAGAATGTGACGATATTGGTGGGGAGGGAGGAGGAGGAGGCGGTATTGGTGGCGATAAGGAGGATGGAGGAGGATGTGGTGGAGCAGATGGGGAAAGGAGGAGGTGACGATAGGTTGTAGTGGGTGGTGGGGTGGGTGGGAAGGTGGATCCAGAGGGGGAGGAGGAGGAGGAGGTGGTGGAGGTGGTAGAGATAAGGAGGATGGAGGAGGATGTGGTGGAGCAGATGGGGAATGGAGGAGGAGGTGATGACAGATTGTGGGGGGTGGTGGGGAGAAAGGAAGGTGGAGACAGAGGGGGAGGAGGAGGCAGAGGAGGTAGTGGAGAGAGAAGGAGCATGATGTAGACGATGGAGGGAGGGAGGAGGCTTTGAGGAGGAGGAAGGGACAGATGATGTTGGGACTGATGAATATGTGAATCATATATTTTGTACTCAAATTTGGGTTCCAATTCATCAACAAACACACATAAAAATCACATAAAATGATAGCCTTTTATGATGATAATGTAAATAAAAACTTGTTAGTTGCATATAAATAATAGAATTAAAATAAAAGAGAGAAACTCGAGAAAAGAACAAAAAAATATTCTCAATTGTAAACATAAACATGTACATACAAATCCTAAATAAATTAGAACATCTTCATGATTTTCTACATAGCTCATGCAAGTTCCAATTGATTTCATACCAATTGGAGCAATTCAATAAAAACATGAATAAAAATAAAAAATAAAAAATAAAAAATCACACAAGATGCAAATACTAAGAAACAACAAATCTTAATTGTCGAAATGCCAAATTTCATGGACCTATATCTTGAGCATATCAACTCCAATCAAAGTTTAGGCACATTTAAAGATTAACACTAAGAATGTACTATTTCATAAATACAAATTTTGTGTTACTGGTATTCATATATGCAAAATTGGATTTCGAGACCTAATTACACTATGTACATTATGTATTCTATATTGTACATATTTTCTTAAGGCATGTCTACACTCCACATCCCTCGTATATATTTTTCTATATATCTTTGTTAGTGTATTATATTATAAAAATATAAAACTTCAATACTCATCAAAAACAAGAAGAATAAAAGGCCCTAAGTTTATACATATAGTATACATATAAAATAATTCCCATATTTTCTAAAGAGACAAAACATAACAAATAAAATATAATTAAAAATATTAATAGGTTCTTTACATATAATGTAGTAAATTTAAAATGTATAGATAAAATACAAAATTTAAAAAAAATTAAAAAAAACAAATGCATGTATTTTATACCTACAATTGGGCCAAAACATTCACAACTATGATTCCTAAATGTATGGGGACATTAACACATAAACAAAAAATGTAGATCTTAATTTTACTTACAATTTTTTTATTTTTTTTGAAATTTTATTTGTTACTGATTTTTGAGGAGTCGTCACTTGAGGATTTTTGTGTCATTTACCGTGTTCAACCACGCTTGTTCCAATCATGCCACTTACTTGACCGAACTCCATTGAGCTATCTAATCTTTTTAAATTTTTAAATGTATTTTAAATTTTTGTACTGTGTTTATTAACAATAGGAAAGAGAAAGTAAAATATATTTAGCTTCAATTGAGTTAAGAGCCATGTGACTTTACTTTCTAGAAAATCACCAATGATTCAATCTTTAATATACATGCTTGCCACCGGTGTATACTGATATATTATTAAATAAACCAACTGTCAATGAGCATAATGTCACACTATGCACATTCCAAGAGTTCTTCAATTATACGAGGAACACTGTTAGGGGACACTTCGTATATGCATCCCTTTACTTTCTTGTACTGCGGAGCTCTGTCTTCGCATAGGCAACTCCTACATACAAATCATGATGAAGATACCCTTCACAGTGACGGGGATCATGAATCGTCATCGAATGACATTAATTATTAGATGTTTAAATTTGTAATTATATAAAGAATTCAGTCTTGTTGGGATTATGTTGGGCCTGTTTGGTTGCAGGGTTAGGCAGGGTTGGGATGGGCTGAGTTGGGATGGGTGAATAGTAATCTGTGAGTAGGAAGTACCCTTGTGAATAGTAACCAAAGTTAGGCCAAACCCTGCAACCAAACAGGAGTTTTATTAGTTCAGAGATTAAGTTCTATAACAAATTATCTTATATACATTATATTCAGGCATTTTGATCTGGATTTTTTACTAATTAATATATCTATATCTGTTTTTTCTTTTTTACAAAACGATTTCCATATTCGGATTTGTTCTCAATTATATTCAGAAACTTATTAACCATGCGAACAGTTTGATTGGATATCCAGATCAGATAGGTCTCAATATCCCGACAGGGATTGTAAGGAAGAGAGCAGGGGCATCTGACTAAAGGCCTTATCCCGATATATCGGCGATATAACGGTATCGAAATCGATATATCGATATATCCGATTTCAAGCATTTTCTTCAGAAAGATTCCTAGATATAGCGATATATCGACGATATATCGGCGATATATCGATATCGACACGATATCGAAACGATATCGATATCGATATGTCCTTCCACTGTGGAACTACAGATGGAGTTAGATTCGATTTCTCTGCTGTAGCTCTCGGTCATGGGGGAAGTATGACATTGCTGAATGGTGATGAGTTGGACTTCGATAATGGCACAAAAGTCCCCTCGATAATCCAAACAGGAGGGACCCTCTCCTTCTCAGTCTTTAGCCATTTGGATCTCTTCTGCTGCTGCTGCGTTGATCTCTCAGTTTTGGCATTTTCTCGTGGGGCCTTTGCTTTTGGTTTCCTTCCTCGCTCAGGTTTAACCTAATCACGCATCATGTTTTCTGCTTCTTCTGATCCATTAGAATTAAGAAGGTGTTGCAGTCACTAAACAAATGAATGCTGTGGAGTTTATTTCAGGGTTTTTTAACAGATATATATGCTGGAAATATTACATATATATATATATATATATATATATTCATCGCAAAATTATCTGTTAACTGTCTTTCGAAATAAACGATAAATGCCATTTTAGCAACGATTAATGCAGAAAGTGCAGAAAGCAACGGTCGCTGTATGATTCATCAGATGTATTATAAGAAGAGAAACTTCGCAACATCACACACACACACATACTCATACATACACATCGCATGCATCGAGTTACGACTATAATATTACAAGTCGGCGTCCCTTCGCATCACTTGGTTCGATCGAGGGTCCTGCAGGCTGCAGCTGCTAGCTAGAGAGACAAAACTTGGTGGGGACGTGCACCAAAACTCAAGACAGTGACCTGAGAGATGTGCGATTCAAAAGCTGAAGTGCTGTTTGAAATGGTGAAGGCTCAGATTCCAGGGAACATATATAGCAGACAAACTTAGATCGCAGCGAGTGCATGTCTTGGCATCTAAAAGCGAGGGGGATATGCTGCAAAAGGTGACAGGGAAATCTGCTCATCTTTATCATATATGCGAAGCAAAACTAAGTACAAACAACCACTGTTTTACTGCATCTATTTATTATTATTGTCTGGTTTAATTTTTATTTTGACATGTTCACGCACATTTAGCATCAAGGTTATGTTTGAAAATATGAAGATTTCATGCGTAAATACAAGGGTGCATATTATAAGAACGTATGTTTTATATATTTCAAGAATTTACTGAAGAGTGTATATTTTAGAAGTTTAATCAACATGAATACTAGCAGCGATGATCATATTTGAGGCACCCCTTTATTGATTTTTCCAAGTATCTGCTTGGGCTAAATTTTTTGGCTATTTTATTAGGAATATAGTTATCCAAAAACTTATTATATAATGACTGTTATTATGGGAAAGATTAGACATCTGGAAGATGACAGACACCTGAAGACAAAATGGCTTCTCTTTCACTTGCACCGAAGAAGACAGAAGCTGAAACAAATGTTAAAATAACTGTAACATTTGTTCAGAAAACTAAGTTCGAAGTTTTGAGATTCCAAACTATAGTGCGACTATCTATGTTATGCTGAGAGGGATTGGATAAAGCTCTTCGTTGCTTCCTTTTCTTCACCTTAATTATTTGTCTTCTGTTTTGCTTTTTGAATAGATTATCACTCCATTAATTTTGAAAATTTGCGGAATTTTGGATTCCTTATTTTGGTCTCGGGCTTCCCTGACCTTCTCCAACTTGATAGGTTTAGATTTTTTCTGAGAATAAATTAGTTCATCCAAAGCTGGAAATCATAGCAATGATCACACCAATAAAATCGATCTTCTACAGCGATGGACTTTCAGACACTGCTGCTATATAAGCGGATGTTGACTTTATACAAAAAGGAATACTAGTTGCTCCAGATTAGCATTTAGTTTAACTTCAAATCAGCTTTTAATGATAAACACAATTTAAGCTACCTCACTGTCAATGAAACATACATCAAAGATAAAACGCCAATTTACTCATAATTATTTTGCTAAAACAGAAAGACCGCTACAACAAGAACACATTGTGGCAACATCGAGCAAAGTCCTTAAGGGGGCATGGCATTAAGAAATATTCCCATACAAGGCATGCTTTGAAAATTATTCCCAGCCTCATATTCAGCTCCTACTAGATAAGTTTCTCTCCGCTCTTGCGATCAGTGAAGATCCCAAATTTCTCCTCATAGAGATAATGTCGCCATATCTGGCATGAGTCAGCAAATGATTTGCCGTCGCCGTATCTGGAATGATATAAATTACAGATAGAAGGGTAATGTCTAAGTATAAATTTTGAATTGCAAGTACTAATATAACAGTAAATATCATGTCACGATGTTGGTTGAGAATTTTCCCAGCATGTCGGTTGAGAACTTCACTATAATAAAATCAGCATTTCGAATCCATAAAAACTGTTAAAATGTATACTTGGCCCATTACGATTAAGAATCCATTACAGTGGTTTCATTAATTATTGTTCTTAACTGCTTTACGGGTCCATTATGTAAAGTCTTCATTTTCATGCATATCCATGGAAACTATTTGGTAAAGGTGCTCTGATTTTTTAAAGAAAAAGATCAAGTTTCATCATTCAAGAAAATCAAGGTGCATCAACACCAAACATTCACAACCATAGAACATCCAACCAGTAACCAAGCATTCACCTAGATGCCCAGTAATTAGTACAAATTTGTATTCACGTCTAGGGGCGAAGGTAAAATAGAGCACGATATATAGCTTTTAGCAGAAAAAGCAACATATCGCAGGGCGCAGAAAATCAAGATGCCAAAACACCAGAAGCCAACTCCTTTGCCATTCTTTCATAACATGGACCTCTTGCTGAGGGGGCTTGACCAAGGCTCGTTGACGACGAGTACGTGATCGGAGTTTGTAGCGGACATTCTGTAACGACCCATATTATATTAAGAAAATCAAAATAAGAATAAGATAATAATAGTAATAAGAGAGATATCTAACTATTAAAAGAGGGGAGAGAGGATGTGCTTTTGCACGTTGGGAATGGACTTGTTCGGTTGTTCCCTCGTGAGATAGAGTATCCTATTTTAGGAATATTTGTACAATTGATTTAACTAATTCCATCTTCTTGAGAGATGGGAGAAAGGAGGAATTGGAAGGAAAGGGAGCGACGTCAAAGAGTGAATGAGAGGTGGGAACAGAGAGAGAGGAAGAAGTAGAGATCGGGTGTGCGCCATCTTTGAATCCGGCACCGGCAATCCTCTTGGTCGACATCAAAGTTTTGATCTGGTAAAATCGGTGGTGCGTTAACGTGGGGTACAACGGTTCAGATAGATGGAACCGTCTTCGCGGGCTGACTTTTCGTATCGTTGAGGTATGTGTCGAACATTTAGTATTCGAAATTAATGATACCGTGTCACGTATGGATATTTCTTGGTTGCTTAAAAATGTTAATATCACTTCATGGAGCTCTATGTCATTATTTATTCGTAGGGTATTTGTTAGACTAAGTAGAACTAATCCCGACTCAAAGATTGCAAGTATGTTACAATATAAGCAAATCGATTCAAGTATGTGATTCGGTAGTAGGCTATAACCAATATAAAAATTGAGGGATGATGGTTTCAATAATAGGTGCAAATCTTCGGGTTTTATTTATGTAGAATGGATTTTTAACAATACAATTTAAATAGAATTCCTATGTATATGCCTCGTAATAAATTGCCTCTTGAAAATCATATATATTGTTATGGATATCATATACGTTGTTCTGGCTTGCAATAAATCAATTTTGTATATATATATATAGAGAGAGAGAGAGAGAGAGAAGTGATCCTATGAGAACAAAAAAAGTGAGAGCATGAAAGCATGCATTCTGGATCACATGATCTTGTCTTCTCTCTCCTGACCTTCTCTCTCCTGGTTGAATCATATGGTTCAGAATGCATGCTCTCATACTCTCACAAATTTTGGCTCTCACGAGATCACACCTATATATATAGCAATTTTATGTCATAATCATAACAAAAGCCAAAATATATTTTAGATGGTTTACTCTTAATGTGTGTATTTCGGGAAACTACACAAAGCAAATAACGGTATGGCATTAGCGATTATGAAGAAATAGAAGTATAGTTATTTCAGAAACGTATATACCAATTTCGAATTTATTTAAAAAATTGACTATTGTATTCGAATAAACCAATAAAGTGTGATATATGCAATGACTGTGAACTTATCTTATCTATTATGATCTTGTATGTTTAATTTTATAAAGACAGACAAATGAAGATAATTTTAAGATAATATGAAACTTCTAATTATATTATCGTGATTGCCCTCTATATTTAGTTCCACTCCAATAAGGATTTAACACAGGTTGTTACAATTAACTTGGTTGGGTGATTTTCTCAACAATTTATCAAAAAAAATAAAAGTTAAATAGAAGTAAGAGGTCATTGGTTCCACATAGGCACCAAAATGGCTTGATGAGAAAGTGACAAATTAGCAATGACTCTATATTGTGCTAGGATAAATAGGAAAAAAAGAGAGACAAAGGAATAATTGATGGTGCATTGTGCTTTATCAAATGAAAGTATGGTTATTTAAGAGTTTAATGAGTCATTAATATGACACGATCAATCTTTACGAATATAATTTTGTTATTTGTATAATGTAATACAATTCTTGAAAATAACAATGCGATGGATATTGTTTGAGTATTATCCATTATTATGAGATGGCTATACTGCAGGAAACCATACCTTGAACCTCAAATGATCTGTTATAAAGTAGGCATAGAGAATATCAGAATATGTAATACAAACATAAGAATTGATTGCCGATATTATCAATCGATGGTATTTAGCTTATTTGTAGAAACGGTTGAGTATCTACTTATTGATTATGTGTTTGGAAACTCTTGTGTTGTGATGCATGAGTGAGTGTTAAAGCTATGATATTGAGATTAACTCGAAATAAAAATAGTTAATTCCAAGTATATGAAAAAGATTGATTGATATAAAGAAAAGAACGTGAGTGTGAGTGTGTGTGTGTGTATAATATATGTGTATGTATGATATATATTAGATATAAATTTTGTGCAATGAAGTCCTCTATGGTAAGTGGAATTAAAAGATTTACATGGATCACTATTGTATAAAAAATAAAATTGTATTAAAAAAATTTGAAGTTTCCTTAAATGAATAACATTACTTAAACAATAAGCGGAGCTAAGTGCTACACCTAAGGTGGGAGCCACCTCTAGAGTCCGTTTATCGATGGCCTAAAGGGCAACACCTGCCGGAGGTGTCGGGTTCAGTGGAACCTTGTGGAAAGTCCACCATTGACTCAAAACTGATATCATCATGTTCTATGTAATGATTGAGTGATCGCTTGTGCCGGTGGTAAAAGCCACCAAACTGCCTAACAAATTATGAGATAAGCCGAATTCGTAATGAATAAGCTAAGTACTTATGATGAAACTGAGTGCTTATTTGAAAGCTAAGTGTATATGTGCGTTATGTGAAATGCCAAGTGTATATGTGCAATTATGTAAACTGCTAAGTGTATATGTGCAATTATGTGAATTGCCAAGAGTATATGTGCAATTATGTGAAAGGTTAAGTGTATATATGAATTATGTTATTATTATGAGAATATGTATTGTACATCTAGGCAATTGTGATTAACCTTAAGGGCATATACAAAAAGTACGGTATGCAATGCATGAATACAAAAAAGACACTATTTTATATACATAATTAAGTTCACTAAGGATCTATAGGAGGATATTACATGTGACAAGTCAAATCTTTTATTTTGCATAATAAGGGTGAAAACTATAAATTGATTATGTGGCATATGTGTAAATAAAGTAAATGTGTGAGTGTATACGTGAAATATGGCATGTTGTATAATATGAATACCCTAATGTACGATGATAATTATGAGTAAGTTGTATTACGACTGCGAATTATATTTCCATATAATGAAATAAGGGTATTTTGGATATTTCTAATGATAGGTATATGGATGTGACGTCTTTACATATTTGAGATTTGGTATTTTTAGGTAAATCACTTTATGCATTTACATGAGAATGATTATGGGAAATCATGAACGTCTTCTTTATAATCAATTGCAAATGTTGCTAATTGTACTCATGGATAATGTTGGTAAATATTATTCATAATTGAAAAATAAGATAAATAGTAAGTTCTCATGTTAAGATTATTTATGTTATGGATGAAGTGATTAAGGTAGCTAATGAAGACTTGATTTTTCACTAGTTGGTTTGACCTTATCTTGACACATATTGAGTGTTAGGCTCATACCATATATTTTTGTGTTTTTATTGCGGGTCAATGTGCACTACAAAAAAAGCGTGATTAGCGTGCACTCTATGGCGTGCACTGGGCGAGCACATGTGCTCACTTAAAGCCTAGCGAGTCCTTAGGCTTCACATGTGCTCGCCTACATGATCGCCCTTTTGAATCTGGAGGTGCGGTTATTTTTTCGTAAATAGACGAGCACTTTAATAGCACAAGTGCTCGCCCGGATGTGCTCGCCAAGTTGAAATTTAAGGCGCTGCGGAACGGGCGCGTGCCATTTTCGGGGCGAGCACCTAAAGAGCACGGGGCGAGCACATAAGTGTGCTCGCCCGCGCCCGTAAACAGAACGTCGGGCGTCCCCAGTCCTCATTCTTGCGCGAGTTGCTCTCTGTCTCATCCACTCCGACGACAAGAGCTCCGTCGGTAGTGCGTCGAGAGCTTCCTTTTTGACCATTCAATCGCACACACACCCCTCTTTAGGTATATCTTATCATCCTTTATCTTTTTTTGCGTATTTCATTCAATTTCATACTTGTTTTAGATGTTTAGGGTTTTGATATTTTGATTTTTTTTGTTCTTAAATTTAATATCACCAGTTGGTAATATTGTTGCTTATGCTTCATATAGGTGTTTAATATGTAGTTGTATTTAGATTTGAGTAAATTTTTGTCTAATATAGATGAAATATAGGCATGTCAAGTGTTTGATTAAATAACACAACAAGTAAAGTGCTTAAATAGTGATGTAGGTGAATGCTGGTATAGATGGGATGAGAGATACATTAGTTTTATAACACTAGGTTCATAACATTAGGTCCATTGAAAAATGTCATAAGACTAGTTTAATAACATTAGGAATGTTGATATAGAGAAGTGCCATAACACTAGTTTCATAACACTAGGTTCACCGAAAGAGGTGATGTGAGATACAAATCCTTTGAAAATAAGAACTATATAATGGATGTAAAATTAGACATTTATTTAAGTTAAAATCGTTGGTGCGTGATAATAACTATAAACAGAAATTTTGCTTCTGTGATAATTTATTATCACATTAAATTCTAATTAATGTGATTAAGTATATCACATTAACTTATAGTTAGGTTGATGATAAGTCTAAAACACTAACCATTAATTATTATAAAATCGCACAAAATCATTCACACACAGTGTGTCCCTCCACATCGGGTGGTGTGTGGCCCTGCACAACAGGAGGCGTATGCAACACATTGGAGGATTTGATCACCTCTAACTGTGTTATATTTTTTTATTTTTTCACAACACTATTGGAATCACTTTGGGATGTTTATCCCAGACCAATGGTCGTGGATTTGATGTTTGCAGGTTTAAAACTCATTTTTTTCCAGGTGCCCATCAAATATTAGTGACCCAAGCACTGTATTAGGTACTAAATTAGGATCACACTTATCCCTATCCCCATCATTAACCAATCAAATTTATGTAATTGCCGACTAATATAAATGAATAAATATTTTAAAATTATTTTATAGTTCCATTTGTAGCACGTGCAAATGTATGACGTAAAGTGATCTTAAAGTATTACATTTATGTTAGCTTTCCTTAGTTCGGAGATCCCGGACTAAGGGGTCCGTAAGGATTTAAACTTACTGAAAGGTGATCGTTGTCACAAGCTCTTTATTTCTTATGGAAATTCGGTTCATAACCCCTTCCTCTTCGGTATACCAAATCAATCATAGTTTACTATCAAAATAATCACTAATATGATTATTTTGAAAGTTGATTGCGATTAATTTATGCGGTATACGGGAGAGGTGCAGGGTTATGCTGCCGAATTTTCGTTAGAAATAAACAAACTTGTGACAACGATCATCGTTTAGTAAGTTTGAATACTTATGGACCAGCTCAAGTGATAACATAATTAAGACACTTCTCTTCTCATCTTTTATCTCAATAATGGGATACATTTAGCTTTCCTCACATATTTTCCTGAATTTGACATTATAAATTGTTTAATTCAAGTTGATCAATATGACAAATAAAGAGTGGATGTACAACCGTGTAGTAGATGGATGTATAGCAGATACCTTTCAAAGAGGTGTTCAGGAATTTATACAATTTGCTTATGCACAAGGTTCCCGTGTTGTAAATTCAGATGGAACTATCTTGTGTCCGTATAAGAAATATCGTTTAATAAGGAAGAGATCAAAGGATGAAACTCAGTTACATCTTTATAAAATGGGTTTCATGAAAGGATATCAGATTTGGTGGAGACATGGTGAGGATTACGAGGACAGGATGAATGATGCAGAAGAAGCTGACAGTAGTAATCCTTTTGCAGATATGGTTATGGATGTTGCGGGTCCAGATTTTAATGCTACTTTTTTTGGTGATGAGGAATCATATGGAGAGTATGTAGAATTTTACGAGCTGTTGAAAAAGTGGAAGAGCCATTGTAGTTGGGTTGCAAGACGTATTCAAAACTTTCTGTAGTTTCGGATCTTCTATCGATGAAGATGGAGTATAATATGACCGATCGTAATTTTGATGCAATGCTTAGGATTATCAAGAAAATGTTACCGGAAGATGCAGAATTACCTGATAATTATTACAAAACGAAAAAGATGATGCGGAAGATGGGTTTAGAGAAATTTAAATAGACTCTTGCATAAATTACCATATTTTATATTATGGTGAACACCAGTATTTACAACGGTGTCATGAATGTAACGAGACAAGATATCAGGAAGCTAGTAAGAGTGGGACAAAAATCTCGATAAAGATTTTACATTATTTCCCGTTGACTCCGAGATTGAAACGACTATATTATTGCAAAGAAACGGCGAAGTAGATGATGAATACTCATTCATCACTCTTTATTCTTATATTTTAGCTACAAAAACCTTTGCAAATGCATGTAGATATGTGTAAATGTCAATAATTACCAAAAGCATGCATTGTGTAAAAACTTATAATTAGCATGTTTTTGTGCAAAAATAAAAGAATAAAGATTAAAAAGAAAAAGAGGGAAATATTTAGAATAAATATTGAGCAACCTAACCCAAGGGAGGGCTCAGCATGGGCCTGACCGCATAAAAGCCAAAGTAGAGGGAGATAGGGGCTCATGTGTGTAAATATTTATGTAAATAAAATAAAAAGTATTTTCCTCACAAAAATAGACTTGTAAATATTTGTATATATTTATAAAAATAAAATCAAAATAAAAATTTAAAAATTAAAAAAAAAAACAAAAACACAACTTGTATAGTCACCTTATATGTAGACCATCTACTTAATTATTTAAAGCCTTATAAATAAATAAAATTAATTTCCAAAATTTTTGTAAATATCCTATATTATATAATGTAAATAAATTAAATAAAATCAATTAAAACAAAAACAAAATAAAAATAACAAAATAAAAAACACAAAAATATATTGTAAATATACCATGTATATAAATGTATATATGTATTTATTTCACCTATGTATATAAATAATTAAAATAAAATAAAAATATCTTTTTATTCCTTATTTTATAATGAAAATAAATAAATACAAAATAGGAATAAAATTGCACAAAAATAAGAAATTAAAAATCAAAAATCAAAATCCTACATATTGTATATATACCTATATATGAACCTATTATGTATATATCTTATTTTTATTTCTAAAAATTAATTAAAAATCACTAAAAAATAGAAAAAAATAAAATAAAAATATTTCATGTTTTGATTTCCTTTAAATCGGCCATTTTCTATGTTTAATTTCACTTTCAAAATCCAGCCACGTGGCCGCCACCCATTGGCTCTGGGGGATGTTGACCGCCCGGTCAACTCCCCCCCCAGGACCACCTCTCGCGGGTCTGCAACGCCCGACTCTCCTTCTCGGATTTTTCCCAGGCAGACCCGACTCCCTCTCGCCTAAACCCCGGGTCCGACTCCTTCACGACATACCCGAGACCCTCGCCGTAGCTACCGCATCGAGATCCGCGCTCCTGTTTTCCCTACCCTCGCGCTTCTTTCCGGATCATCCCTGCGTATAAAGCCGAGCTCCGCCACCTTCATTGATCATCTTTGGCCATTCGATTCCATCCCCTGTGAGCTCCAGCGTGCTCGTGAGAGTGACAGCTCGCGCCCGGTGCTGTTGAAGCGAGGAGAGGGAGCGTGACCATTGATCCGGCGAGCTTCGCCGCCGTTGCTCCGCCACTAGCTGGAGCTCGAGCCTCGGAGGGAGACGCTCCTCGAGGCGAAGACCCAGAGCATCCTCAGCTCATCCCTAGTCTCCTCATCCACCCAGGTAGTCCCTTAGACCCTTCTTTTCCTTTGATTTTCCGTTACGCCCAAATCGCCGCTCCGCCGTGTTTCGCCGATTCCGTCCACGACCGACCCCCAATCGATCATCGGGCTTCACCATTGCCCTCGCCTCCTTCCCGCGCACCTTCTCCATATCCCCATCCAACCCAGCTCGCAAAGGAGCTGGGGTTCGAGCTCCACCGTCCCCCCTTCGCCGGAGCTCGCCCACATCGCCCCATCGTTCACCGTCACTTCGCCTAATCGGGTCGAGGCAGTTTGCCCTCGACCCGCGAGTCTCTTGGTTATCTTTGCAGGTACTACCAAGCCCATCTGAGGGCTTGGGTCATTCAGGCCAGGAGCCTCGCCTCCGCCGACCTCGCCGGAGCTCCCCAGAGCTCGGCTGGGCCATCGGAGGCCATCAGCAGCTGCGCAGCACCACGCCGGAGCTTCTCCGATCTTCAGGCGCAGCAGGGGAGGTCAGGAGCGCACGCACTGGGCCGGCAAACTTCGCCGGCCACCTGTTCTTCCTCGACCTTCAGCCGCCGTCCGATCAGCCCTCCAGCTCCAGTTTGCATCTGGATCGTCCGTGATGGAGCAGCAGTCACCGTTCGATCTGAGGAGGAGAGATCTGGACCGTCCGATGCTCGAGGGTTAGCCACCTGCGCCCTACACCATCCGATGCACCACGTGGACTAGCCCCCGTCGTTGGATCACCCCGAGGAGCGTAGCGTTGGAGCCCCTGTCGTTCCCCACCGTTAGATGCTACACGTGGCATCCATCCAGACGCTTTATTAATAAAGGGTAAACTACCCTTAGGCCCTTCTATTTATTTCGTTTCGCGTTTAGTCCTGTAATTAGTTAGTATAGTTTGTTTAGTTTTTGGGATATTTGCATAGAGACCCTTGTGCTTGCATTTATTTACTGATATGCCCCTATGTGTGGTCTGACACGTGCATCGACACGTGATCTTCTGGGCTTTTTACATTATCTACCCTGTAGTTCTGGTTGTTCTTCAATGAATGAAAGTTTTTAATTATTTGCATTTATACCCCTGTGCGTGATACATTTGAACATGTGCGTGATTTTTTGGGTCATTTGCAGATAAGCCCCTAGGCTTTTGGTACCTGTTACCAAATAGCCCTCGGAACTTATTTTTCTTACATTTGGGTTCCTGAGTGCCCCAGGCACGCGCGTAGCACGTGTTTCGCTGGGTTAATTGCACCAGACCCCCAGACTTTCGGGTATTTGCACTTTGGTCCCTGTGCACTGTACCCCTTCTTTATTTTTGGATAAAATAGCAAATTACCTCCAAATCCAACGAAAATTGGATACATGGCTCCTGCCATAGTGTAAAATTTTCGAGGATTTTTTAGGACATTTTTGTTTTCATTTGATATTTTTAAAAATTCAAAAACATCTATTTTTTTCACTGTCTAACTTTAAAAATCACAAAAAAAATATTAAATAGTGTCTAAAAATTACAAAAAAATTGTCTACTGTTTGTTTTGTTGTGTTTTATTTTCTAGCCAATTTTGGCTATTTTTCATTACTAAAAACCACTAAAAATTGAAAAATGCTTAAAAGCTTATAAAATATAATAATTAAACCAAAAATCCAAAAACAATAAAATAGGTGCCTAAATTTTCATTGTTTTATTCTCTTTACAGGAAATTACCTCCCAGCTAATTTGGGGGCCTTAGATATTTTATCTAGGCCCTTTTAACTCGGCTGGACAGTACCTACTGTTTTAGTCACTTTTTTATTTTTAGAAAATTAAATAAATCTCAGAAAATTCTCAAAAATTCACCAAAAATACTAAAAATTGTAAAAACACATAAAATATTTTTGTTGAATTTTTGGTTGATTTTTAGTGTATTGAATAAATTGTTGAAGTGAGTAGTTTATTAGCTTTTATTATTTTCGTAACACATTAAAAATCCAAAATAAAATATAAAATATTCAAAAACCACCAAAAATATTTCTTTTATTTTCTTTTATCTCTTTTTGACTACTTCGTAGGCCGAGAGGCTAAACCGTGCTCCTTGTGATCGACCCTGGTCGCTATACCAGGTTAAATAAATAGCGAGACCGCTAGCTTATTTTTGATTGATTTTATCTATCTTGGTGGTCTAATCTTTTTGATTGAGCCTATCTGAGTGATTGAGGTCGCAACGACTGATTAGCTCCTTTACCTTAGTCGCTCAGACCGCTCATCAGAATGGCGCTGTTGCCGGGGAGCACGGCTTAGTAGTTTTCATTTTATTCTCGTTTTTGTTTTCGCGGCTTTTCGCGGCTTTTTCAGAGCTCGCGGCTTTTTCGCGGCTTTTTGTTTATATTTTATTTTTGTTTTATTTTCTTTTATTTTCTTTTCTTTTGTTTTTATTCTTGTTTTATTTTGAGTGTTTATTTTATTTTGCATTTTTGCATATATAGCCTCATTTTATTTCCATTTATTTTTCTTATCATTATTTGATTATTTTGGTCTGACCACTTGTCTCTATTTCTTGCGAGGGCCCGAGGACCGCGGAGGCGACTTTCGAGGAACCGATGCAACCGTAGGACTTGGAGGCGGCTCCCTTCTTTACGGAGCCGCAGGAGAGAGCGAGAGAGAGAGTTGAGTGGGAGAGGTTTTATTTTTATTTTTATTTTTATTTGACTATTATTGTAATAATACAGGGACTCAGAGACTGGACCTTTGGACTGTGGTTGAACTAGCGGGTCTGTTTCGCCGAGCACCGGTGTGCTCGGGGGACCCTTAGGAGTTTTTCGTGGCTTTTTCGCGGTTTTGTTTTCTTTCCTTTTTACTTCCTTTTCTGTGTTTACGCGGTTTTTCATCGAGCCCCTAGACTTAAGATTTTCTACTTGCTTGTGCCGTAATTATTAGGGTCCCCACACTTAATTATCTGCCTGCTCCTACAGTGCACTTAATTGGACCTACTAATAATCAATTAATAAAAATAACTGACTCATTTTCCTTCGTGGCTTACGTGCCGTAGTCTACCCCACAAAGCGCTTTCTCCTACCCCCGATTTGTCGGGCAGTGGAGGGTAGACCAAGAACAGACCTTTGGCTTGTAGGACGGTGACCAGTTAGATGGTTCTGCGAGTAGAATTGCTGATCTAGGACTCAGTTTTCATCGCTGCATCATTTAGGTAGTTTATTTTCTGCCATTACATTTATGCACGGATCATATTGCATGTAGAGTGCTGGGGACAGGTACGCCTTTCTGACTTTGCATGCATCATTGATTTATCGTGCATCGGCTTTTTTGTCTTCTCCCCCTGTTTTTGACCTAATAATCAGGAGAACCGAAAAATTTGTTAGGCGTTTGTTTTTATTTGAAAAATATTAAAAAGAAAAACCATAAAATTGGGACTGGCTAAAACTATTGACCCTAAAAGACGCTCACCTTAAAAATTTGTCTTGGGGAGAGCAACCCCCTCCTTGTTTGATTTGATTGCGCAAGAGAGTGACCCGCACCCTAGGTAGAGCCCTCCGGTGCTATTTCCAGCTGACTACCGACTCTTCCGTGTGGGCCAGTCAGTTGGGATAGTATCGGGTATCCTAACAGGTCACGTAAGTGCTCTGATATCTTGTGTGTTCACCTAATAAAAATTGACAAGATAATTTGATCGAGCTTTTACGGTCTTCAGCTCGCGTTGCGTTGGTGAACCGGGGGTTTGCATTTTGGTCATAGTTTTTCCAGATCTCATCCGCCCTACTCGACCAGATCACGATGATGGGTAGACGCTCTCTTAGGCAGCCTCTGGCTGCACCGCTTTCGGGCACGTCTACCCAATCATCTAGGTTGGCCCGTGAGAGCCGAGACCAGTTCTCCGAGCCCAAGTATGATTCCGCCCTGTTCCCCCTCGACCCCCTTTCTTTTGGTTCTGAGAGATATGAGCCAGAGGAGAGAATAGCAGATTTGACAGCACCTGAGTATGGCTCATTTGATTTTGCAGACGTCATGGCCGGTAGTTCAGAGGACCGCTCCAGGACAGAGCACATCGTGATGGACCAAGGAGCGATCAACTCCACCCTGATCGCCTCGTTAGAGATAGTGCAGCAGCAGCTGAGGGATCAGGGAGCTTTCATGATTGAGATGAGGAGAGAGTTGGAGCGACTCAGAGCAGAGAGAGATCAGAGCGAGCCTGAGGACAGACCAGATGCAGAGGCACGAGCCGCAGCAACCGCAGCAGCAGCAGCAGCCGCCGCCGCAGCGGCAGCTGCCGCGGCAGGAGGACCACTGAGACCGATGCAGGAGTTGCACAACCCCGGATCTACACTGATGCATCATTGGGTGGTGGTATCTGCTATCGTGGGGGACTTCAAGTTCCCCCTGAACACCCTGCAGATGCTTCCCCGTTTTCACGGACTTGCCACCGAGGAGCCCCATCTCCACCTCCAGGAGTTCTTGATGATCTGCAGTACTGTCCACGACCGCCATGTGGACCAGGATACGATTCGGATGATCGCCTTTCCCTTCTCCCTAGCAGACAGAGCAGCCACCTGGCTGAAGCATTTGGAGAAGTTTGTTTACACCTGGGAGCAGCTCCGCACCGAGTACTTGAACAAGTACTATCCACTCGGGCGGACCAATGCAGCGAGGGTCCTGATCAGCAACTTCTCCATGCTCCCCAACAAGCAATTCCATGAGGCATGGAAGAGGTTCCGAGAGCTCACAGACCGATGCCCGCACCATGATATCTCGAAGCCGAACCTTGTGCAGAGCTTCTTCAGCGGGCTGATACCAGAGCTCCAGGGCTTGGTGAACGGTTCTTGTGGCGGGTCCTATTTCGCCAAGGATCACGACCAGGTCTGGGCCATCTTCGAGGAGATGGCCAAGAACTATATGGTGATGTCCCAGACCCGGTTGTATACACAGGGTAGACCCCAGCAGCAGCCAGGACCCGTGCAGTACCAGAGGATAGCACGGGTCGATGCCGGTCCATCCAGTTCATCCGCAGTTGCAGCAGCACAGGCGGAGTCGTCCGCTGCGGATATGGGTATCATCAACGAGAAGTTGGATCGCATGGAGCTGATCGAGAAGAAGCAGTGCCAGAGCATCACTCAGATGGAGCAGATGGCACAGACTCTGAGCGACATGAAGACCCAGCTCATGTGTCTTCAGGAGGCACAGACGGCTTCCCAGCCCCGTCTTCAGTCGCGAGGCGATGCCGGCGGCAGCAGCAGCTCGTCCCAGCGCTCCAGCTCCTTTCAGCAGCCTAGACAGGTTCACCTTGTACAGGCGGAGCCGTACCAACAACAGCATCCCTCTTACCAGTCCCCACCATCTCCAGACTTGCAGATGGTGGTATACCAGCCAGATCAGCCTCTGGCAGTACTCCCGCCAACCCAGTTCGATGCAGAGCCGTTGATGGATGTCAACAGGATTTGGTATGACCGCCCTCAGCCTGGGATCCGACGAGACCATCCCGGATTCAGGTGGGGGAGTGGAGGTACCCAGCCCCAGCAGCAGTCATCCGGTCAGGGAGGGCAGTTTAGCCAGCAGAGAGATCACCAGCAGCAGCAGCCCCCAGCCTACCAGCCACGCCAGCAGTCGTCCTTCGTTCCTCATCCCTATCAGCAGCAGGGACAGTCTTGGAGACGTGAGCAGCAAGCTCACCAGTCACACCAGCAGCAGCATCCTTCCTCCTACCCCTCTCAGCATCAGCAGCACCAGTTCCAGCAGCCTCAGCACCAGAGAGGCTACCCGTCGGGCTCCCATGAGAGCCCCGCCTTGGATGACATAGCTCGCATCCTCACGGATCAGCAGGCTACTTTCAGACGGGAGATGGACGAGTTCCGCCAGGAGATGCGGGACCTGATGAGAGGGAAGGCCGCCATCCCTGCACAGATAGAGCCGAATCCAAACAGCCTGAAGAGGAAATCTGAGCAGGTAGTTTCCACTGAGCATGCCACTCCTAGTGATCCATTTGATGATATGTCTTCGGATCTATTTGATGCTGATTTTGTTACACTTAGGAGCGGTAGAGCACCAGCAGGCGGCGCCTCATCTGAGCGACGACTCGAGGATCCACCCAGGGCGCCAGATGAGGAGGAGGAGAGCGGTACTGAGGCCGCACACGATGATGATGGTGGTACTGATGCCACCAAGGATGCTGATTCCACCGGCGGTACTGAGGTCGCCGCTTCACCAGTTCGAGGAGGTGGTGCTGATGCCACCAGCATAGCCGAGCCAGCCCGCGGTACTGAGGCCGCGAGACGTCCAGCAGCAGAGCCAGCCCGTGGTGGTACTGAGACCACCGATGTTTTTATAGAGAGAGATGTTGTTTTTCCTCATGCTGATGTATCTCAGAACACTGTTGTGAATAAAGGAAAAGGTTTAGTTTCTTCTGGTCCCACTGTGGTGATTGATGTATGTGCGGATCCGGCCGTCGAGCCGTCTAGGCCTTTTCCTAGTCCTTCATTTGCGAAGGACCCTGTGATCCCCTTCCCTAGAGCCCTTCAGATGGGGAAGGGGAAGAAAAGAGAAAAATACCCAAAAAAGAGAGAACAGGAGGAGTTCAGCCAGAGCATGATCGACAGATTTCACATACAGCTGACCCTTCAGGAGGCTTTGCAGCACATCCCCCTTCTTCAGCGATCTTTGAGAGATAGGACTATAGTCAGGAGGAGGAGGAGGAACCACACTTCAGAGATACATGTGCTGACGAAAGCCACGTGCTTCGCGATCCAGAACCGTCTGCCGGCCAAGAGGCCAGATTCAGGAGCCCCATATGTCAGATGTCAGATTAGTGAGCAGAGGTTCGACCGGACTCTATTGGATAGCGGATTGTCTATCAACCTCCTCCCGGCAGCCCTTCTCGACCGCCTCGAGTTGGGCACTCTTAGACAGAGCAGGACAGTCCTTCAGTTTGCTGATCGATCTGTCAAGAGGCCGAAGGGGTTGTTGCGAGATGTTATCGTCACTATTCAGGGCCTGAAATTCCCCGTGGACTTCGTAGTGTTGGACATGGAGATCCATGATTCAGTGGCCGATACCCCCATCATCCTCGATCATCCGTTCTTGGCCACAGCCAAGGCGGTGACTGATCATGATAGCGGGAAGGTATACTTTTGCGTCGAGGGAGAGAGTGTACAGATAGAGACGGTCGAGGACTACAGAGCCAGAGAGAGCATGCTCAGAGACCAGCACAGATACAGAGCAGCTGACAGATGCTGGGGTAGACATCCACCAGGATTGTGACTTTGTGATCACAGATGATGAGGCAGCATGGGCAGACCCTTCAGCACAGGCCATCCTCTCATTTCCACACACCACTGATGCAGAGATGACAGCAGAGGAGAGCTTGGAGAGCACAGCCCTGGTCCAGGATACTACAGAGGCAGCAGAGCCGGTTCTCGACCGCGACACGGTTTCTAGTGATGGTGGTACTGAGGCCACCTTGTGTGACGGTGGTGCTGATGCCACCTTGTTTGATGCAGATCCCTCGGATTCAGAGTCTGATTGGGCAGATTGTGATGACCAGATGCCAGACCTGAGTCCACCTGAGCCTACAGATGAGGAGGAGGTAGAGGCAGAGCAGATCAGAGACAGCACAGTTGAGCAGCCTCCTCAAGATCCAGTTTGCGAGAGCTCGTATTCTTTCTCCCATGAAGATTTGGCATACTTAGCAACATTCACGCACCTTCTTCCGAGGCCAGATTTGCCAGCACCCAGCTGTCCAGAGCTGAAGCCGCTCCCTACTTCGCTGAAGTATCGGTTCCTTGCCGGCAAACCTGAGATGTACCCAGTTATCATCTCCGCCGATCTGACTGGAGAGCAAGAATCCCGCTTGATGGGGGTTCTTGAAAGGAACCGCAAGGCAATCGGATGGAGCGTAGCAGATCTCCATGGGATTAGTCCATCAGTGTGCTCCCACCATATTTATCTCGAGGAGGGGGCGAAGCCGTCGCGTGAGTTCCAGCGGCGACTGAACCCCAACCTGAGAGAGGTCGTGATGAAGGAAATATAAAAATGGTGGAGTGCAGATTTCATTTATCCCATTTCTGACTCCAAGTGGGTCAGCCCCTTGCATGTGGTGCCCAAGAAGACGGGCATCACGACTGTGATCAGTGCGTCGGGAGAAGAGATTGCTACACGAGTACCCACCTCTTGGAGGGTCTGCGTTGACTACAGGAGACTAAACCAGGCCACCAAGAAGGACCATTTCCCCCTGCCTTTTATTGACCAGATCATTGAGAGACTGGCAGGGAAGAGCCATTATTGCTTCCTGGATGGGTACTCGGGCTACAACCAGGTGGCCATCGCTCCTGAGGATCAGGAGAAGACCACCTTTACCTGTCCCTTTGGTACATATGCCTTTCGACGCATGCCATTTGGGCTATGCAATGCCCCTGCGACTTTTCAGAGGTGCATGCTGTCGATCTTTTCGGACATGGTAGGGGAGTGTTTGGAGGTCTTCATGGATGATTTCTCGGTCTACGGCGACGGATTCGACTCCTGTCTTGACTGCCTAGACCGAGTACTCCAGCGATGTATTGTGTACCATTTGTTTCTATCTTGGGAGAAGAGTCACTTCATGGTGACTCAAGGGACGGTGCTTGGCCACATCATCTCCAACAGGGGCATGGAGGTTGATCCGGCCAAGGTCGATATCATTAGAAAACTCGCACCACCGTCCAATTTAAGGCAGCTACGGTCATTCCTGGGGCACGTTGGATTTTATAGGAGATTTATTCAGGATTTCAGCAGGATTGCCCGGCCGTTGACTGACCTCTTGACGAAAGACACCGAGTTCCTTGTCGATGACAAGTGTCTTTCGTCCTTTGCGACTCTCCAGCAGTGTGTGATTGAGGCTCCTATCATCCAGCCGCCTGATTGGTCTCTCCCATTCGAGATCATGACGGATGCCTCTGATTTTGCCGTAGGGGCAGTGCTGGGACAGAGGAGGGATGGAGTCCCCTTTGCTATTCACTACGCTAGCCGCACGTTGGATTCCGCCCAGCGGAATTACACGGTCACAGAGAAGGAGATGCTAGCTGTAGTGTTCGCCCCAGATAAGTTTCGATCTTATTTCATTGGATCTAGAGTGACTTTGTACACAGATTACACCGCCATCAGGTACCTCATGGCAAAGAAGGATGCCAAGGCCAGACTCACTAGATGGATCCTTCTACTCCAGGAATTCGACATTGAGATCAAGGACAAGCTTGGAGTCAAGAATGTGGTGGCGGATCATCTCTCCCGTTTAGAGCAGCCTGAGGAGTCTAAGCAGATTGATCCCATTCGAGATACCTTCCCAGATGAGGCGATCCTTGCTATCGCCTCACTCCCGTGGTATGTCGATATTGTGAACTTTCTCGTTGCTGGGAAGGTCCCACAAGATTGGCCCAGGCAGAGGCTTGAGACCTTCCTTGCGAAGGCCAAGTCCTACCACTGGGAGGATCCCATCCTTTACCACGAAGGAGGGGATAGCGTCTGGCGTCGGTGTATTCCTCAGGAGGAACACCATAGCGTCCTCACTTACTGCCACAAGCTTGAGGTAGGAGGACATCATTCTGGGAGGAGAACGGCACAGAAAGTGCTCCAATCCGGCTTGTGGTGGCCTACCCTCTTCAAGGACTCGGATGAGTTCGTGAAGAAGTGTACTGACTGTCAAAGGATGGGCACTTGTGGACAACGTGACATGATGCCAATGCAGCCCATTCACTTCTGTGAGGTTTATGACGCATGGGGCATCGATTTCATGGGTCCATTCCCTAAGAGTCAGGGATTTGAATACATTCTGTTGGCTGTGGATTATGTTAGTCGTTGGGTTGAGGCTATCCCCGCCCGAGCCGCTGATGCGAGGACAGTTTGCAGATTTTTGAGGAAGCACATCATCACGCGGTTCGGGGTTCCATGAGTTTTGAATTCTGATGGGGGGTCTTATTTCATCAACGACCAGGTAAAGGCCCTTGCTAGCGAGTTCGGTATAGACCATCGTGTTGCTACACCTTACCATCCACAGACGAATGGTCTAGCCGAGGTGTCGAATAGGGAGATCAAGACTATATTGCAGAAAGTCGTCCGCCCTGACCGAAAGGATTGGTCACAGCTTTTGGACTCGGTCTTGTGGGCATATAGGACGTCTTTCAAGACACCATTAGGCACATCTCCCTTTCGCCTCGTATATGGCAAGCCGTGCCATTTACCTGTTGAGCTGAGGCACAAGTCACTTTGGGCAGTTACAGATATTCTTATGGATCCAGATGGTATGGGAGACCAGAGGAGGGCAGAGTTAGCCGCCCTGGAAGAGCTTAGAGATACTGCTTTCTCAAACAGCCTACAGTATAAGGAGAGAGTGAAGGAGTGGCATGATTCTCATATCAGCCACAAGCATTTTGAGATTGGACAGAGAGTATGGCTGTTTGATGCGAGGCTTCGTTTATTTCCAGGGAAGCTACAGAGCAAATAGAAGGGACCCTACTTGGTCCGAAAGGTACACGACAACGGTAGCATTGATATATCCGAGTTGTCTTCTGAGAGTACCTTTCGAGTGAACGGCCAGCGGCTCAAACCATTTCTAGATCATGAGCTGTGGGTCGCTGATCTTGCCCCTATTCATTTTGCGTGAGATGTGGTCTTTGACTCACATCTAATGCATCTCACGCCTGAGTTTCACTGTTCCTCCGCCTTGTATAGATCCAGATGTCTATATCACTACATTCTTTAGTCCCACATCCCTTTCTTCATCTTGTGATTATGTTATACTTAGGGTGCACTTTACCCTAAGTATAGGGGGGATGTAGGACCTTTGGGTATTTCTTTTGTTTCCGTCTACCCCTATTTTTGCTGCCCATACTTAGGGATATTTCACCCTAAGTATAGGGGGGGTAGACCCTGTACATTCTCCGCTCGGTTTTTCCCTTAGTGTACAGCCTGCTATACTTAGGATTACTTGATCCTAAGTATAGGGGGAAGACCCGAGACCCTCTTGACTTTTCTATTTCATTCATTCTTCTTTGTATATAGCCTTTCTTTTCACTTCCCTATACCTAGCACGAGTTATGTCTTCTTCATCGCTCTTGACTCTGAGGACATCGTTCGAGCTAAGTATAGGGGGGTGTGTATATATTTCATATATACTTTAGCCATAACTCATACTTTGTGTGAGTGTGTTAATAAATAAAATGGCTAAAAACCTCAAAAATTAAAATTAAAAATTTTCATGTTCATAAACTTCTTTTATTTGCACATAAATAGCTAGTGTACAAATTATTTTTGTAAAAATGATTTCAAAAACCTTTTGTGTAAAGTTTGTGTAAATATTTTCTTATCAAAATTATGTATATAGTACAAATTTTTCCAAAATGTTTTGAAAATCAAAAGTTTGCAAAAATCGTGTGTAAATTTGTGTAAATATCTTTTTGCAAAACTTGCACTTCATGCATCATTCATACATGATTTCAAAACATTTTTCAAAAATTTTGCATGATTGTAAAAATTTGTGTAAATAGCATCTTTTGTACATATGTATATAGTTTTTCTGGATGATAGTTGACATTTAAACTAGCCTGGAATCAAATTGAGAAATGGAGCTTGATTAAGATCTTAATCCACCTAACTTCTAAGAGGAACCTTATAGGGCTTAGGTTTAAGGCTTTTCAGGTCCATGGTGACTTAATTCTTTGAGTCCACTAGGCTATGATCACATGTCATCTCAATGAGCCTAAGTAGAGCACTTAACAACAACACATGACTCATATAGATTATGGCTTTACTTGGACACCAGCACTATGCACCGAGCTCTCTACGGATGAGGTGGTGAGGAGGCAGTCTTCCTTGACTTGGGGTAGCATATGAGGGTAGTACTTCTAGGCGGAACCTCTCTTCTTCTTTTAGTGAAGGAAGTGTGTCTCAACTTGGTCTGGTTGCCATGAGGTCTAACGACGGGAGTTGTGGGTTGCAATAAAGCTTCAAAAGAGGGATAGTCTACTGGCTCAAGAGGAAAAACTCCTTGTATATATGCTGCACATGTATATGTTGTATAGATGCACTCAAAAAAATGTGCAAAAAGAAAATAACTCCAAAAAAGTGGTGGGTCTGAGAGAAAATGATAATCCCACCGGAGTATGTGTATAGAATGCAATAAGCAAAGCTTGGTTTCATGATCCACCTGATGTAGCTTGCAGCAGGGAGACTTGGCTACACTGGTCAAGCTCCCAAGGGTACTTGGCTACACTGGCCTTGACCCATTCTCTTCTTCCTCCTCTTCTTGAGCCGGTTGAACTTGAACTTAGAAGGGAATACCCCGCTCCTCGAGGAAAGAGTGGCCAGATTGAGGTCATAGAGTTACCTTGTTGGGGAGGGTTGTCAAGTTGCCATTTCTGAGGTGGAGAGCTTAGACCTCACTCTCACAGGACAAGAAAAGATTCATGGTCTTAAGGGTTTGTGGTTGATGACTTGTTCTGATCTGGAGCATTGAGGAGTCTTGGTTATAGATTAGTGGAACTTAGAGGCTGTTGAGTTTTAGACTTAAGTCCAAATAAGGTTCCGACAAATTAATAATCCAAAGATCTGATCGAGCTCCATACCTTAATTTAATGAAGGCAAGTTTAATAATCAGCCTTGATCCTTGTACATTCTCTTTTTCTTTTTCTTTACTTCTTTTTCACTTCTTTTTCAAATAAGTGTTTGCTAAGGGACTAGCAAAGTTAAGTATAGGGGGGTGATGAATACTCATTCATCACTCTTTATTCTTATATTTTAGCTACAAAAACCTTTGTAAATGCATGTAGATATGTGTAAATGTCAATAATTACCAAAAGCATGCATTGTGTAAAAACTTATAATTAGCATGTTTTTGTGCAAAAATAAAAGAATAAAGATTAAAAAGAAAACGAGGGAAATATTTAGAATAAATATTGAGCAACCTAACCTAAGGGAGGGTCAGCATGGGCCTGACCGCATAAAAGCCAAAGTAGAGGGAGATAGGGGCTCATGTGTGTAAATATTTATGTAAATAAAATAAAAAGTATTTTCCTCACAAAAATAGGCTTGTAAATATTTGTATATATTTATAAATATAAAATCAAAATAAAAATTTAAAAATTAAAAAGAAAACAAAAACACAACTTGTATAGTCACCTTGTATGTAGACCATCCACTTAATTATTTAAAGCCTTATAAATAAATAAAATAAATTTCCAAAATTTTTGTAAATATCCTATATTATATAATGTAAATAAATTAAATAAAATCAATTAAAACAAAAACAAAATAAAAATAACAAAATTAAAAACACAAAAATATATTGTAAATATACCATGTATATAAATGTATATATGTATTTATTTCACCTATGTATATAAATAATTAAAATAAAATAAAAATATCTTTTTATTCCTTATTTTATAATGAAAATAAATAAAATACAAAATAGGAATAAAATTGCACAAAAATAAGAAATTAAAAATCAAAAATCAAAATCCTACATATTGTATATATACCTATATATGAACCTACTATGTATATATCTTATTTTTATTTCAAAAAATTAATTAAAAATCACTAAAAAATAGAAAAAAAATAAAATAAAAATATTTCATGTTTTGATTTTCCTTTAAATCGGCCATTTTCTATGTTTAATTTCACTTTCAAAATCCAGCCACGTGGCCGCCACCCATTGGCTCTGGGGATGTTGACCGCCCGGTCAACTCCCCCCCCCCCCCAGGACCACCTCTCGCGGGTCTGCAACGCCCGACTCTCCTTCTCGGATTTTTCCCAGGCAGACCCGACTCCCTCTCGCCTAAACCCCGGGTCCGACTCCTTCACGACATACCCGAGACCCTCGCCGGAGCTACCGCATCGAGATCCGCGCTCCTGATTTCCCTACCCGCGCGCTTCTTTCCAGATCATCCCTGCGTATAAAGCCGAGCTCCGCCACCTTCATTGATCATCTTTGGTCATTCGATTCCACCCCCTGTGAGCTCCAGCGTGCTCGTGAGAGTGACAGCTCGCGTCTGGTGCTGTTGAAGCGAGGAGAGGGAGCGTGACCACTGATCCGGCGAGCTTCGCCGCCGTTGCTCCTCCACCAGCTGGAGCTCGAGCCTCGGAGGGAGACGCTCCTCGAGGCGAAGACCCAGAGCATCCTCAGCTCATCCCCAGTCTCCTCGTCCACCCAGGTAGTCCCTTAGACCCTTCTTTTCCTTTGATTTTCCATTACGCCCAAATCGCCGCTCCGCCGTGTTTCGCCGATTCCGTCCACGACCGACCCCCAATCGATCATCGGGCTTCACCATCGCCCTCGCCTCCTTCCCGCGCACCTTCTACATATCCCCATCCAACCCAGCTCGCAAAGGAGCTAGGGTTCGAGCTCCACCGTCCCCCCTTCGCCGGAGCTCGCCCACATCGCCCCATCATTCACCGTCACTTCGCCTAACCGGGTCGAGGCAGTTTGCCCTCGACCCGCGAGTCTCTTGGTTATCTTTTCAGGTACTACCAAACCCATCTGAGGGCTTGGGTCATTCAGGCCAGGAGCCTCACCTCCGCCGACCTCGCCGGAGCTCCCCAAAGATCGGCTGGGCCATCGGAGGCCATCAGCAGCTGCGCAGCACCACGCCGGAGCTTCTCCGATCTTCAGGCGCAGCAGGGGAGGTCAGGAGCGCACGCACTGGGCCGGCGAACTTCGCCGGCCACCTGTTCTTCCTCGACCTTCAGCCGCCGTCCGATCAGCCCTCCAGCTCCAGTTTGCATCTGGGCCGTCCGTGCTGGAGCAGCAGTCACCATTCGATCTGAGAAGGAGAGATCTGGACAGTCCGATGCTCGAGGGTTAGCCACTTGCGACCTACACCATCCGATGCACCACGTGGACTAGCCCCCGCCGTTGGATCACCCCGAGGAGCGTAGCGTTGGAGCCCCTGTCGTTCCCCACCATTAGATGCTACACGTGGCATCCATCCAGCCGCTCCATTAATAAAGGGTAAACTACCCTTAGGCCCTTCTGTTTATTTCGTTTCACGTTTAGTCCTGTAATTAGTTAGTATAGTTGTTTAGTTTTTGGGATATTTGCATAGAGACCCTTGTGCTTGCATTTATTTACTGATATGCCCCTATGTGTGGTCTGACACGTGCATCGACACGTGATCTTCTGGGCTTTTTACATTATCTACCCTGTAGTTCTGGTTGTTCTTCAATGAATGAAAGTTTTTAATTATTTGCATTTAATCCCCTATGCGTGATACATTTGAATATGTGCGTGATTTTTTGGGTCATTTGCAGATAAGCCCCTAGGCTTTTGGTACCTGTTACCAAATAGCCCTCGGAACTTATTTTTCTTACATTTGGGTCCCTGAGTGCCCCAGGCACGCGCATAGCACGTGTTTCGCTGGGTTAATTGCACCAGACCCCCCAGACTTTCGGGTATTTGCACTTTGGTCCCTGTGCACTATGCCCCTTCTTTATTTTTGGATAAAATAGCAAATTACCTCCAAATCCAACGAAAATTGGACACATGGCTCTTGCCATAGTGTAAAATTTTCGAGGATTTTTTAGGACATTTTTGTTTTCATTTGATATTTTTAAAAATTCAAAAACATCTATTTTCTTCACTGTCTAACTTTAAAAATCACAAAAAAATATTAAATAGTGTCTAAAAATTACAAAAAAATTGTCTACTGTTTGTTTTGTTGTGTTTTATTTTCTAGCCAATTTTGGCTATTTTTCATTACTAAAAACCACTAAAAATTGAAAAACACTTAAAAGCTTATAAAAATTCTAATAATTAAACCAAAAATCCAAAAACAATAAAATAGGTGCCTAAATTTTCCTTGTTTTATTCTCTTTATAGGAAAATTACCTTCCAGCTAATTTGGGGGCCTTAGATATTTTATCTAGGCCCTTTTAGCTCGGCTGGACAGTACCTACTGTTTTAGTCACTTTTTGATTTTTAGAAAATTAAATAAATCTCAGAAAATTCTCACAATTCACCAAAAACACTAAAAATTGTAAACACATAAAAATATTTTTGTTTGAATTTTTAGTTGATTGAATAAATTGTTGAAGTGAGTAGTTTATTAGCTTTTATTATTTTCTTAACACATTAAAAATCCAAAAAAATATAAAATATTCAAAAACCACCAAAAATATTTCTTTTATTTTCTTTTATCTCTTTTTGACTACTTCGTAGGCCGAGAGGCCAACCCGTGCTCCTTGTGATCGACCATGGTCGCTATACCAGGTTAAATAAATAGCGAGACCGCTAGCTTATTTTTGATTGATTTTATCTATCTTGGTGGTCTAATCTTTTTGATTGAGCCTATCTGAGTGATTGAGGTCGCAACGATCGATTAGCTCCTTTACCTTAGTCGCTCAGACCGCTCATCAGTAGATGACATTGCACGCGGAACATAAATTCGATGAGTACATGAAGCATCTATCCGAGTCTGATTGTTGGAAAGTATTGATGTCAACTTTTCCTACATTTAACGAAGAAAAGAGGAATTGCGTTATAGGTTTATGTACAGACGGGTTTAATCCTCATGGAAGAAATAAGATTACTCTTGCTGGCCAGTAATGACAACACCATACAATCTACCCCCATGATTATGTAATAAGCGACAGTTTATGTTTCTTTCATTGTTGGTAACAGGACCTACATATCCAGGAAAATACATCGAAGTTTATTTACGTCCTCTTATAGATGAGCTGAAAATGTTATGGTTCGATGAAGTTGATACATATGTTGCTAATAAAAGTCAAACATTTAACATGAAAGTAGCTCTGCTTTGGACGATAAATGACTTCCCGGCCTATGGAATGTTATCTGGATGGAGTACGCATAGACGTAAAAGTTATCCATATTGTATAGAGAGTACTAAATCATTCCAGCTTCAACACGGTCAGAAATCATATTTTTTTGATTGTCACAGACGGTTTCTTCCAAACAATCATCCATATCGAAGATAGAAGCAGTCATTTAAAAAGAATACAATTGATCTTTCAGATCCCCTACCATTTAAGACAGGCGATACGATATCATCAAGCTTGAAAGAATTGGAGAAATCAGCCTTAGAGAATGGAGATAAAACAAAAAATCTTCCTGATTTTGGTGACATACATAATTGGATTAAGAAGAGTATATTTTGAGAATTATCATATTGGAGTAACTTATTGATACGACACAACTTACATGTTATGCATATAGAGAAAAATGTATTTGATAACATCTTCTATACTGTTATGAATGTAACCGGTCGATCAAAAGATACAGTAAAGTCTCATCGTGATTTAAAAATCATATGCAATCGGCCAGAGTTGCATATAAAGGAACATGATAATGGAATGTTTGAACTTCCTAAAGCAAAGTATACCTTAGACAGAAATCAAGTTAAGCTTGTCTGCGAATGGATAAGCAAATTGAAGTTTCCAGACGGATATGCATCAAATTTTTCCAATTTGGTCGATTTAAGGTAGTTTACATTTAAGGGAATGAAAAGTCATGACTGTCATGTTTTTATGGAAAGATTTCTACCGTTAGTGTTCAAAGGATTTGTTATCAAAAAATGTTGTCGATGTTCTTTTAGATATTAGTAGATTTTTACAGGTTCTATGCTCGTCACGCATACACCGCATGGAGATGGATTATCTTCATAAAAATATTCCTGTAATTATGTGTAACTTGGAGAGGATATTTCCGCCATCATTTTTTGATTCAGTGGAGCATCTGATGATTCATATTCCATATGAAGCAAAAGTAGGAGGGTCGGTAAAATATCGTTGGATGTATCCATTTGAAAGGTAATTAAAAATATTATAATCTTCTTTAATTCTTTACTATTTCAATAAAATGTTAACTTATTTCCATATAGGTTTATGTTCTTTCTTAAAAGAAAGGTCTGAAACAAAAGTAATGTTGAAGGATCAATAAGTTCGCAATATAGATGAGGAAGTCACAACATTCTGCGCTAGGTATCTTCCAAAAGATGTGGAGACTATCCACAACAGATTTAGGAGGAATGAGACAATTTACTCTGAGGAAGAACTTTGTATCAGTATCTTTCGTCCATCCACTCTGCTCATAGAAAAGGCAACAGAATATTTCTTATCGAAACAGGAGAAGGATACTGCAGAGTTATACGTATTAGACAATTGCGAGGAAATAACACCATATGTTCAGTAAGTATTTGTATTACTTTATATATATATTCAAATTTGATTTCAAGTAATTCTGATGTTCCTCTTACTAATTTTAGGGAATTTGGGAAGAAAATTATCGAGGAAAATCCCATGTATTCAGATGACGAAGTTCTGAGCGTCTACAGAAATCAATTTCCAGCTTGGTTTAAAGACCGCTCAAAACCGTTGGACGGTGGTGATTTTTATTCTCATGTTTCAAAATATTTTGGAGAATGACCTGTTTATAAGGTCCGATCTTACAACTCTTACTGCAGCAATGGTTATCGTTTTCATACCTTAAATTCCAGTAAATATTTAACAACTCAGAATCATGGAGTGTTGGTTCGTGGATCTTGTTATGAGGAAGATCATATGAGTTATTATGGAATTTTAAAGGAGATATTAGAAGTGGAATATGGTATACCATGCTTGAATAAAGTAATTCTCTTCTTGTGTGATTGGTATGAACCCAATGGATGTGTATTACTTGATAAAAGAAACAACAGTGTCGACGTGGTACCAAGAAAATTTATACGCAGATTTGAACCATTCGTCTTAGCTTCTCAAGCGGATCAAGTATGCTATCTCCCACAAGTATCAAATAAGAGAAAGAGCGTTGAAACTTTAATTGTTGTGAAGATAAATTCTCGAGGTATATTTCTAATGATTACACTCATCATGAAGATGGCATAGATGAAGCATGCACACTGACACATGAACGAATAGACTTAACAGAAGAAGTCCCAATTATCGAATCGATTCGATTGGCTGATAATAAAGTTTTTTTGTGTTGACCTACAAGATGATACAGACTCCAGAAATGATGATTCAGAAAACTCAGAAAATGAAGAAATATCATTTAATCCCATCGAAATAAATGATGAAGATTAGTTGTAAGTTTTATTACACAATTATATTCGAATTAGCTAAAATCTTTAATAATAACTATGTAATTAACTATTACATCATCATTACAGTCATGGCGGGTTTCGGACGTGGCGGGGCTCATGGATCACATCGATCCAATTGACCATCATCCTCAGACACACCTTCATCCAGTAGGCAACCCACCCCGGATGTTGTTTTAGATTCACAGTCCGACGAGGTCCGGCGGGTCATAGCCTACTACGAGTCTCTTGGTTATCCTCCGCCACCATTTTATGTTGGCGGCTATGGAGAGCCATCTACCTCAGCCGCTCCTACTGGATTCCCGGTCCCGGTCCCCATACCAGCACGGACATCGATGGGTTCTGATTCTCCTTCTTCTAGACGTCCGAGCACCTCCGTGCCTTTACCTGCTGCAGTTGGACAGACTTCGGCATCCCACCCTTTGTTGGAGGTTATGGCGGATGGGAGGTAAGATTTTAATAAATTTTGTCATTTAAATTTTTTCAAATATTTATAAATTGTATCATATTTACAAATTTTACCAAATGCATGGATTTTTTGAATAGCAATAGGATGGCAAAGGAGATAACCAACATAATCAAGACACACTTGACTTGCATGCAATTTAGATGGTGTCGCATCCCTGCAATAGAACAGGAGAGACTGTTTGACATGTTTCTGGTAAGAAAAGTTTTTAAGAAGTGATATAGAAATTCTTGGTCAAGTTTTTTGGATCTGATATTTTGTTGTAATTTTCAGAGTTGGTATCGCCTTGGTTCTGGTCTGGGAAAGGAGGCTTATCATCGAGCCTTTATTCGTTTGGTAAAAAAGAGAATGAGCGATACATTTTTCAAGTCAAGGAGAGACTCGCATGTGAAGACGGGATGCGAGGAGATGAATTTTGAGGAGATGAAGAGGTTCCTGCCAACGTGGTGTACGGAGGATAGGTATTGTATTTCTTAAATAGTTTATAATGAATTTTTTAAAGTAATCAATAATCATAACATATTCCTTGCAGATGGGCGGGTTTCTGTGATGCATTTGTTGCAGATGCGGAGTTTGGAAGAAGATCCATGGCGGGAAGGACAAACCGTCAAAAACAAAGAATTAAATCGACAAGTGGCTCTAAAAGTCACAATCAGATCAGAGCGGAGATGGTATTACAATATAAAATTTATTTTTTAAAATCTACTTTAATATAATGCAATGTTGTTATCACATCTTAAAATTATTTTCCAGGCAGCTAGGTTGGAAAGAGAACCCTCTTTTCAGGAGTGGTGGTCGAGGTCCCACATTAGTGGGAAAGAAGGAGAGTCGCAATGGTTCACTCCTGAAGCAGAAGAATTGTTGGTAAGTCTATCAATTTATTTGTAATTGAATGATATATTATAACTCATTTTTCTATATTTCACTTTGTATTTCAGGATCGCTATTTGGCACTATCTGCAGAAAAATGGAGTGATGATCCAATTGGAGAGTAACCACCATTTGATAAAACAATCTGGAAGCAGGTATAGTTAAATATTATCTTACTATACTCATTTGTAATATATAATTTCATAAACAATGAAAATCTTATAAGGTGTTGGAGGAGAGGGACGTTGTGGCGAACATGAAGTAGACGCTTAATGGTCTTCCTCCATACTATGTGGAGGAACATCATCATTTCTATTCTGCATACTCCCAGTCGTCGTACACACAACCACATCCGTCCCAATCATCAATTCCAATGGAGTCACAGATGGCGATGATGGTGGAGCAGGTGACGAAGCTCCGAGAAGATTTCACGGCGTACATGTAAGTATTCTACTTAGAATGAGTAATAATTTTATATTTCTATATCTACAAAATACTAGTAACATGTATATATCTTCCATATATAATATAGGTCACAATGGCGTGGATCTCAATCTGAGGAGATTGAATCTGATGATGAAGAGGAGGAGGAGAACGACCCTGAAGAAGAGGCACGCATGTATGCTAGGTTCAAAGAAAAGGAGAAGGAAAAAAGAAATCAAAGCAGGGTTTAATGTCTAAATTTTTTAGATCAAAGAAGTAAATTGTTGTTGGTATTGACTTGTATTGTTGTTAAACTTTTAGCACGTCTTTTCATTTATATGAACTTTGATAGTATAATTTTTTGTAATTTTATTTGTCGTTGTTGCTTCAAACATATATATGTAGTATTTAGATGCTAAATTTGAATGTTTATTTCTAAGTTTATGTATATTACGTGACTTCGACTTGTCAGTGCTAGTTATCTTAGTTGACGAACTGGTATACTATATATACGCTTAGCGAGCTCTGATAAGCACCTGTAGTGGTTTATTGGCAGGCTATACAGGTTCGACGGGGCATCAAAACCTCATCGAACCTGTATATTTTTTCCTGGAAATCAGTTTGGGCGAGCACATGTGCTCGCCAGGTGCTCTGTTATTGATCGTCCTATTTAACATGGGCGATCATGTCGGCGAGCACATTTGTGCACGCCAGCAAGCGGGCGAGCACATAGCGTCCCAATGTGCTCGTCAACCTGCCGGAGCGACTCTCCTAGAGGTGAGCACGCTCTGAACAAGCACATGCGCTCGCCCATCAGTCGGACGTGCACATGGCGTGCACTTGGCGTGCACATTACGAGCCATCATGTGCACGCCAATCCCGTCTTTTTTGTAGTGGTGAAAAGAAATTTAGTGGCAGTTTGGAGACTTGTGTGCGAGGTCTGAATGAAGCATATCATTGTGCCCACTGGAATAAAGGATCTTGGATATGTATTAGAGATGTACGCTTTTATGGATAAATGAGAGTTAAGATGGTTCCTATATATAATTTGTGATATCATTGGTGTTCGTGAGTAGCACTCAAATCCGAAGTGGCATGTATTATTTTTCCGCTGGCCACCAGGATGTGGGCTGTTATAGGTGGTATCAGAGTAGTAGTTCCTCTAAGCATGAGATATCCATCCTAGATGGCGTAAGACCTGTAGTATAGGAAAAAAAGTTAAAGACCAAAAATTTAGCATGACCTTCATGTCTGTAGAAGATAACATTAATAAAAGGTTGACCAATAGGGAGATAAAACTAGTCTTGAAGATTATAGATTGCCCTAAGGTGAAGAAAATGATTTAGTAGATCAGATACACTAAATTGATTATTGTGGGGACAAAAGAAAGAGAGTAAACTAATTATTTCATCCGACAATGCTCATCAGATGTGCGACTTATTTGGCAAAAAAAAAGCTTCTCGTGTAGGACTTGGGATTTTGGAAGTAATATGATAAAGTTGTTTATGATCTTTTGACCATCCGTTCGAAAGAATTATTGACTTCACTATAGATGTACTACTAGTGACTAAACCCATATGAGTTAAAAATAATTAAAGTGACAACTAGATAAGGCATTAGTGAGGCTTGGTGTTTTCATGGGAGTACTCTCATTATTTACACTCCAGTGATTATTAAATAACGTTACCATAAAGATAGAATATTTGCTTCTTCGCAGATGATGAAGTGCAACAAGCAACCGTCTTCTCCAAGATTGACCTATAAAATACCATTAGTTACAATTAAGAATGTAGACATATCAAAGACTACTAAGAGTTCCTACCGATGCCTTTTGACCTCACAAATGTGTTAGCTAAAATATGAAATGATGAGTTAGGTATTTTGAGGTCACTTATGCTTTATGTTGTTGATATCTCAGATATCTTAAAATACTATTTGTCAATTTATTGATATAGCCATTAGCTAACATTGACGTGTGTGTGATTAAGTTGGACTTTTGAATTTGAGACCACTTAGGTTATCCTTGATACATGATTGTGGTCACTAGATCAAATTAATTTTGTTGGCTAAGACTTTTAATGTTGGTCAAGATTCTTATTTATTTATAGCCACTACAATATATATGAGTTAATTTAATGAATATTGATTTTGTGATATGTTAGTTGCTAGTAATAGGTACAATCTTTCTTTTACATATTATCTATCCCAACTTGAGTTAGAAATGTCTTTATTTGTATATCCGTAGATGTGCACCTGAATAGTCTATTTTCAGTAAGTGAAAACCCAAAAATTGACCCTTACAGATTCCTTTCAACCTCTAGCTGGGTTAAATACTCTTGTCTCTTAGTGAAGATATATTGTTATGGATTTGTTTATCTTACAATCAAGATCTTGAAGGAGGCAATTGTCATATTATCAGAAAAGTCCTAGATAAAAGGGAGGAACACAGAAGTAATATAACAAGAAAATTAATTGCATAAAATGTAGAGCAAATAGAAAAACTGAGGAAAGATATTTGAGTCAAATATCATGTGCTTTAAGGTATGTCTCTTGACTGGTAAATTTCGGGACGAAATTTTTTTTTGATGGGGTAGATTGTAACGACCCATATTATATTTAAAAAATTAAAATAAGAATAGGATAATAATAGTAATAAGAGAGATATCTAACTATTAAAAGAGGAGAGAGAGGATGTGCTTTTGCACATTGGGGATGGACTTGTTCCCTCGTGAGATAGAGTATCCTATTTTAGGAATATTTGTACAATTGATTTAACTAATCCAATGTTCTTGAGAGATGGGAGAAAGGATGAATTGAAAGGAATGGGAGAGACGAGAGAAGAGAGAGAGGAGTGAACAAGAGGTGGGAATAGAGAGAGAGAGAGAGGAAGAAGTAGAGATCCGGTGTGCGCCATCTTTGAATCCGACAACGACAACCCTCCCGATCGACGTCAAAGTTTTGATCCGGTAAAATCGGTGGTGCGTCAACATGGGGTACAATAGTTCAGATAGATGGAACCGTCTTCGCGGGCTGACTTTTCGTATCGTTGAGGTATGTGTCTAATATTTAGGATTTGAAATCAATAATACCATATCACATATGAATATTTCTTGGTTTCTTAAAAATGTTAATATCACTTCATGATGCTCTATGTCATTATTTATTCGTAGGGTATTATTTGTTAGACTCGGTAGACCTAATCCTGACTCAAAGATTGCAAGTATGTTACAATATAAGCAAATCGATTTAAGTACGTGATTCGGTAGTAGGCTATAACCAATATACAAATTGAGGGATGATAGTGGATTCATAATAGGTGCAAATCTTCTGGTTTTATTTATGTAAAATGGATTTTTAACAGTACAATTTAAATGGAATTGATTGATATAAAGGAAAGAACGTGAGTGAGTGTGTGTGTAGTTGATGAATCTCCATTTCATTATCTTTATTCTATCATTTTAGCCTTAAAAACCCTAGCAAATGCATGTAAATAGCCTCATTTTGTACATAATAGCATTCATTATTTATTGCATTATTTGTATCTAAAATAAGGTTTTTAATTCCTAAATTATAGAATAAAGAGAAGAAAAGAAAAAGGAACAAAATATTGAAAATATTTTATGACCCTAACCTCGAGACCAAGTCCGGAATGGAGTTGGTCGACAAGGAATAAAGTAGGGGGAGATAAAAGCCAAAATAGAATAAACACCTCATTTATTCTTTCTTTAATTATGCATTTGTGACACCTATTTTATTCTTTACTATTTATTCATCAAATAAAGAAACTTTGAACATAAAAGTTGTAGATAATAATGTAAGTAAAAATACAAAATTGAGTTTGTGCAAAAATAATATACAGTGTTCATTTTATACACAGAATAAAAAGTCGCAAACCAAACTTCACATACACATATCTTTTCAATAAAAACTCAAAACATAGAATAACCACTTCTAATTGTAGAAGCTTTTCATGAGCTATTTTATGGTGGTGGTTTTATACTTTTTGGAGTTACTGTGTAAAAATTTGGTTTTGGGTCCTCATTATACATTCTACCGATTAATTTATTCAATTTATTCAATATTCATTATTTTACAAATTCCTATTTTTATATTTTTGTAAATATTATTCATAATATATGTGTATATTAAAAGTAGAATAAAACCAAAAAGAAAAGGGAAATAAAATAAGTTTATGTAAAAGCATAAACAAAATACCTATGTTATTATATGTATATAAATAAAAGGGGAATACAATGTTTAATTCTTTATTCTTTCATAAGATTGTAGATATTATACATATACTATTATAAATACAAAACTAGAATAAAACTCATTAAAATCCATTAAAATAAAATTATATACATAAAGCATAGGTAAAATACCTATAAATATACCTACACAATATACATATCTATTTATTTAAGTGTACAAATAACATCATAAAAATAAAATAAAAATACATTTATACTCACAAAATTAGTTATAAATACATAAAATAAAAGAATAAAATAATAAAATAAATTATACAAAATAAAAATAAAATACACAAAACATAGATGATTATACCTTTAAATACACTAATAAACACAAACTGCTAATGAATAAAGCCAAAAAATGATTAAAAATCATAATAAAATACTACATTAAATAATAAATATTTTCTATTTTATATACAAAAAATAATAAAATCATTTACTATTCTTAAATAATTAATTTCGAATAAATCTGCCCTTTTGTCCTGTAGCGGATCTACGTAGACCAATGGCAGGCAGAGGGTTGTTGACCTCTAGTCAATTGTCCCATCTAGGACCTAGTGCGTCAGAACCGTCTCCTCCCTGATTTTTTGCATTTTTCCCGGTTGATCCATCGATCAATCGGCACTGATTCCTTCTTGAGATTTGATCCTTGATCATCATACACCCACGCTATCTCCTTTAAACCATTGTATATCGCATCGATTCCTTAATTCCGGCCAGTCAATAAGGGTGCGTCACATTGTGTATAAATAAAACCTCCATCCCTCCATTACAAATTTGGTCATCCCCTGAATCCTAAAGTCTCCTCCTTTGGTCTAGCGTGACTCCATGTGACATATGGAGCTCCCATGAGGGTTTGCGCGGGCTGATGGACGATGTAGGTGCACCCACGGCCACCTCGTCGGTGGTCCTGCTCCTTGGCCAAAAACCAGGTTCGAGCTGCGTTATTTCGCATTTCCTAGGTAGTTGTAGCTTTTAGGATCATTTTTATGCTTTTTATTTCATTATTTAAGTAGTTAGTTAATCTAGATTAGCTTAGTTAGTCGCCAGAACTTTGAGCTCCGGCGACCTCTCTCATCGTACCTCGTCGTGTTTTCCATCCACCAACCACCTCATAACCTTCCCCTATGCCTTTTGAATCCCTCGCAACCCTTCATTTCACCCAGATCGACCCCCGATCTGGATATCGGGTCTCCATGTTTGCCACCCCCCGCCGGAGACCTCCGCTCGCTTCACTCGATGCCCATTTCCATCAAATAAGGCCCTTGGACCTCGGTTTTGCTTGTGCGAGTCTTATTGCAGGGAACTGAGGCCAAAGGACCCCTCAAGGGGTCGAGTTTGTCAAAGACCTTGGTACCTGGAGCTCCCATTTTCTTAGAGCCTGCTCGTCGTCGTACGAGCTCCGGTGTGCCCCCTAAAGGACGCATCTGAAGCGGAGGAGCCGAAGCTCCATTTTGCCCCACCTCTGAGCCCTTCTGATGGCCGGAGCAGCCCACGAAGTTGGTTCGAAGCTCGCTTCCAGCGAGTTCTTAACCTGTTCTTCCAGGACGCTTCCCGATCGTCGGATCTTCTAGCCGCTCTAGGTTGATTGTCCACCGTCAGATCAAGCAGTATTCCAACCGTCAGATCATCTCTGCCGATCTGATCCAGGTCGTAGAAGGTGAACCATCATCGGTCGTTGAGGGGCGGCCATGTATCAAGTGAATCACATCCTGTCGTCCATCAGCGCACTATTATGGGATAATTTGCATATATACCCCTACCTTTTTTGAATTTAATAATTAGTTCTATAAATAAAAGTTTATATTGCAAATAATTAGGATATTTTGAATGCAAGGCCCTAGAATTTTTATATTTGCACTTTGGTCCCTGCCAGCGTCACGTGCAGTGCCCACGTGACGTTGGAAATTTTGCATGGATAACCCTAGCAATTTCATATATTGTAAAATGATTCATAAAAATTAAATAAATGTTTTATTATGTTGGGAAAATTACACCTAGGCCCTGAAGTTTATTTTATTTACATTTATGCCCCTGCTAGGACTTTTATCTTTGTAACCTTTATCTATTTATTAAAAATAGCTAATGAGCTCAGAAAAATCCACAAAAATAGGATTAGGTGCTCCATGCATTGTACTTACACACCACGTGTCAACCTTGCATTTTTTGCATTTATTCTATTTATTAAAAATTAAAAGGAGCGTAAATAATCCATGTCTAAATTATAAAATACCCAAAAATATAAAACTTTTTGAAAAATTCCAAAAAAAATTATATATGGTGTATTTTGACATTTATTGAATCAAAAAACAAAATTATCTAAAAATTAGAAAAATAAAATTAAAAAAATCACAAAGCTCCAAATCCAATAAAAAAATATAAAAATCCTATAGAAATACCAAAAATATGTTTTCTATTTTATAATTACCTAAATATTTTTCGTTACATATTAAAATTAATTTGGGTAATTTTGGGACTTGTTTATTATTTTTAAAAACCAAATTAATTTCAGATTATGTATTAAGCCCATATTTGGGATATTTTTTACTTTAAAAATACATAAAAATTAGCAAAAATTTCTAGAAAAATACAAAAACATTAGAAAAATATTAAAGACCCCAAAACAATTTATTTTCAGAATTTTGTCTATATTTAATAGCACTTATAAATATATTTCTATGTATTGTGTAAATAAAGCCTTATATAAGCTATATTTTTTATAAAAAAATATAAAATATATATAAAATATAAAAAGAAAATATAAAAAGAAAATATAAAATCAAAAATTAAAAATCAAATAAAAATTATAAAACCAAAAATAAAATAAAAAATATATAAAATCTAAAACCCACAAAAACATTAACATGGATAAGAAAAGAATTGAATAATTTTGTGCGTATATTTTTGCCCCCAACCCTTCGCTCTTAGTGTTCGACCTCTATACATGCTTACACCTATACACATTTGCTTGTAGAGTTATAATAAATTTTAACTCCACATGTTTAAGATTTAATTGCTTTATTCATATTGTGGGTTAATTGTTTATTAACCGAGCTTTTCGCCAGTCAACACATCGATTGTGTTCCCGCCTTGTGTGGAATGCACGGTCGACGATTATTTTCCTGTTTATCAAAAGTATATATGTATGTATGTATATTAGATATAAATTTTGTGCAATGAAGACCTCTATGGTAAGTGGAACTAAAAGGTTTACACAGACCAATATTGTATGAAAAAGGAAATTGTATTAAAAAAATTGAAGTTTCCTTAAATGAATAACGGTAAGCGGAGCTAATTGCTACACCTATTGTGGGATCCACCTCTAGAGTCCGTTTATCGATTGCCTAAAGGGCTAACACCTTCCAGAGGTGTTGGGTTCAATGGAACATTGTCGAAAGTCCACCATTGACTCAACGCTAATGTCATCATGTTCGATGTAATGATTGAGTGATCGCTTGTGCCGGCGGTAAAAGCCACCAAAGCCACCCAATAAATTATGAGATAAGCCGAATTCGTAATGAATAAGCTAAGTGCTTATGATGAAGCCGAGTGCTTATTTGAAAGTTAAGTGTATATGTGCATTATGTGAAATGCCAAGTGTATATGTGCAATTATGTGAACTGCTAAGTGTATATGTGCCATTATGTGCATTGCCAAGAGTATATGTGCAATTATGTGAAAGGCTAAGTGTATATATGCAATTATGTTATTGTTATGAGAATATGTATTGGACATCTGGGCAATTGTGATTAACCTTAAGGGCATATACGAAAAGTATGGTATGAAATGCATGAATACAAAAAAGGCACTCTTTTGTATACATAATTAAGTTCATTAAGGATCTATAGGAGGATATTACATGTGACAAGTCAAATCTTTTATTTTGCATAATAAAGGTGAAAACTATAAATTGTTTATGCGGCATATGTGTAAATAAAGTGAATGTGTGGGTGTATACGTGAAATATGGCATGTTGGATAATATGAATACCCTTACGTACGATGATAATATGAGTAAATTGTATTACGACTGCGAATTACATTTCCATATGTTGAGCTAAGGGTATTGTGGATATTGTTACTGATAGGTATATGGATGTGACATCTTTACTTATTTGAGATTTGGTATTTTAGGTAAATCACTTTATGCATTTACATGAGAATGATTATGGAAAATCATGAACGTCTTCTTTGTAATCAATTGCAAATGTTGCTAATTGTACTCATGGACAATGTAGGTAAATATTATTCATAATTGAAAAATAAGTTAAATATTAAGGTCTCATGTTAAGATTATTTATGTTATGGATGAAGTGATTAAGGTAGCTAATGAAGACTTGATTTTTCTCTAGCCGGTTTGACCTTATCTCGACACATACTGAGCGTTAGGCTCATACCATATTTTTTGTTTATATTGCTGGTCAATGTGAAAAGAAATTTAGTGGCAGCTTGGAGACTTGTGTGCGAGGTCTGAATGAAGGATATCATTGTGCCCACTGGAATAAAGGATCTTGGATATGTATTACAGATGCATACTTTTATGGATAAATGAGAGTTAAGATGGTTCATATATGTAATTTGTGATATCATTGATGTTCGTGAGTAGCACTCGGATCCGACGTGGCATGTATTATGTTTCCGCTGGCCACCGAGGATGCGAGTTGTTACACATTCACTTCCTAACTAATAAAAGAGGCAATGATAACATAAGAAATAATCCTACTAAGGGTATTAGAATCTAAATCATAGATCTACCCTGACAGTCAATTAGAAAGCTTGCTTCCTTCGCAATGTTCGAGGGTAAAAGAGAGCTACCTTTTGGAGAATCCTCGTACTTTGCTCCTTCAAACTCAACCACTAGGTTGATTCCCACTTAGATTTTATAAACCAATATGAGGATGAATTCGAGGAGAAGGCTGGAATGACAAAAAAAGGTATGAAAGCAGATTTCATTGCAATTAATGTTGAATAATGAAAGCACTTGCTTAATGAAAACGCAATCCTTGAAAAAGGGGTTTCAACGTCATCTAATCATAGAGGGCAAACATTCCCAGTGGTTATATCGAATACATGCAACTTTCCTAGGTGATGAGCTTTGAATACACCACATAGCGAAGGAAAATGGAGCTGGGATGAAAGATGAGTGACCAAAACTTTCTGTGAAGTTTTACGGAAATCCCACCGTGGGCTAGGTTAAAGCAAATTCATTTGTAATACGGCTTGTAAACAAGTTGTTGTAATATGAGTTGATTGTCCATTTAAGCTAATCCAGTTTGGTGGTAGTGTTAGACATGTGAGCTCATGTTGAACAATTTCTACAATAAATATTATTGTAAATTATTTATCAATACAAATTATTGGTTTAATCACTCCTTTTATGAGATTATAATTTGCATCCACTTATTCTATCCCTATGTATAAATAAGATTTTGTACGTTGTCCATCTTGATAACATACAGTTGTGATCCAATTGTTAGATCATAAAGGATGGTGTCGAATTGATTATCTAAAGTGTTAGATTGAGGACTCAACCACACCGTCAAGTGTTTATCAAGAAGAGTTCTCCAACTTGAGAAGGAGATATCAATCCTTACTCCAAAGGCTGACATCCAACCGACCTCTTGATTTTGATCCTCTACATGGGAATAGAGATTCGGAGGTGTTGGGTGAGTTAAGTTAAAGAATTGACGAAGCGAGATCGAGAAAATAAAGACCTATGTTGTATATTGTCACGATATAGGCATGCATCCTCTAACCAAAGATAGATGTATCACTATATCTGAGTATGCACATTTGGTAGACAATTAAGTTGATAACCTAATCATGGTCTATACACCGACACGCTAGTATGCATATGAAGGCAAATGAGTGATACACTCTCTCAAAGAGATCATACATGCTCACTAATGAACCGGAAGACATAAGCTCGCCCATGAGGTATTGGGTTAAAATAAATTACATTGATTATCATCTTGTTTTGGAAACAAGAAAGGATTTATAGGTATGATATATGATTTTGGAAAGTATATGATAGATACTAACTCCCATTGATCAAATGATAAACGTAATGACAAAACTCTGAAGAAAATAGTTCAAATGAGATCAGAATGTTAGGTTTAATCACGGTCTTCCAGTATGCAGGATGTACGGATATTAGAAATACCCAACGATGATGTGATCTTAAATTCATTGTATAACATGACACTTCCTTTCCTTTTCAAGGGATGATGGAATAGGTTTGGATTTTAGTGACTTTGCTCAATGAACTAGGTATCCAACCTTAGTCTACATGTTGTACATTATTCTAAATTAGATTCAAGTACAATGAGAAGATAGGATACTAATTTGTCTGATATGATCAAACATCATTGAGAAATTTTTTAGATCGGGATATGATATTGATTCAAAATATCCAATTCACTATACGTAGATAATACAATTGCGCTAACCTTATCTCCAAGTATCAACGGAGATAGGCACTATCCATGAAAGAGTTCATGGATTGTTCCGAAAGAAAGAAAATCCAGTTATTAGGAAAATAAAGAACATCAGAATAATTATATTGGAATATATATCCTAGAAAAAATTATTGTCGACAATAACATCCACAATAATTTTTGGAGTAGCGTGGATATGACCCACATTATTATTTGAAGACTAATTTATGATTCACAAATTATACTATTATGTGAATTGGATTGATATTCTAGTATAAATATAAATGTGGTTTACATTTTATTACATACCAATGAATATGAATCATTTTTATCAATGGCCTAATTTATAAATGTTACAAATTATTTAAAAATATAAATAAATGGATAATTTGTTGGAGCTAATTAACCAACATTAAATAAATAAAAATAAGGGATAATTCCACTACTCCTAATGGGGGTGGGAATTATCTCTCTCTATTATTTAGTTTATTATTTATGTTTTATTTGTTTGTTTTACATAATAGGACTAATTAAATTGATAATTAATTATCAATCCTAATCTGGTTAGAGGTTGGTTGCCTCATCTATTCGTGTCCCTTGATTAATTGATTAGGATTGCAATCCTAATGGTCGACTTTTGTATAAAAAGAGGCCCCCTGTCTTTCTGTATAACGATGGGATACATAGAAAAAGTCTCTCTGTCTAGGGTGTCCCCCTTTCTCTCCCCTTACTTGAAGTCGTCCCCTACCCCAAAGCTAACAAGGAAGGAAGGAGGATTGCGTCTCCGGATTGTGGGAGCAGTGTTATTCATCTTCGCACCAACAAATGCTATCTCAGCCAGATAAGACTTCAAACACGAGGTCTCCTCCTTTAAAGACTAGAGGATCACAAGCACACTTTAAAAGGTAATTCTATACTCGTGAGAACTTTATGAAATGAATAGGGAAAGGTTTCCAATTCATGATGTCTCATATTTATTTTAGAAAATTTAAATTCTGTTGCTATCTAGATTCGTATGATGAATCTCGTTGTTTGATGAGATGTGATCCAATATTCACGCTTCTGTGATGCGTCAGGCTTAAAAACCTCCCTTAAAGTGATATCATAGTTTTTATTGAAGGTTTTGGATATGATACAAAGTCGTAGGAAGATAAGGCTTTGGATATCATTGTTTCTCCACAATTATGTGATTCCAAATGTATTTTTATGAACATTTGATGTTTCTTCAATTAGCTCCTATTATGAATGTGTTTGGAAATACTAGTTCATTTCTCAAATGTATAAATATGACTCCAAAGGTCATGCCAACAATTGTCTATGATCGAGCATTGATTCAGATAGAAAAAGTTCCCGCAGTGTCTTATTTTTGCATGGTTTTTGAAACTATAATTTATGAATGTTTAATTATTGTTTTTCTATCATAAAAGTTGGGAAAATTACTTTATCAATGTAATAAATTAAAGTAGCAAACTGCACAATTTTATTTAGCACAATTTCGAGTCCAATCGCCCAAGATGTGCGATATCTTGTGGGCTAGGGTCGGAGGATGATATGATCATCTTGATGATGTTTTTTTATGTGTTTATAGTTCAAAAAGTCATGAAAATATGTGATATACCTTGATTAATTATTGATTTGAATATTTAGATAAATAGTCAAACTGTCAACAATTTTTGAATGACACTTTCATGATAGGAATCGAATTTGAACTACAATTTTATAAGATAATTCATATGCAAAAATTATTGGCTGCTTAATATCTTAAAAATTTATGATAATTAAAATGATCAAACTTGTAAGAAATATTATTGTACAATATCGAGCCGATAAAAAATGATCGATAAAATTGCACGTACAAGTTGCTTAGAATTATGTTGTCTCGAATTGAAATGGAGAAGGGGTCAGACTTGGTATGCTGACTTGGCTTAGTAATTAGCACCTTGCAAGGCAAGGAAATGCTTCCTCTCAGTATATCTGAATATATGGTTGGACTTGTTTCAAGGAAGGGTAGCACGAGAAAGTCAATGAGTACTCTAACAATTAAAATTTAAAAAATACGTACTTGTGAGGGAATATGATTTATAATAAAATATCAAGCAAGAATTGTTTGTTGGTTGAATTAGGCTGATACTAATCTAATATGATTGAAATAATGTAATCCAATTATTCACAACCTATATTTAAAAGGACTAGAATTCCCTTGGAAGGATTATTCATGATAATATGATTCTAAATAATCAATCAAAATTTGAATGGGATATATAGGATCATATAAAGACCTCCATGGTCTCCCATCAAGGTGAACGATATAGTCACCATAGATTATACGACAGAGATGCCTATGCAAAGTCATACCTCCAATGTACAAGCACACAAGGATCATGCTCTCTGCTTCTCGAAAGAGATAGGTCGTATGTGTAGAGATCCCAATATTGTTCCTCATATAATTGAGGTGATATTGCATTGCATATAGCTAGTTCTATTCTTGTTGACAATTGGTTCAATTGGCAAGGGTCAACATCTCCTTAGGGATGGTGGCTCATGTGTCAAAGATCGAATTGGTAGTGTAAGTTGAACTTGTAATGCGGAAAGTGTTCCTTGCTTTCTTCATCGGAGTTGGATAGTCTCAACTAAGGTGTAATAAGATTGGAAGGGAGATTCCATATATTTCTAGAGATATAGCGGTAAGTGTATATCTTGCTTTGAAAGTTCAATAAGGGAATGAACTTTCAAAGTATCAAAAGGCAAAATAACTTTGATTTAAAATCCTTAATCAAAGAAAATATATATACCTATATACTAATAAGTGCATTTCTTAATCTCAGATTAAATCTATGAATCCATTTAGTAAATTTTTGGATGTCAACCAGTTGACCAGACCAAATTATTCAGACTGGCTCCGTAATTTGGAACTTGTTCTTTCTACTGAGCACATCGGATCTGTACTCAAGAAGATCAAGTATGAGATCCCTCTATCATTGGAAAAAAAATCAATTTAACTGTAAATATGAAGATGACCCCTCGTTAGCCCGTTGCTATATTCGGGGGTCTTTGTCCAATGTGCTTCAGAAGAAACATGTAGATATTGAGAATTCCCTTGATATAATGATGAACCTGAAGAAAATATTTGGTGATATAAACCGTGCACAACACTACAACCTTATGAAAGAACTTATAAGTTGCAAGATGCAAGAAGGGACCTCGGTCAGAAACCATGTATTCAAATTGTTTGGTTACTTCTTTGAGTTGGAGACCCTTGGGGTAGACATGGATGTAGATGTGCAGTCCTACTTCAATCTGCTATATCTACCCATGTTTTTCAACCACTTTGTGATATCATATCACATGAACAACTTGATATTGACAAATGTTGAACTCATGGCTTCAATGAAGTCCGCAAAAGATGTCATGAAGAAAGAGAATCCTACTGACAATGTTATGGTTGCACAAGTTAACGGAAAGCATGGTTGAAAGCATAGGTCTTATAAGGTTTCAGCTCAGAAAAAGAAAAAGAGTCGAAGTGTTGGTTCATCCCGTCAAGCCTCCACACATCTGACCTTCAATAATATGGATGTCTAACATCACTGCAAAAGGTCGAGGTACTGGAAGAGAAACTGTCAAAATTATTAAAAACCTTAGAGAAAGGAAAAGGTAATGATCCAACATGTATAAAATCTACTTTCATTATTGAAACCAACTTTCCCATAGGAGGAGAAGGTAGTTGGGTCATTGATTCTGGTGCTTCTGTTTATATGTTCAATTTCTTGAATTTATTTCAGGTGGCCAGAAAGCTTGATGAGGTATAAATATATTTATAATTACTAATAAATATCAATAAATTATAAAATAAACTATTTTTGGGTTTTAAATATTTTTCTAACATTTTTTGTATTTTTCAAGAATTTTTGCTAATTTTTATGTATTTTTAAAATAAAAAATATCCCAAATATGAGATTAATTAAATACCCGAAATTAATTTGAGTTTTAAAAAAATAAATAATCCCAAAATTACCCAAATTAATTTTAATATGTAAATAATTATATATATATATAATTTTTAAATAGATAAACATATTTTTTGGATTTTTTTGAATTTTTATATTTTTTTTTGGATTTTGGAGCTTTCTGATTTTTTTAATTTTCTTTTACTATTTTTAGGGGTTTTTTATTTTTAGACTCAATAAAGATCAAAATACAACATATTTTTTTTTAATTTTCACAAAGTTTTTATATTTTTTTGGTATTTTATAAATTAGACAGGGACTATTTAAGCTCCATTTTAATTTTAATAAATAGGTTAAATGCTCAAAATGCAAAAGGGACATGTGACGTGCAGGTACACTGCATGGGGCATCTAACCTTATTTTAGTGGAATTTTTGGAGCTAAGTAGCTATTTTTAATAATTAGGTTAAAGGCCCGAAAAATAAAAAGGCCTGGTAGAGGCATAACTGCAAATAAAATAGAGTCCATGAGCCACATTGTAATTTACCCAACAGAATAAAAATTTATTTAAAGTTCTGGAAATGTTTTACAATATATAAAAATGCTAGGGGCCTATGTGCAAAATTTCCAACGTCACGTGAGGACTGCACGTGACGCTGGCGGGGACCAAATTGCAAATATAAAAAGTATGAGGGCCTAAATATAAAAGGCCCTAATTATTTACAACGTAATATTTTATTTACAGAATTAAAAACTAAATACACAAAAAGGCAAGGGATGTACATGCAAATTATCCCTTAATAGGCTGGATCAGACGGCTCTGGAACGTTGACTTGACACGTGGCATCCATCCAACGGCCGATACCGTTTTGCGGATCAGCGGTGGAGATTAGATCACTTAGTGTGATCCGACGGTTGCATCGCGGGAAGATCCGATGGCTCTGGCTTGATCTGGCACTACCTTCTTCATCCGACGACGGAGAAGTGAGGAGGAAGAACAGGGAAGAAGGCCAGAACGACCGAACTTCCCCACCTCCGATATCCCTTCTCTGGCATCCTTCAAGGCTCCAAGGGGTCCCGGATGCTTCCTGGCAGGTGGCTCTAGTTACTGGAGGTCTCGGATCAGATAGAGGTACGCTGGAGTGCCACCACGAGGTCGGAGAAGACGTGGTGCTCTAGGTACCTTCGGCGGCTCTTGATTTCAACTCCTGGCGCTGTATCGAGCGCTGCTCAGGAAGATGACACGGCTCAAGGGGAGATCCCTCGACCAAAAAATGAAGCTGTATTAGCACAAAATCGAAGTGGGAACATTCGCCGGAGCGGATCTCCAGCGAACTACGAACCGAGGTATCTAGGTTACATCTAAGGCCTAAAGATTAAACTAAATGCATAAATAAAAAGCTGAAATAAAAACCTACCTAAAGTCGAAAAGTGCAGTTCTTATACCTGTCGGCGACGGCAGGGAGCAGGGCGTCGCCGGAGCTCCGTCGTGGGTGCAACCTCTACCCCCATTTCGCCCGCTTAGACCCTCCAGAGGCTCCTCCCTGTCACGAAGGAACTCGCTAGGCCGAAGGCGCGGGAAAAACAAGGTGGAAAATTGACCAAAATTGAGTTGGAGGCGGAGGTTGTTTATTTATGCACATTTCAGGCACCCTTATTGACCGACGTAAATCAAAGAGTCCAATGTATTTACAATGTATCTACAAGGTCGACGTGGATGTCAGATGATCGGAGATCATTTCGTCTGAAGGAATCATGGTCAAATGATGGACAGATCGTGTGGGAAAAAAGGGAAGAGATGGGAGAAAAGACAAGTCGCGTCACTTCAGCCGCCTAGAGGGATAGTTGATCGGCCGGTCAACAATCCCTGGAAGGGGATTGGTCCACGTCAGTGAGGTGTTGACTTATTAATTAAACCTATTAAATGATTTTATTAATTTTTGCTTATAAAATAAAAAATGTTTATTAAATAATTTAGTATTTATTTATGATTTTTATTTATTTTTTGATGTATTTTATTACAAGTTTATTTTTAATAGCTTATTTATAGGTATATTTACTTGTATTTTGTACATTTTTATTTTTATTTTATATATTTTATTTTATTATTTTATTCTTTTATTTTATATATTTATAACTTATTTTTGTGAGTATAAATATATTTTTATTTGATTTTTATGATATTATTTGTACACTTTAATAATTAGATAGGTATATTATATAAGTATATTCATAGGTATTTTACCTATGTTTTATGTATACAATTTTATTTTAATGTATTTTATGAGTTTTAATTTAGTTTTACATTTTTAATAAAATATGTATATTATTTACAATATTAGAAAAATATAATGGAATAAAGAATTAAAGAATGTATTTCCCTTTTATTTATATACATATAGTGACACAGGTATTTTGTCTATGTTTTGACATAAACTTATTTTATTTTCCTTTTTCTTTTGGGTTTTATTTTGATTTTAATATACACATATATTATAGATAATATTTACAAAATAATAAAAATATGAATTAGTAAAATTAATAAACAATGAATACAATGAATATTTTAATCGGTATTATGTACAATAGGAGCCCAAAACCTAACTTTTACACAGTAACTCCAAAAAATGTGAAACCACCATCTTAAATAGATCGTGAAAAGTTATATACAATTAGAGGTGATTTTGCTATGTTTTGAGTTTTTATTTGAAAGATATGGGTCTGTGAAGTTTGGTTTATGGCTTTTTATTTTGGGTATAAATTGTACACAGTATATTATTTTTGTACAAACTCAATTTTGTATTTTTATTTACATTATTATCTACAATTTTCATGTACAAGGTTTCTTTATTTTATGAATAAATAAAAACGAATAAAATAGGTGTCAAAACTGCATAATTAAAGAATAAATAAATGAGGTATTTATTGTATTTTTGGCCCTTATCTCCCCCTACTTTATTCCTTGTCAACCAACTCCATTCTGGACTTGATCTTGGGGCTACGGTCATAAAATATTTTCAATATTTTATTCCTTTTTCTTTTCTTCTCTTTATTCTATAATGTTGGCATTAAAAACCTTATTTTGTGTACAATAAATACAATAAATCATGAATGCTATTATGTACAAATTGATGCTATTTACATGTATTTTCTGGGGTTTTTAAGGCCAAAATGATAGAATAAAGGTGATGAAATGGAGATTCATCACCCCCATATACTTTCCTTTGCTAGTCCCTAGCAAATACTTATGCAATAAGTACAAAAGAATGAAAGAATAAGAAGAAAAGAAAAGGCAAAAAGAAAGAATAAATTGAATTGATCGTGATTATTAAACTCATCTGTACAAAATCAAAGTTTGGATCTCAGGTTAGACCTTGGTGTGAGAATGTGTGGAACCTAGTCGACAACTAGTTTTAAAACACAACAGCTCTCGAGAGTCACAGAATTCGGTTCAAATCACCTCAATAGCCAGGTCAGAACTAGCCTACATCATATCAAACCTTTATGACTATCAAACATTTATGACTATGAAGCTGATTTGTACAATGTAAGTGATGGTGGCTCTCCCCAACTGAAATGACAAAGAGACTGACTACTCCAAAATGGCAACCCAATGATTCCCTAATCAAGTTCTCTGTCCTCGAGGAGCAGGGTATTCCCTTCTAAGTTCAAGTGGCATCCAACTCAAGAGGAGGAGGTGGAGAAAAGAATGGACGGTAGCTAGTGTAGCTACCTATCCTGGGATGCAAGACCAGTGTAGTCAAGTCATCCAGCTGCAGGCTCACATGGTATAACTTTGATACTCAAGCTTTCTTATTTCCTATACAACATATATACATACTCCGACGGGCATTTTATTTTTATTTTCAAGCATGTCCACTTTTTTGGAGTTTTTTTAATCATATTATTCACAGCAGCATTTACATAAGGAGTTTTTCCTCTTGAGCCAGAAGACTATCCCTCTTTTGAAGCTTTATTGCAACCCACATTCTCCTGTCTTTAGACTTTATTGAAACTGGACCAAGTTGGGGTGCACTTCCTTCCCTAGACGATGATGAATGTTTCCACTCGTGTGCGTCTCAGACTGGCAAATCCAACCCCCTCACCACTCCAACTGAGTTGAGCCAAGTGAAAGGTGCAAGTGTCCAAGTTAGATTACGACCGACAAGAGTCATGCATGTGTCTCGAAAAGTCCTAGTTAGTCAGTTGAGGTGACTTGAACCCAGCCCTGAGTCTCAAAGAATTAAGTCCTATTGGACCTGAAGTACCTTAAACCTAGTTCCCATAAGGTTCCAGTGCAGTTAAGTACAGCAAGGTCCAACCAAGCTCCAATCTTCGACTTTATTGGACTAGTTCAATCATCAAACTCAATTGAAGAGAATAATATGCAAATGCTATTTACAATGCAGAAAGATGATGCAATTTCTCAAAGAATCAAAAAGAATTTACAAATCAAAGAATCTTTTTACAAAAAGAATTTTGCAAAAGAATTAAGCACACAAAGTATAAAGTTTTTACAGCTATTTACACATGCATGCTTCTTTATTTACAATAGTTAAGAATTTCAAAGAATTTCCATATTTTAACAAGTTTATTATAGGTACATATATACAATTGATAAAGAATTTTATTTCTATACATATTTTATTCTTATTTTAATGATACATTCATTCCTCAAATTTATTTGAAAATATTTTCAAAACTATAGTATAAAATAATTTTTGCAAATATTTACAAACATTTGAAAGCTATTTTGCAAAGATTTATCACACAATGTATATACATCTTTCAAAGTATTTTTACGAAATATTTTCCAAACCATTTGCAAATAGGTTTTCAAATCTTTTTATTTCATACAAAGAAAATATTTATTTCAAATAAAAATATTTTTACAAAGGTGGAAAACATTTCACAAAAAGTTTTCCAAACGGTTCACACCATTTTTCAAATCATTTTGCAAAGATATTTTTAACTTGATTTATTAATCAGTAAATACAAAAACAACTTGAGGAATGATTATTGTTAATTAAAAGAATTTTTAATGAATTATATATGTATATAGTATATAGTATATTTAGCCATATTTATTATTAATTAATAATAGGAAAGTATAAGTTATGTCTAAAGTATATACAGAGTATATACGACCCCTCCTATACTTAGCATGAGCTATGTCCTCATAGATCGAAAAAGAGAAAGAGAAGACATAACTCATACTGAGTATAGAAAAGCCTATACTACAACAACTAAATAAAGAATGAAAGAATGAAGATATAAATGAATAAGAAGGTGACCGACCCCCCTATACTAAGGATAAAGTAAGTCCTAAGTATAGTAGACTGTACTCAATGCAGGGAGGGTCACGGGTGGGATTAAACAGATCAAAGAATGAACGAATCAGGGGTGCACACCCCCCTATACTTAGGACGAAGTATGTCCTAAGTACAGAAAACTGACACCAAGGGGCGACACCTTTTATGTGGATAAAGAAAATTGAAAAGGAAAAGAAGAAAAGAAGAAAACACAGATATATACAGATATACGAGAAGATCATGAAGAATGTACGCGTCACTCCTCCTATACTTAGGGTGAGATATCCCTAAGTATAAGCAACTACGGGAGTTACGAAACTAAACGAGGAAAGACCAATGCGGTGTGTGCCCCCCCCCATACTTAGGACAAAGTGCGTCCTAAGTATAGTCACAGAGATATGGCGATAGATTTGGGGCACACGTAACATGCGGGAGAAAGAAGGAATAAAACACACATATATACAACAAGTAAAGACTGCTGAGGTACAGGACGATCTCTGGTAAGCAAGTACCGTGCTCTCGTCGTCGTCTCCCTGTGAGAACGAGGACGCATTCAGATAGTGAAAAGACACCCTGATGGGCAATTAGGTGGGTGTCAACTACCGGGGGGAAGAGATTGAAAACGTAATGGAAGGATCGGTAGAGAAAGTAGAATGTTGGCTCATAAAGTGTGAAATGGGTGAACGGAGCCGATTCCGTTAGACTTGGAGGGAGAAGGAACAGTACAGACCCCTCCAAGTCAATCATGGTCTCAAAGATGTATAATCAGTGAAAAATAGGAGACTCTCAATGTAGCGGCGTGGAATCCGGTGGTCATAAAATCAGAAGGTCACAAGAATACACCGAATACTACACACCAGGGCTCAACCCTTCGAGGGTCCTCAAGGTGAGCGGGATCAGAGAATAATCAGAAGACTCGGCTCCGTGCTCCAACAGAGAGAAGACAACACTATGGAAGAGACTGAGTACCAAAATCAGCAGACTCGAATTCGTGCTCCAACCGAAAAGAAGCATCAGAAGTGAAGTCGAGCACCTAAAATGTGATGCACTATCCCGCAGATATCCCTCGGGGAGTAGTACATGCTTGTCAATGAATAATCAGAACAGAAGCCCACCCTTGCGAGGGTCGTCAAGGTGAGCAGGCTCAAAGGATCCTGATCCAACAAATGGATCGCAGAAATGGTCTCGATAGGCGACAGATCGGTTACCAGCAGAAGAGATCGACGAATCAAGAAAGTGTGGCAACGTCCCGTAGACAACCCTCGAGGAGCGTACTGCCAACTAAGCAGATGAATAATAAGAGAAAGATGGCTCATCCTTGCGAGGACCGTCAAGGAGAGCGGACTCAAAGGAGTCCAGTCATATAGGTCCCATGATCGAACTGATCGGGTAAACATCAAATCAATGGGGACTGAAAACATATCAGACGACTCAGCTCCGTGCTCCCAGCAATAGGAGACACGATCTTAAAGGGAAACCGAGCGTAAAGAAAGTTTTACACTTTCTCGCAAATAGTCCTCGGGGAACAATGAAAACTAAGCTTGGAATAGTCAGAGCAGATCTCATCCGTGCGACGGTCGTCAAGGAGAGAGGACTCAAAGGAGTCAATCAGAATGGTATTGATAGATGACAGATCATCTACCAGTAGAAGAGACCGCAGATCTAGTAAGGTGTCTTGGGCTCTCGCAGATAACCTCGGAAAGCATATGAACTAGGCATGGAATAATCAGAATAGTGAAGCTCATCCTTGCGAGGACCGTCAAGGTGAGCTGACTCAAAGGAGTCGAGAAGTAGACCTCGTGCATCGACAAATCGGGCACACAAACAATATCAGCAGGGAGGCCTAATAGGCAAATTAGACAACTCGGTTCCTTGCTCCAACAGAAAGGCAGCATAAACAGTGAGGGAACTGGGTGTAGAGAATGTGTCGCATCCTCCCGTAGATAGTCCTTGGAGAGTAACATGAACTAGGTTAATCAAGTCTTGGGATTGCTGGCATCAAATCTCAGGTCCTCAAAAACACTCAATCTGTGAAACCTCAGAAGGGTATAAGATTATGTGAGGGAGAAAATAATCAGGTTAACCTCCAAATATCCCTCAGTCAATCTAATCAGCTGAGATGGCATGAATGATAATCAGAAATCCTCTGGGTGCCTTGGGTGGATAATATATGAGGAGATCAAGGATGGATCAGTGAGGTGGATGAAGATGATCATGCAGGTCCAGTCATCGTCACAATGAAGCATATATCAAGATAGTCTATCCAGATCTGAAATCAAGATGGACGGGACCTCGAAATAGATAGATCAGTAGGAGCATTATGACATCACCCTTAAATCGTCTAATCACATCACATCCTCAACCTCGTGTGCGAGATCAAAAATCCTCAATACAGAATCACACCTAATCAGTGTGCATCATCAAGAATCCTCAATAATCTCCTATGCACCAAGCGAAAGTCAGATCCATCAAGTCAATCTCAGTATCCTCAATACATGCCCGATTTACTCCAACAATCAATGGAAATAAAAAATCCTCGATGTGGGCGATCTCTAAAATCACAGCAATCCCAAGTAATAGAAAATATGATACGGGGGAATACGAGGAGGGTGGGCGAGAAGTGAGACGAAAGGATCTGGTGAAGATGATTGAGTTCAAGCGCCAATATCACGACTCTATGCAAATGAGGAGATATATGTATAAGAGAGGAAGAGAGACTCAAAGCTGGAAAAAATGCATGACTCACATGGACGGGGCTGATAACTCAAGGGAAAAATACAAATGGACACCAAGTCAAAATCAATACACAAAGCAAACCCCTGATTCACCTACTCAACATAGTGAAGACCGAGACACGGTCTTTTTTTCTTGTCGATTTTAGAGTTAGGTGATCATAGAAAGTTGTACACACCGAAATTAAGCTTTAGGATTGGGGTACTAATCCTTAGCGTGTACGTATGAATAAAATGCTCAGACAAGGAGGGGGTTTCTCTCCCCAATACAAGGAATCCATTACGTTTTATTTTAAGTCCAATAGAGTTAGCACTCCCGATTTTTTTGGTTATTTTTCAATTCACGTGCCTAACGGGGTTCCAATTTACATCCTAAATGAGCAAAAATAGAGGGAGAAGATCGGAAAAGCCATGCAAGTCGGAAATTGAATGATGCATGCCACGTAAGAAGACTTACAATGCCTCCTAGCTCTCTTCATGCGAGATACAGAACAGAATTAAACCTATGCTATATGAGATGCATTCTGAGAAAATCGCCCTAGATTAAGGATGCTATTAACGTGAAGAACATTATTTTAAATTTGACTAAATCCCAAATCGTATCTATAGGTGCATGCATGTATATTAAGGTTTAGGCCTTAGTCTACGTCAAACAATCCTAAGCTAGGGCTTATTCACACAAAATAATAAAAATAAAATAGAAAACAAAAAGCATCAAAATCATCGAGGCCCCCGAGGTAACAATCCCTCGGGCACTGGACCTCGGGAAGTCGAAGTGGAAGAGTCATGTATTATTACAATCCAAGGGTCGATCTCTCACATAAATTACAAATAGTTTTTTTTGCATAATAAAAAGGAAACTCTAAATCTGTCTCCAAAATTCCTCCAGATCTGAATTTGCCGCTCTCTCCTACCGGCCCGGTCAGAAAGCCGGCTCCGCATTGCTCGGGTGTATAGGGCCTCCTAGGAGATCCTCCGTCGCACCGCGATTCCTCACAACAAATTCAAACATGGAAGAGCATCAGACAGTTCACAAAGATAATAAAAAAATGTAATGCAAACAAATAAATGAATATGGACAAGAGTCAAGAATTAAATAAATAAATATCCCAAAGGACGTTGCTCTCCGGCAAAGGCATCATTTGATAACACGAAATAATCATCGGTCGTGCATTCCACACAAAGTGGGAACGTGGTCGCTGCGATGGCCGACAAAAATCCCGGTCGATCAAAAATTAACCCACGATTAGAATAAAGTAATTAATCTCAAGAATGTGGAGTTAAAATTTATTATAACTCTACATATAAATGTGTATAGGTGTAAGCACAAGTAGAGGTCGAACACTGGGAGCAAACAGTTGGGAGAAGAAATAAATTCACAAAATTATTCGATTCCTTTCTTGTCCATATTATTATTTTTTGTGGGTTTTTAATTTTTTATTTTAATTTTATATTTTTATTTGATTTTCAATTTTCTGATTTTATACTTTCTTTTATATTTTTTATCTTTTTATATAAGTAATTTAGCCATATAGGGCTTTATTTATGCAATACATATAAATGTATTTATAATCACTAATAAATATCAATAAAATTTATAAAATAAATTATTTTTGGGTTTTAAATATTTTTGAAATGTTTTTATATTTTTCCAAGAATTTTTGCTAATTTTTATGTATTTTTAAAACCAAAAATGTCCCAAATATGAGATTAATTAAATATTCAAAATTAATTTGGGTTTTAAAAATAATAAATAAGTCCCAAAATTACCCAAATTAATTTTAATATGTGATGAACGTGAAGTTCACCTCTTTAATTATGTAAAATAAGTCGTAGTATAGGAGGCGAATTTGGTTCAGCAAAAACCACAGACTTTGAATGCTGTGGAATATTTTACTTGGCAAGTTTACCAAGGTCGAACACAGGGAACAACGATTTTTAATTGCATGGTCTTGAATCAAATTAAATAATCAATCAATGTTCGATTAATTTCTGTGTTGAGAAATATGTACAATGCAATGAGATGCAAATGCAAAGAAATAAACAGAGAAAATGAATCACTGGATCTGCGATTTAGTGAAGTTTCATCCTCAAATAAATTTATCAATTGATCCTCAAATACTATCACAGATCGAATAATTTCAAGAAATATTTATCAATAAGAGAATCAAGTTGTGGGGTATGAGATCAATCACCAGCTACGTAGTCCTGCAGATAAAGAGATCAATAATAAATTTTCAAGGAGTTTTGACCCCAAATTTTTCAGTGATTTTAATCCTCAAGGAGTGATTGATAGTAGCGAGAAAATAATTCAATTATCTATCCTTGAATATGCCCCTGTAATAGATCAATTTTTCCTCGATTTAATCAGTACACAATGTCAACAGAACCTGCATGAGATCAAATAAGTCCTCGAATAATAGTAATCAGTAAACATTCTCAGATCTGTCCACAATGTATGCCAAATGGTAGAGTACGGAATTAGCTTTGAAATGACATATTATATGCTAAAATCGGAGTTCAGATGGAGAAGATATGCTAAAATGAAATTCCAGGGACTAAAATGTAAATAAAAATAAAGTTTTCCTCCATAGGGGCCTTCTCGCAATTTACCCAATGCGCACGTGCGGAGCACGTGCGCCCAAGGCTCAGAGTGGGAAGCGGAAGGCTCGGGTGGCCGAGCCTATGGTTCGGCTCGGCCTGAGGTTCGGAAGGCGGGGTTGAGGCTCGGGGCTCCCAAGCCTGAGGTTCGGAGGCTTGGCTCAAGCTCGGTCGACTGAGCCTACGTGGCGACAAGGAGGTGCTTCGGGGACCCGAGCCTCAGGTTTGGGGCTGAGGCTCGGGGGGCGGTGACGTGGCGTGTTACGCGTCGTTGGATCAAGGGCACCGTCGCCCGATCCAACGTGCGGAAGCGGGCGTTCTGGCCTTGCACGCAAGGGCGGTGCCTCCGCGCGCGGAGGCGATGGCGGAGTCGAGTCGGAGGGTCGGTCGTGGCGAGGCAAAGCGGTGGTGGGCGCACGGCCGAAGCGGAGGAGTCGCGCGGCTGAGGGGGTCGACGGAGGTGGCGATGCCGCCCCTCAGCCGACACACGACGTGAGGGCGGCGTTGGCTGCTGGGGCTCAGAGGAGCTCGGGCTGCGAGGCGGAGCTCGGTCGACACACGGCCGAGCAGCTGGAGCGAAGGTGGTGGCCGAGACCTGCAACTGAGATCAAAAAGGAAGGCGATGCCTGCGCGGAGGCAAGCGCGGTGAAGGTCGAGCAGAAGGGGGGGTCGCCTGAAATGGAGGAGCAGAAGCTCGCTCCTAGTTGTCGCCCAATCGCCGTGGCAGATGCGGCGATAGGCTCTGCAGCTCCGGGGATGGATCTGCAACAAGTCTATCAAGCCTTGGATCACACCTTCGGCCGCTGTCACCGGCCACGCTTGGAGAAGGGCGGATGGTGATGGCGGTCGACGAGGAGGGGGCTTTATAGGAGGGCCTCATAACGGCCAGCGGCGAGGAGGAGGAGGCGGTTACGAGGGAGGAGGAGTAACGGCGGGGGTGGGGGCGGCTGGTAACAGCTGGAGGTAGGGGGAGAGGGTCACGTGTGCAGCACGTGACCCGGGAAAGCGCTGGAGAGAGAGTGTAAGGTGGGGTGCCACGTGGCACGCCCTGGAGCTGCCACGTGGCACCAACAAAATTTCATATTTTTGGAGGGGAAAAAGAGATATAAGATGACCTTGGATCGAAAAATTTTCTTCACGAAAGTTGTTCGTCTCGACGAGATATACAACTTTTATGAAGTATCCATGAGCAAAAGAGGTCATCTGTGAGAAGTGGTATTTTTGGTTGTTCTCCATGTGTATAGAAAACCGAGTTTTGGGGGTTTTGTATTTTTTTGGTGGTTTTAGAGGGGATAAAAATTATAGAAAAATACGATAAAATACAAGAAAAATATTTACACACTTATCTAATTTTTTTGGATTTTTAGTGGATAAGAAATTAGGAAAATAAAATAGAAGTAAGAAACACACAAATTTTGTACAGACTTGCAACAGATGCTTGGACTTGGTCAGTTTCTTTGATTTCAGTTTTAATATAGATTTGGATTTTTGTGTCGCTTAATAAAACTTTCATCAAAGAACACAAATGAAAAAGAAATAAAATTAAAAGGATTAATTATGTACATAAAAACTCAGGTCAAAAATAGCATAAAGTTAAAATGCGCAAAAGAGGCCCAAAACCCAACTTTCACATATGAGCTCCGAATTTTACGAAATTGATCTTGTTTTGAAGGGATTTGAAATGGAGTACTTTAAAAGTGAGTAGACCAAAATCGGACACTGTATGTGAGAGATATGCTCATTTTAGTCCGTCAGATGTGAAATTAGATTTTGGGATTATTTGACACTTATTGGAGTTAGTAATTTTTTTGTATTTTTAATTTAACAAAGTTAGTAATATCTACACAATGGAGGTGGTTTTGGGTCAATCGGAGTTAAGATGAATTAACTAAAAATGTGAGAAGTTAGCAGCTTTTTGGGCTAATTTACACTGGGGATTTTAAATGCAATTATGCATGATGAAATGCAGATATTATTCACACATGTATGAATGCTAATAATGCTCTATTAATGATTAATTACAAGTGGATGATGGGGGACAGAGCCTAAATGACCAATTTTAGCATGATGAATACGAGATTCATCAATATATAAATAATTATATATAGATAATTTTTAAACAGAAAAATATATTTTGGGATTTTTGTTGATTTTTAAACTTTTTTGTTGGATTTTGGAGCTTTCTGATTTTTTAAATTTTCTTTTACTATTTTAGGGGTTTTTTATTTCTGGACTCAATAAAGATCAAAATACAACATAATAATCTTTTTGGAATTTTTCATAAAGTTTTTTTTGTTTTTATAAATTAGACAGGGACTATTTAAGCTCCATTTTAATTTTAATAAATACGTTAAATGCTCAAAAATATAAAAGGGACACGTGGCATGTAGGTACGCTGCATAGGGCATCTAACCCTATTTTTGTGGAATTTTTGGAACTAATTAGCTATTTTTAATAATTATATAAAAGGCTCAAAAAATAAAAAGGCCTGGCAGGGGCATAACAGCAAATAAAATAAAGTTCAGGGAGCACATTACAATTTACCCACAGAATAAATATTTATTTAAAGTTCTGGAAATGTTTTACAATATACAAAAATGCTAGAGGCCTATGTGCAAAATTTCCAGCGTCACGTGAGGACTACACGTGATGCTAGTAGGGACCAAAACGCAAATATAAAAAGTATGAGGGCCTAAATGCAAAAAGCCCTAATTATTTACAACGTAATATTTTTTACAGAATTAAAAATTAAATACAAAAAAGGCAAGGGATGTACATGCAAATTATCCCTTAATAGGCTAGATCAGATGGCTCTGGAACGTTGACTTGACATGTGGCGTCCATCCAACGGCCGATACCATTTCGCAGATCAACGGTGGAGATTAGATCACTTAGTGTGATCCGACGGTTGTGGCGCGGGAATATCTGACGGCTCTGGATTGATCTGGCACCGCCTTCTTCATCCAACGGCGGAGAAGTGAGGAGGAAGAACAGGGAAGAAGGCCGAAACGGCCGAACTTCCCCGCCTCCGATCTCCCTTCTCCGGCGTCCTTCGAGGCTCCAAGGGGTCCATGACGCTTCCTGGCAGGTGGCTCTAGCTACTGGAGGTTTCGGATCAGACAGAGGTACGCTGGAGCGCCACCACAAGGTTGGAGAAGACGTGGTGCTCAAGGTACCTCTGGCGGCTCTTGCTTTCAACTATGGGCATTGTATCGAGCGCCTAACCTGCTCAAGAAGATGACACGGCTCGAGGGTAGATCCCTCGATCACAAAATGAAGCTGTATTAGCACAAAATCGAAGTGGGAACGTTCGCTACATCTAAGGCCTAAAGATTAAACTAAATGCATAAATAAAAAGCTGAAATAAAAACCTACCTAAAAATCGAAAAGTGCAGCTCTTATAACTGTCGACGACGGTAGGGAGCAGGGCGTCGCCGGAGCTCCGTCGTGGGTGTTGTTTGCCATGTGAGCCCGAGGCGAACCATTCCTACAATAAATGTTATTTTAATAAATGATTTGTCAATAAAAGTTATTGGTTGTTTTCACTCCCTTTCTGAGATTAAATTAATGAATGCACAATAAGGTCCCTCTGTACAATAAGAGTTATGTACCATGGCCAACTTAATAATTATACAGTTGTTGATTCATTGATTGGATCATAGAGGCTGGTGCTTGTATGAATATCTGAGTTAGATAGAGGACTCATCAAGCACCATCAAATGATTGTTAAGTGATGATCTACAGCCTGAGTAGGAGATGGCAATCCTTTCTCATTTGGTTGATATCTGATCGACCTCTTGATGCAGATCCTCTGCATGGTAATAGTGATTCGTAGGTGTCAGATTAGTTGAGTTAAAGGGTTGACTTAACGAGATCGAGATAACCAAAGACCTATGTTGAATACTGTCACAACATAGGCACACATCCTCTGACCAGAGAAAGATGTGTTACTATATGTCTGAGTGTGTACATTTGGCAGACCAATTTCCTGAAATGATTATGGAAAATATTTGAGAAATATTTAGTGATGATTATTTCCTTAATTGACTTGGCCTCAATCAATAAAATGATTAGATTTGATCTAGATCATAATTGGATATACAATCAACAAAACTACTTGCTTGAATAGGATTGAGAATTTTCTAGCAATTTTCCTTATAATCAAAATTGTTTGATTATTATTATATGGTAAAATTTCAGTTGAAGAACCGATGATCATCTCAAGTACACATTGATCTATTTGGCATTATCCTTTCCTGAGGTGGATATGGTGTCTAGTCGGGGAGCATTGGGGTAGCAGGTTGCACCGGTTGCGGTCTGTCCCACTCCCGTCGGTACTGGCCATGACAGCGGGTAGGGACTCGATAATTCCGAAGAAATCAAGGTGTATTTTTCTAATTATTAAAATTCAAATTAATATGTACTTTGAGATAATAACCTATATTCAAGTAAAATCAAGTTTGTTGATTGAAATGGGATTGATAATTGATTCAATGTGATTAAATTAATTATATCCAATTAAAAATACTCTATTATGAATAGATGTGCATTTCCATTAGAAGAATTAATTATATGAATATGACTCATGATAATTAATTAAAAATTTGAATATGAGGTGGAGGATCACATAAGTGACATCCATGGTCTCCCGTCAAGGCGAAGGGTTCCGTCGCCAGATATTGTATGTAGGAGACGCATGTCTGAAGTGACAGCTCCTGCATACGATCCATTTGGATCGGGCTCTTCGCTTCTCGAAAGAGTAAGGACGTATGCGTAGTAGTGACCCCAATATCGGGTCCTCATATTATTGGGGTGATATTGGATTGCACATAGTGAGTTGTATTCCTGTTGACGGTTGGTTCAATTAACAATGAGTCAACATGACCTTAGGGGTGGTGGGCCCAGGTGTTAAAGACCGAATTGGGAAATGCAAGTTGGACTTGCAAGGCGGAATGTGTTCCCGCTTCTCTTTATTGGAGTCATAGGTTCTCATATTATTAGGATATGATAAAGATAAAGAGGAGATCCCAGTTCTTGCTTGAGATATAGCGGTAAGTATATCTCTTGCTTTGAAAGTGACTAAGGGAATAAACTTTCAAAGTTGACAAAGCAAGACTAATTTGATTTAAAATGCCTTAATCAAATATATTAAAATGAATATATGTAATTATATGTTCTGATATAGTGCATTCTTAATTTCAGAAAATGAAGTCCATGAACCCACTTAGCAGGCTTCTGGAGGTCAACCAGTTGACCGGACCGAATTCGGATTGGATCCGTAATTTGGAGCTTGTTCTCTCGGCTGAGCGCATAAATTATGTACTCACAGAAGACAAGCATGAAAGCCCTAGAATGAAAGAAGAAAAGTAATACAACTACAAGTATGATGAAGATCATGTCTTGGCCAGATGCTATATCATGGGTTCACTCTCCAATGTTCTTCAGAAGCAACATGTGGAGATGAGCACATGCCAGGAAACTATGCAGAATCTGAAAGATATGTTTGGTGACATTAACCTTACCCAGCGTTATAACATTATGAAAGAACTCGTTCGCTGCAAGATGCAGGAAGGAACTTCAGTCTGAGAGCATGTACTCAAAATGTTTGGGTACTTGTCTAAGCTGGAGACTCTTGGGGCAAATATGGATGCAGACATGCAAGCTGACTTCATTCGGCTGTCTTTGCCCAAGTCTTTCAATAGTTTTATGGTTTTATTCCACATGAACAAGTTGTACTTGAGTAATGCTGGACTTCTTGCTGCATTAAAGTCTATGGAAGATGTAATAAAGAAAGATGGTCCCTCTTGTAGTGCAATGGTTGCACAGGTCAAAGGGAAGCAAGGTTCTCGGAAGGGCTCGTCCCAGAAGAGAAAGAGGAAGAGTCAAGGTGTTGGCTCATCTTCCAATGCATCCATGTTAATAGCGTCGAAGAAAACCGACGTTTGTCACCACTGCAAGAAGACTGAGCACTGGAGGCGTAACTGCCTAGAATACCTGAAGTCAGTCGACAAAGGTAAAGCCCTGGTAGGTATGTATTCTACTTTCATCATTGAAACTAGTTTTCTTGTTGGATGAGAAGGAAGTTGGGTTGTAGATTCTGGTGCTTCTGTTCATGTATGCAATTTGTTGCATTTGTTTCAAGAAACTAGGAATCTGGAAGAAGGGGAGATAGTCATCCATATGGGATCTGATGTAAGTATTGCAGCAGTCGTCGTCGGGACCTGTCGACTATCATTATCTAGTGGTATAGTCTTAGTACTTAAAGAGCGTCTTTATGTACCTGAAGTCGGAAGGAATTTGATATCTGTATCTAAACTTGTTAGAAGTGGATATTCATTCTTTTTCCGTAATAAATTAGTCATAAATCATTATAATAAATATATTACGGGTGGTATTTTGACTTCTGGTGGACTCTATGAATTGTGCATTAATGAACATGTCATGAATGTTACTACCACTAATAAAAACCCTAAAAGATCCAGGGAGAATGGAAATCATTCGAATATGATTTCGCATCAAAGGCTTGGTCATTAATCTGTTGATAGGATCAATAGATTGATAAAGGATGGACCTTTAGATTTTCTATAGGTTCAATCTTTGCCTACCTGTGAACATTGTATTCGAGGTAAAATGACTAGGATGCCTTTTCTTAACAAGGTTACAAGATGCGAAGGTATTCTTGACCTAGTACATACCGATGTATGTGGTCCCTTCAGTACCGCGACTCGAAATGGATATCGATATTATTTAACATTTATTGATGACCATTTACGATACGAGTTTATCTTCCTATTACGTCATAAGTCTGAAACCTTTAAAAAGTTCAAAGAGTTCAAGACTTTGGTTGAGAACCAAACCGGTAGGAAGATTAAACGGATTTGATCTGATCGAGGGGGCGAGTACTTCTCAGATGAATTCAAGGAATATCTTAAAGAGAATGGAATTGTCTCCAATCTCACTCCTCTTGGAACTCCCCAACTTAATGGTGTTGATGAAAGACGTAACAGGACTATCATGGATATGGTCCGTTCAATGATGAGCAAAGCACCACTTAGGGCCTGTTTGGTTGCAGGGTTGGGCAGGGTTGGCCCAACCCTGGTTACTATTCACAAGGGTACTTCCTCCTCACAGATTACTATTCACCCACCCCAACCCAGCCCAACCCAACCCAGTCCAACCCAGCAACCAAACAGGCCCTTAGTTTCTGGGAATATGCAGTAGAGACTGTAATATATATCCTGAATAAGATTCCTAGCAAATCTGTACCTAAGACTCCTCATGAGCTTTGGTATGGAAACAAACCTAGTGTTAATCAGTTGAGGGTTTGGGGTTGCTTGGTCCATGCGAAGAACGTGGATGCAAGTAAGCTAGAATCTTGCACTCGTGAATGTTACTTCATTGGGTATGTTAAAGATGGTATTAGATACCAGCTCTATGACCCTGAGACCCAAAAGTTTTTTGTCTCTAGAGATGTGAAATTTCTAGAGGATGATTTCCTTAAAGGTCAAGATAAAAATGAAGTATTGATGAAGCACTCGCGGATCATGAAATGGATAGATGGATGCTAACAGTGAAGTCAGATATAGACTCCATGCATAAGAATGGTGTATGGACCCTAGAAGATCCACCTAAAGGGGTAAAATCCATTGGGTGTAAATGGATCTTCAAGAGAAAAAGGGGGCCTGATGGGAAAGTAGAGACTTTCAAGGCACGGCTCCTAGCCAAAGGCTACACACAGAGAGAAGGCATCGATTACGATGAGACGTTCTCTCATGTGGCTATGCTTAAATCCATCAGGACACTGCTAGCTATAGCTGCATATCTTGACTATGACATCTGGCAGATGGACGTCAAGACGGCTTTCCTCAATGGATACCTAGAAGAGGATATCTATATGGAGCAGCCCCAGGGCTTCATAGTTGAGGATGACAAAGTATGCAAGCTGAAAAAATCCATCTATGGGCTCAAACAAGCTTCTCATAGCTGGAACATTAGATTTGAAGAAACCATAAAGAGTTATGATTTTGTGCAGAATCCTAAGGAACCTTATGTGTACAAAAGGCTTAATGGGAGCGCCATTGTGTTCATCATGCTTTACTGATGAATACCCATTCATCACTCTTTATTCTTTTATTTTAGCTACAAAACCTTTGCCAAACACATGTATATATTTGTAAATATCAATAATTATCAAAAAGCATGCATTGTATAAAAATAAATAATTAGCATATTTTTGTGCATAAATAAAAGAATAAAGAAACAAAAGAAAAAGAGGGAGATATTTAGAATAGGGTTTTTATCAGTTGTGCCCCTCCGAGATATCGCAATATCAGTTATGCCTCTATCTTTTTGGTAATATCAGTTGTGCCCCCGACTTCTTGCCAATATTTCACTTGTGCCCCTCAGAGGGGCATAACTAATAAAAGATTTTTATCAGTTATGCCCCTCTGAGGGGCACAAGTGAAATATTGGCAAGAAGTCGGGGGTACAACTGATATTACCAAAAAGATAGGGGCATAATTGATATTGCAATATCTCAGAGGGGCACAACTGATAAAATCCCTTTAGAATAAATATTGAGCGATATAATCCCAAGGGAGGGCTCAGCATGGGCCTGATCACATAAAAACCCAAGTAGAGAGAGATAAGGAAGCTCACACATGTGTACATATACCTGTAATTGAACAAAAATATTTTCCTCTAACTAAAAAAATAGGTTCTTATTTATTTGTAAATATTTTCAAATATAAAATTAAAATAAAAATGAGAAAAATTAAAGAAAAATAAAAAGAAAATAAAATCCCTCATCTATTGTACATAAGCCATGTATATAGAAACCCCTTAGCTATTTATTTATCCCTATAAATAAATAAATTAAAATCCCATAAAAATTGTACATATTCTATATTCCATAATGTAATTAAATAAAATAAAAACCACAAAAACAAAAATAAAATAAAAAGAACAAAAATAAAAATCAAAATAAACATTGTATATAGACCATGTATATATGTGTATATAACTATTTATTTAGCCCTTGTAATTAAATAATAAAAATAAAATAAAAATACCTTTTTATTCCAAATTTTATCCTATAAATAAATAAAATATAAAATTGGAATAAAAATGCACAAAAATAAGTAATTAAAAATCAAAAATCAAAAATTCAATATTGTATATATACCTATATATTATACTATATTGTACATACCTTAATTTTATTTCAAAAAATAAATAAAAATCATAAAAAATAGTTTATAAATAAATAAACATTTTTTGTATTTTAACTTTTTCCAAAATCGGCCATTTATTATTTTAAATTGAATTTCCAAATCTTTACGTAGATGACATCCTTATCATTAGGAATGATACTGGGATGATGACCAGTGTTAAGATTTGGCTATCTCATACCTTCGAGATGAAAGATCTCGGAGAAGCCTCTTACATCTTAGGTCTAAAGTTGTTCAGAAATCGAGAAAAGAGGATATTGGGATTGTCGCAACATGGGTACATTAAGAAGATTCTTGAACGGTTCCGTATGGATAGTTCCAAAAAAGGTTTCCTCCCCTTAAGACATGGTATCCACATGTCTAAAGGGATGGCTCCTCAAACTGTTGAGGAAAAGAAAGCCATGGCCGGATGCCCCTATGCATCAGTTGTAGGAAGCTTAATGTACGCCATGATGTGTACTAGGCCAGATATCTGCCTTGCAGTAGGAGTGGTAAGTCGTTACCAATCATGCTATGGAGAGCAACATTGGAATGCAGTAAAGAACATTTTCAAATATCTAAGACGGACGCAAGATTACATCTTGGTATATGGAGATGGTGATCTTCAAGTCTTGGAATATACAGATTCAGACTTCCACTCAAATATTGATGATCTAAAGTCAACATCAGGATTTGTGTTCCTGTTGAACGGTGTTGTTGTGAGCTGGAGAAGCAAGAAGCAGGACACTACAACAGATTCAACAACAGAAGCCGAATACATTGCCGCATCAGATGCTGCAAAGGAGGCAGTGTGGTTGCGCAAGTTCATCCTGGAGCTTGGCATAGTTTCCTCTGATACTCACATCCCGTTACTTTGTGCTCACGGGAGCCATTTCCCAGGCGAAGGAACCCAGATGGCATCAAAAGAGCAAGCACGTGGAAAGGAAATACCACATCATTCGGGAGATTCAAAAGTGTGGTTATCATCATCACTAAGGTGGCCTATACCGACAACTTTGCTGATCCTCTTACCAAACCTCTGACATAGAAGGTTTTCGACTAGCATGTAATGAGTATGGGTTTAAGATTGTTCTTGAATGGTTCTGAGGGCTAGTGGGAGATTGTTAGCCATGTGAGCCCGAGGCGAACCATTCCTACAATAAATGTTATTGTAATAAATGATTTATCAATAAAAGTTATTGGTTGTTTTCACTCCCTTTCTGAGATTAAATGGATGAATGCACTATAAGGTCCCTCTGTACAATAAGGGTTATGTACCATAGCCAACTTGATAATTATACAGCTATTAATTCATTGATTGGATCATAGAGGCTGGCGCTTGGATGAATATCTAAGGAGTTAGATAGAGGACTCATCAAGCACCATCAAATGATTGTTAAGTGATGATCTCCAGCCTGAGTAGGAGATGGAAATCCTTTCTCATTTGGTTGATATCTGATCGACCTCTTGATGTGGGTCCTCTGCATGGGAATAGTGATTCGGATGTGTCAGATTAGTTAAGTCAAAGGGTTGACTTAACGAGATCGAGATAACCAAAGACCTATGTTGAATACTGTCACAACATAGGCACACATCCTCTAACCAGAGACAGATGTGTTACTATATGTCTAAGTGTGTACATTTGGCAGACCAATAGGTTGATGACCTAACCAAGGTCTATAGACCGGCGAGCTGGTGTGCATGTAAGGGCATATGAGGTGATGAATACCCATTCATCACTCTTTATTCTTATATTTTAGCTACAAAAACCTATGCAAATGCATGTAGATATGTGTAAATAGGGAAAATTAGCAAAAGCATGCATGTTTGTAAAAATACATAATTAGCATGTTTTTGTGCAAAAATAGAAGAATAAAGAAGAAAAAGAAAAAGAGGGAAATATTTAGAATAAATATTGAGCAACCTAACCCAAGGGAGGGCTCAGCATGGGCCTGACCGCATAAAAGCCAAGTAGAGGGAGATAGGGGCTCACACCTGTATATATTTGTAAATAAATAAATTAAATATTTTCCTCAACCAAAAAAATATTTGTACATATTTAGAACTATTAAAAACAAAACAAAAAGATAAAAATCAAAAATCCAAAAATACCCTTACACCATGTACATAGTCCATCATCCTTACTTTATTTCACCTTGTAAATAACCTAATTTATTTTCAAATCTTTTTGTAAATATTCCTTTTTATGTTTTGTAAATAAAATAAATAAAAAGAATCAAAACAAAAATCAAATAAAAATTACAAAATTAAAAATATAAAAATATCTTGTATATATACCATGTATATAAGTGTAAATAAATAATTATTTCCCATATGTATATAAATAATAAGAATAAAGTAAAAATAGCCTTTTATCCCTCATTTTATTCTATAAATAAATAAAATATAAAATGGGAATAAAAATGTATAAAAATAATTAATTAAAAATCAAAAATCAAAAATCAATATAGTGTATATATACCTATGAATAGCTAATATGTAAATACCTTATTTTAGTTTCCAAAAATTTATTAAAAATCACAAAAAAATAGAAAAAATTAAAACAAACATTTTTCATGTTTTGAGTTTTTGGAAATTCGGCCATTTAAAGGCCCAAAAAAATAAAATAAAAATCTCAGCCTTGGCGGCCTCTGATTGGTCCACGGGGGATTGTTGACCCCCGGTCAACACCTCCCCCAGGACCACCAGAGGCGCGGATCTGGTTTCGACCCGATTTCTCGATCTTTTCCCCACCTGATCCGAATACCAAATCCGCAAACCCCGGGCCCTAATCCATCTGCACACACCCGAGATCCTCGCCCGGAGGTTTGCATGGGGATCCGCGCGCCGATCGTCGTGCCCGATGATGAATACCCATTCATCACTCTTTATTCTTCTATTTTAGCTACAAAAACCTTTGCAAATACATGTAGATATGTGTAAATACAAATAAATACCAAAAGCATGCATTGTGTAAAAACCTATAATTAGCATGTTTTTGTGCACAAAATAAAAGAATAAAGAGCAAAAAGAAAAAGAGGGAAATATTTAGAATAAATATTGAGCAACCTAACCCAAGGGAGGGCTCAGCATGGGCCTGACCGCATAAAAGCCAAAGTAGAGGGAGATAGGAGCTCATGTGTATATATTTGTAAATACATAAAACTATATATTTTCCTCACCCAAAAATATGCTTGTACATATTGTGTATATTTTATTAAAAACAAAATAAAAAGATAAAAATCAAAAATTCAAAAATACCCTTCTTTCATCATGTGCATAAACCACATCTTGTATTTATTTTAACCCTGTAAATAAATTCATTTATTTTCTAAACTTTTTGTGAATATTCTATGGCATATTTTGTAAATATATAAAAGAAAAAGAAACAAAACAAAAATCAAATAAAAATTACAAAATGAAAAATACAAAAATACATTGTATAAATACCATGCATATGTATATATTCAACCATTTATTTCACCCTTGTCTATAAGTGATAAAAATCAAATAAAAATATTCTTTTATTCCATATTTTATCTTGTAAATAAATAAAATACAAAATTAGCATAAAAACACCTAAAAATAACAAATAAAAATCAAAAATAAAAATCCATATAGTGTACAAATACCTATATATAGAGCTAACCTATTTTTATTTCCAAAAAATTAATTAAAAATCACCAAAAAATAGAAAAAAATAAAAGAAAAATATTTCATGTTTTAAGTTTTTTCTAATTCGACCTATTTCTACCCTAAAATAATAAAACAAAAACCGGGCACACGTGGCAGCTTCTGGTTGGTCCACGGGGGAATGTTGACCCCGGTCAACTCCCCCGCGACCTCCTTCCTTTTCTGGAAGTCGCGTGCCGCGCCTTCTTCCCCGATTTTTCCCACGCGCTCCAGGCTGTCACCCACTCAACCCCCGCGCCCGGATTCTTCGCCATTCATCCCTCTCCCTCGCCGGATCCTTCGCCACGAAATCGGAGCTTTCCATCGCTGTCCACCCTCAACCCTAATCGCCCGGTCACTCTATATATTCTTCCCCTCCGCCGCCTCCGCGCCGCATCTTTGGACCCTCTCCTTCTTCCCCGTGACCTCCATCGGCTCCGCAAGAGTGACAGCGAGCGTCAGCCCTTGTTGCAGTGAGGTGAGGAGGCGTATCCTTTGATCCGGCGTACTTCGCCGTCCTTGCTCCGCCGCCGGCGTTGAGCACCGAGCTTCAGGCCTTGACGCCCTTCGAAGCTACGACCCGGAGATAGCCACGCTCCAGCACAGTCTCCAGCATCCATCAGGTAACCTTAGCTCTTTCTAATTTCTTCTAATTTTAGATTACGCCCAAATCACATCTCCGACGCATCTCGCTGATTCCGGCCACCTCGCGTATCATCTCGACCTTCTGACCCGACCATCACCTTCACCGTGTTCCCACGCACGTTCTTCACCCATTCGCACAACCCAGATCGCACAGGATCTGGGATTCGAGTTCCCTCGCCGTCGCTTCGCCGGAGCTCTTTCGCCACGCCGCACCGTCCACCTTCACCCCGCCTTCTTGGGTCGAGGCACTTTGCCCTCGACCCGTGAAGCTTCTGAACTCTTTGCAGGTCCAAAGGGAGGCGTCTGAGGCCCCCCCAACTTCAAGCCAGGAGCTTCTTCTCCGCCGTCCTTGCTCGAGCTCCTCGGAGCTCGGTTTGACCACCGGAGACCAGTAGCAGCTGCGGAACTTCACGCCGGAGCTTCTCCGACCTTCAGGCGCAGCAGAGGAGAGAGGGGACGCCTTCACGAGGCCGGCGAAGTTCGCCGGCCATCAGTTCTTCGAGGACCCTCCATCGCCGTCCGATCGTCCTCCTCGCTCCAGTTCAGATCTTGGCCGTCCATCCTTGGAGCTACCAGTACCGTCCGATCAGAGGAGGAGCCATCTGGAGCGCCCATCAGCCGCAGCCGTTCGATCTACACGTGGCGCGCATCCAACGCTTCATTAATAAAGGGGTAAATATCATAGGGCCCCTTCGTAGTTTGTTTATTTCAGTTTAGTCCTGTAACTTTTAATTCACGTTGTTTATTTTCTGGGATATTTGCATTCTGGACCTCGCGCTTTATTTTATTTGCACTTATACCCCTGCCAGTAGCGAACCACGTGCTTCGTCACGTGTTACTTTGGGTTATTTGCAATATGTGCCTTGTAGTTCTGGATGTTATTTATTGAATGAAAAGTTTTTTTTATTTGCATATATACCCCTGTGAGTATTGATATTGCACATGTGCGAATTATTTTTGGGTAAATTGCATATAAGCCCCTGGACTTTTGATACGAGTTATCAATAGGTCCTTGGAACTTATTTTTATTACATTTAGGTCCCTGTGTGCCCCAGGCACGTGCTTGGCACGTGACTTCTTGGGTATTTTGCACCAGGACCCCAGAACTTTTGGGTATTTGCACATAGGTCCCTGTGCACAGTGCCCCACCTTTCTTTTTGAATAAAATATCAAACGACCTCCAAATCCAATGAAATTTTGACACATGGCTCCTGCCATGGTGTAGGAATTTCTATGATTTTTGGGGACATTTTTGATTTCATTTATTATTTTTAAAAATTCAAAAACCCCTATTTTTGCTACTGTCTGACTTTAAAAAGACCAAAAAAAATATAAAATCACTCCCAAAAATTCTAAAAAAATTAGATATTGTTGTTTACTGGTTGTTTGATTTTCTAGCCAATTTTGGCTATTTTTCATCACTTAAAAACCCTAAAAATTGAAAAACCCCTAAAAACTCATAAAAATTGTAGTAAATAAATTAAAAATCCAAAAACAATAATTAGGGTGCCTAAATTTTCCTTATTCTTTGTAGATTATAGGAAAATTACCTTTAGGGCTTTTTGAGATCCAAGAGTATTTTATTTTTGGGTCTTAAGCCTTGCTGGACAGTACCCTATTTTTGTCACATTGTTTGATTTTTAATAAATAATTTACCCATTGGAAAAATCCCAAAAATTCACCAAAAACAGTAAAAAACATTTAAAACCTAAAAATCAATTTTCTGGATTTTTTGCATCATTTTTTTGTGTGTTGTATAAATTGTTGAAGTTGCCTTGTATTTACTTTCTCTCATTTTCTCATCTTTAAAAAAATCTAAAAAAAAATATATAAAAACAAATAAAAACCATAAAAAAGACTTTCTTGGATTTCTGACTACATCGTAGGCCGCAAGGCCAATCTGTGCTCCTTGTGTTCGACCCTGGGAGCTATACCAGGTTAATCTTATAGCAGGACCACTGCTCTGTGTTTTATTGATTTATCTTCATCTGTGGTTAATTTTCTTGATTGACACGTTCTGAGCGATTGAGGACAACGACATTGTGATTTATTTTCTACCTCAGTTGTTAGTGTGATTTTTGTGTCGTCAGAATGGCGCCGTTGCCGGGGAGCACGGCTTTGTAGTCAGTTTTCATTCTTCTATTTTTGTCTCTCTATATTATTATTGTTTTCTGACCATCTCTCTTGGATTTTTGTGCGAGGTACTGCTTGGACTGCTTGGAGTGCTTGGAGCCACTATTTAGAGGACCCGCGCAGGAGGAAGAGAGAGAGAAGAAGAAGAAATTTTCTACTTAGAGAGAGAAAGAGAGAACAATTATTTTTGTAATAATTTAGGACTCAAACTTTGAATTGTGGACATGTGTAACTTAGCGGGTCTGTTTCGCTGAGCACCGGTGTGCTCGGGGGACCCATTTGGATTTTCGCGGCTTTCATCGTGGTTTTGATAGTTAGCTGCCTTTTCCGGTGTTTACGCGGTTTTCTCGAGCCCCTAGATTTAGGAATTTTTGGTTGATTGTGACGTAGATATCTAAGGCCCAACACTTAATAGAATTATCTGTTCCTATAGAACGTAATTGGACCTTGATAAAAATCACTGAAAAAGTTAGTTTAATTGGATTTGAGACCACGTGCCGTGAGGAGTCACATACAGCGCTGGCAGGACCCGTTGTGGCGGGCACCGAGTGACTCCCAAGATCGGACTCCGGACTCGATTCGGTTGGCTAACTATTGTTCTTCACGATCAATAGAAGTTGCTCATCTAGGACTCGGTTTTTCCTCGTTGCATCATTTAGGTAGTTTAATTCTGTATTTAAATTCTGCGCGGATCACTTGCATGTAGAGTGCTGGAGACAAGGTACGCATTTCTTTCTCTGCATGCATCATTGATTTTCTCGCGCATCGGCTTTTTCGTCTTCTCCCCCTGTGTTTGGCTTAATCATCAGGAGAATCGGAAAAACCGTTAGGCCGCTTGTATGTATTTTGAAAAAAATTAAAAAGAAAAACAATAAAAATTGGGACTGGATAACATTATTGACCCTAAAAGACACTCACATTAAAAATTTGTCTTGGGGAGAGCAACCCCCTCATTGTTTGGTTTGATTGTGCGAGAGAGTGACCCGAACACTAGGTAAAGCCCTCCGGTGCTCATCTCGACTGATTACCGACTCTTCTGTGCGGGACAGTCGGTTGAGAGAGTATCGGGTATCCCAGCAGGTCACGTAATCGCTCTGATATCTTGTGTGTTCACCAAATAAAATTGACAAGATAAATTGACCGAGCTTTCACGGTCTTCAGATTGTGTTGAGTTGGTGAACAAGGGGTTTGCTTTGCGATCATATTTTCTCCAGATCCCATCCGCCCAACTCGCCAAGATCAAGATGATGGGTAGACGATCTCTTAGGCAGCCTCTGGCTGCACCGCTTTCCGGCTCGGCTACTCCATCATCTAGGATGGCCCGTGAGAGTCGAGACCAGCTCTCCGGGCCCGAGTTCGATTCCACCCTGTTCCCCCTCGACCCCCTTTCTTTTCCTACTGAGAGACATGAGCCCGAGGATAGACGAATTCATTTGACAGAACCTGAGTTGGGCTCATCTGATTTTGCAGACGTCACTATGGCCGGAGCCGGCAGTTCAGACGATCGCCAGCCCGAACATTTTGTCTTAGACCAGGGGGCGATCAACTCCACCCTGATCGCATCATTAGAGACGGTTCAGCAGCAGTTACGCGATCAGGGGGCTTTCATGATTGAGATGAGAAGAGAGATGGAGCGACTCCGAAGAGAGAGAGAAGAGCCGAGCGAGCCTGAAGACATTCCTGACGCTGATGCAGAGGCAGCAGCCGCAGCAGCAGCTGCCGCAGCGGCAGCCGCCGCCGGAGGAGGACCACCGAGAACGATGCGGGAGCTACACAACCCCGGATCTACACTGATGCATCATTGGGTGGTAGTACCTGCTATCGTGGGGGATTTCAAGTTCCCTCCGAACACCCTGCAGATGCTCCCTCATTTTCACGGGCTTGCCACTGAGGAACCCCATCTCCATCTCCAGGAGTTTTTGATGATCTGCAGTACTGTCCACGACCGTCATGTGGACCAAGATACGATCCGAATGATGGCCTTCCCTTTTTCACTGGCAGATAGAGCAGCCGCCTGGCTGAAACATCTAGGGAAGTTTGTTTACACCTGGGATCAGCTCCGCACCGAGTACTTGAACAAGTACTATCCACTCGGGCGGACGAATGCAGCGAGGGCCCTGATCAACAACTTCTCCATGCTCCCTAATGAGCAATTTCACGAAGCATGGGAGAGGTTCAGAGAGCTTCTGGATAGATGCCCACACCACGACATCTCGAAGCCGAACCTAGTTCAGAGCTTCTTCAGTGGGATGACACCAGAGCTTCAGGGTCTGGTGAATGCTTCATGCGGCGGGTCCTACTTTGCCAAGGACCACAACCAAGTCTGGGCCATCTACGAGGAGATGGCAGAAAATTACATGGTGATGTCCCAGACTCGGTTGTACACTCAGAGATCTCAGCAGCTGCCAGGACCCGTGCAGTATCAGCGGATAGCACGGGTTGATGCAGGTCCATCCAGTTCGTCCACAGTTGCGGCCGCACAGGCAGAGTCGGCCACTGCGGACATGGGGATCATCAGCGAGAAGTTGGACCGCATGGAAATAATAGAGAAGAAGCAGTGCCAGGGCATAACTCAGATGGAGCAAATGGCACAAACTCTGAGCGACATGAAGACCCAGCTCTTGTGTCTTCAGGAGGCACAGACGGCTCCTCAGCCCCGTCTTCTGTCGCGAGGCGATCCCGGCGGCAGCCGCAGCTCGTCCCAGCGCTCCAGCTCCTTGCAGCAGCCTAGACAAGTTCACCTTGTACAGGCGGAGCCGTACCAGCAGCAGCAGCCCTCTTACCAGTCACCACCATCTCCAGACTTACAGATGGTGGTATATCAGCCGGATCAGCCTCTGGCAGCACTGCCACCAAACCCCTTTGATGCTGAGCCGTTGATGGACGTCAACGGGATTTGGTATGACCGTCCTCAGCCTGGAATCCGACGAGACCATCCCGGATTCAGGTGGGGGAATGGGGGTAACCAGTCCCAACAGCAGCCAGCCGGTCATGGAGGGCAGTACTCCCAGCAGAGAGATCACCAGCAGCCCTCTGCATACCAGCCACACCAGCCATCATCCTTCGTACCTCGTCCCTACCAGCAGCAGGGACAGAATTGGAGACGTGAGCAGCAGGCTCACCAGCAGCAGCATCCTTCCTCTTACCCCTCTCAGCCACAGCAGCACCAGGTCCAGCAGCCTCATTACCAGAGAGGCAACCCGTCGGGCTCCCATGAGAGCCCCGCCATGGATGATCTAGCCCGCCTCTTCACAGAGCAGCAGGCTACATTTAGACGGGAGATGGACGAGTTCCGCCAAGAGATGCGGGACCTGATGAGAGGGAAGGCCGCCATCCCTGCACAGATCGAGCCGAATCCGAATAACTTGAAGAGGAAATCTGAGCAGGTAGTTCACACTGAATTTGCCACTCCTAGTGACCCATTTGATGATACATCTTCGAATTTATTTGATGCTGATTTTGTCACACTTAGGAGCGGTAGAAGACCTGCAGGCGGCGCCTCATCTGAGCGACCACACGAGGATCCATCTAGAGCGCCAGATGAGGAAGAGGAGAGCGGTACTGAAGCCGCACATCATGATGACGGTGGTACTGATGCCACCCGAGATGCTGATTCCACCGGCGGTACTGAGGCCGCCGTGTCACCACATAGAGGAGGTGGTACTGACGCCACCAGGAGAGCCGAGCCAGCCCGCGGTACTGAGGCCGCAAGACGTCTGGTTGTAGAGCCAACTAGAGGTGGTACTGATGCCACCCGAGATGCTGATTCCACCGGCGGTACTGAGGCCGCCGTGTCACCACATAGAGGAGGTGGTACTGACGCCACCAGGAGAGCCGAGCCAGCCCGCGGTACTGAGGCCGCAAGACGTCTGGTTGTAGAGCCAACTAGAGGTGGTACTGATGCCACCAACATTTATTCTGATGTTGTCTTTCCTCGTATGAATGTATCTCGGAACTCTGATTTGAATAAAGGAAAAGGTTTAGTTTATTCTGATCCCACTGTGGTGAATGATGTTTGTGAGGATCCGGTCATTGAACAGTCTAGACCTATTCCTAGTCCTTCATCTGAGAAGGACCCTGTGATCCCCTTTCCTAGAGCCCTTGAGTTGGGGAAGGGGAAGAAAAAAGAAAAAGATCCAAAAAAGAGAGAGCAGGAGGAGTTCAGCCAGAGCATGATAGACAGATTTCACATCCAGCTGACCCTCAATGAGGCTTTGAAACACATCCCTCTTCTTCAGCGATCCTTGAGAGATAAGACCACAGTCAGAAGGACGAAGAGGAACAAGACAGCAGAAATTCATGTGTTGACCAAAGCCACGTGTTACGCGATCCAGAACCATCTGCCGACTAAGAGGCCAGATTTAGGGGGCCCGTATGTCAGATGTCAGATTAATGAGCAGAGGTTCGACCGTACTCTCTTAGATAGCGGATCGTCGATCAACCTTCTTCCGGCAGCCCTTCTCGACCACTTAGAGTTGGGCACTCTTGTACAGAGCAGGACATACCTTCAGTTTGCTGATCGGTCTGTCAAGAGGCCAAAGGGGTTGTTGCGAGACGTTGTCGTCACGATTCAGGGTTTGCAATTCCCCGTGGACTTCGTAGTGTTGGACATGGAGATCCCTGACTCGTTGACCGAATCCCCCATTATCCTCGGTCGCCCGTTTTTGGCCACAGCCAAAGCAGTGACTGACCATGACAGTGGGAAGGTATTCTTTCGCGTCCAGGGCGAGAGTATACAAATAGAGACGGTTAAGGACCACAGAGCCAGAGCTAGATCCCGCTCACATGGCAGTACAGATTCAGAGCAGCTGACAGACATAGAGCCGGACATCCACCAGGACTGTGATTTTGTGATCACAGATGATGAGGCAGTTTGGGCAGATCCCGCAGCACAGACCATTCTCTCATATTCAGATACAGCTGATGCAGAGATGATAGCAGAGGATAGTCTGGAGAGCACAGCCTTGGTTCAGGATACTATTGAGTCAGCAGAGTCGGACCTTGATCGCGACACGATTTCCAGTGATGGTGGTACTGAGGCCACCCTGCTCTATGGTGGTGCTGATGCCACCTTGTTCTCCGGTGGTACTGATGCCACCGAGTCTGATACAGATCCCTCGGATTCAGAATCTGATTGGGCAGATTGTGATGATCAGATGCCAGATCTGGATCCAACTGAGCCTACAGATGAGGAGGAGGTAGAGGCAGAGCAGATCAGAGACTATGCAGAGGACCCGCCTTCTCCAGATCCAGTTTGTGAGAGTTCGTTATCATTTTCCCAGGCAAATTTGGCAGAATTGTCCGCATACACACACCTTCTTCAGAAGCCAGATTTGCCAGCACCCAACTGTCCAGAGCTGAAGCCGCTCCCTACTTCGCTGAAGTATAGATTCCTTGCGAGAGAGTCTGAGATGTACCCAGTCATCATCTCTGCCGATCTGACTGAAGAGCAAGAATCCCGTCTGATGGAGGTTCTTGAAAAGAACCGCAAGGCAATTGGATGGAGCGTAGCAGATCTCCATGGGATTAGTCCCTCGTTGTGTTCCCACCATATCTATCTCGAGGAAGGGGCGAAGCCGTCGCGTGAGTTCCAGCGACGACTGAACCCTAACCTAAGAGAGGTTGTCATGAAGGAAATATCAAAATGGTGGAGTGCAGATTTTATTTATCCCATTTCCGACTCCAAGTGGGTGAGCCCCTTGCATGTGGTGCCCAAGAAGACGGGCATCACGACTGTGATCAGTGAGTCGGGAGAGGAGATCGCTACACGAGTACCCACCTCTTGGCGAGTCTGCGTTGACTACAGGAGACTCAACCAGGCCACCAAGAAGGACCATTTCCCCCTGCCCTTTATAGATCAGATCATTGAGAGACTGGCAGGGAAGAGCCATTACTGCTTCCTGGATGGGTACTCGGGCTACAATCAAGTGGCCATTGCTCCTGAGGATCAGGAGAAGACCACCTTTACCTGTCCCTTCGGTACCTACGCCTTTCGACGCATGCCATTTGGGCTATGTAACGCCCCTGCGACTTTTCAGAGATGCATGCTGTCGATATTTTCGGACATGGTAGGGGAGTGTTTAGAGGTCTTCATGGACGACTTCTCGGTTTACGGCGACGGATTCGATTCCTGTCTTGACTGCCTTGACCGAGTGCTTCAGCGATGTATTGCGACCCGATTGGTTCTATCTTGGGAGAAGAGTCACTTCATGGTGACTCAAGGGACGGTACTTGGCCACATCATCTCCAACAGAGGCATGGAGGTTGATCCGGCCAAGGTCGATGTCATTAGGAAACTCACACCACCGTCCAATCTGAAGCAGTTACGGTCATTTTTGGGGCACGTTGGTTTTTATCGGAGATTTATTCATGATTTCAGCAAGATTGCCCGACCGTTGACTGATCTCTTGACGAAAGACACCGAGTTCCTTGTCGATGACAAGTGCCTTGCGTCCTTTGAGACTCTCCAGCAGTGTGTGATTGAGGCTCCTGTCCTTCAGCCACCCGATTGGTCTCTCCCATTCGAGATCATGACGGACGCCTCTGATTTTGCCGTAGGGGCCGTGCTAGGACAGAGGAGGGATGGAGTGCCATTTGCGATACACTATGCTAGCCGCACATTGGATTCCGCACAGCGGAATTATACAGTCACAGAAAAGGAGATGCTAGCAGTAGTGTTTGCCCTAGATAAGTTCAGATCGTATATCATTGGATCTAGAGTGACTTTGTATACCGACCATACCGCCATCAGGTACCTCATGTCAAAGAAGGATGCCAAGGCCAGACTTACTAGATGGATCCTTCTACTCCAGGAGTTCGACATTGAGATCAAGGATAAGCCTGGAGTCAAGAATGTGGTGGCGGACCATTTATCCCGGCTAGAGCAGCCTGAGGATTCTGAGCAGATTGATCCCATTTGTGATACCTTCCCAGATGAGGCGATCCTTGCTATCGCCTCACTCCCGTGGTATGCCGATATTGTGAACTTTCTCGTAACTTTCTCGTTGCTGGGAAAGTTCCACAAGATTGGCCCAGGCAGAGGCTTGAGACCTTCCTTGCGAAGGCCAAGTCCTACCATTGGGAGGATCCCATCCTTTACCACGAAGGAGGGGATAGCGTCTGGCGTCGGTGTATTCCTCAGGAGGAGCATCATAGTGTCCTCACTTACTGCCACAAGCTTGAGGCAGGAGGACATCATTCTGGGAGGAGAACGGCACAGAAAGTGCTCCAATCCGGCTTGTGGTGGCCTACACTCTTCAAGGACTCTGATGAGTTCGTGAAGAGGTGTACTGACTGTCAGAGGATGGGCACTTGTGGACAGCGTGATATGATGCCGATGCAGCCCATTCACTTCTGTGAGGTTTTTGACGCATGGGGCATCGATTTCATGGGTCCATTCCCTAAGAGTCAGGGATTTGAGTACATTCTGTTGGCCGTAGATTATGTTAGTCGTTGGGTTGAAGCTATCCCGCCCGAGCCGCAGATGCAAAGACAGTTTGCAGATTTTTTAAGAAGCACATCATCACGCGGTCGGGGTTCCAAGAGTTCTTATTTCTGATGGGGGATCTCACTTCATCAACGACCAGGTGAAGGCACTTGCTACCGAGTTCGGCATAGACCATCGTGTTGCTACACCGTACCATCCACAGACAAATGGCCTAGCCGAAGTGTCGAATAGGGAGATCAAGAATATTTTGCAGAAAGTCGTCCGCTCTGACCGAAAGAATTGGTCACAGCTTTTGGACTCGGTCTTGTGGGCATATCGGACGTCTTTCAAGACTCCATTGGGTACATCTCCCTTTCGCCTCGTGTACGGCAAGCCCTGCCACCTACCTGTCGAGCTGAGGCACAAGTCACTCTGGGCAGTTACAGACATATTGATGGATCCAAATGGTATAGGAGACCAGAGGAGGGCAGAGTTAGCCGCCTTGGAAGAGCTTAGAGATGCAGCTTTCTCAAGCAGCCTACATTATAAGGAGAAAGTCAAAGAGTGGCATGATTCTCATATCAGCCACAAGCATTTTGAGATTGGACAGAAGTATGGCTGTTTGATGCAAGGCTTAGATTATTTCCAGGGAAGCTACAGAGCAAATGGAAAGGACCCTACTTGGTCAGAAAGGTACACGATAACGGTAGCATTGATATATCTGAGTTATCTTCTGAGAGTACCTTCCGAGTGAACGGCCAGCGGCTCAAACCATTTCTAGATCATGAGCCGCGGGACGTTATTATTGCCGCTATTCATTTTGCGTGAGATGTGGTCTTTTGACTCACATCTTTTACATCTCACGCCTGATTTTCACTGTTCCTCCGCCTGTATAGATCCAGTTGTCCATATCATTCTATTCTTTAGTCCCACATCCCGTCTTTCATCTTACGATTATGCTATACGAGGTGTTACTTTACCCTAAGTATAGGGGGATGTCGGACCTGTGAGTATTCTTTTCATTCTTTCTGCTCTTGTTTTTGCTGCCTATACTTAGGGATATTTTACCCTAAGTATAGGGGGAGCAGATTCTGTATATTCTTCACTCGGCTTTCCCTTCATGCACAGTTTTCTATACTTAGGATTAGTTAATCCTAAGTATAGGGGGAAACCACCGAGTTCCTCTCATTCTATTCATTTATTCGTTCCTGTACTTAGCCATTCCTTTTCACTTCCCTTTTACTGAGCACGAGTTATGTCTTCTTCATCGCTCTTGTTCACTCTGAGGACATCGTTCGAGCTAAGTATAGGGGGGTGTGTATATATTTCATATATACTTTAGCCATAACCCGTACTTTGTGTGAGTGTGTTAATAAATAAAATGGCTAAAAATCACAAAAATTAAAAATTTTCATAAACCTCTTTTATTCTTGCACATACATAGCTAGTGTACAAAGTATTTTTGTAAAAATGATTTCAAAAATCTTTTGTGTAAAGCTTGTGTAAATATTTTGTATCAAAATTATGTATATAGTACAAAATTTTTTCAAAATGTTCTGAAAATCAAAAGTTTGCAAAAATCTTGTGTAAATGTGTGTAAATATCTTTTTGCAAAAACTTGCACTTCATGCATCATTCATTCATGATTTCAAAACATTTTTCAAAAATTTTTTTTTTTTGCATGATTGTAAAATATTTGTAAATAGCATCTTTTGTACATATCTGTATATAGTTTTTCCTGGATGAGAGTTGACATTTAAATTAAGCCTGGAATTAAATTGAGAAATGGAGCTTGAAAAGATCTTAATCCACTTAACTTCAAGAGGAACCTTGTAGGACTTAGGGTTAAAGCTTTTCAGGTCCATAAGGACTTAATTCTTTGAGTCCACTAGGCTATGAGCATATGTCATCTTGGTGAGCTTAAGTAGAGCACTTAACAACACACGCATGACTCTCAGAGACAATGGCTTAACTTGCACCTGCACTTTACACATGGCTCTCCATGGATGAGGTGGTGAGGAGGCAATTTCCTTTGGCTTGGGGTAGCATACGAGGGTAGTACTTCTAGGCGGAACCTCTCTTCTTCTTATAGTGAAGGAAGTACACCTCAACTTGGTCTAGTGGTGTTGAAAGCTAAAGACAGAAGCTGTGGGTTGCAATAAAGCTTCAAAAGAGGGATAGTCTACTGGCTCAAGGGGAAATTTCTTATATGCTGCACCATGTAGATATGTGTACAGAAGTCTTGAAAAAAAAATGCAAAAAGAACTCCAAAAAAGTGGTGGGTCGGATTGAAAATTTAATAACCCCACCGGAGTGAAAAGCAAAAGCTTATGGTATCATGTTACATCTCATGAAGCTTGCAGCGGGAGACTTAGCTACACTGGCTAAGCTTCTAAAACTCTATACTTCTACCCCCTCTTCTTGAGCCGGTTGCACTTGAACTTAGAAGGGAATACCCCGCTTCTCGAGGAAAGAGTTGCTAGACTGAGGCATTAGAGTTACCAGGTTGAGGGAGGTTGTTTCTTTGTTACTTCTGAGGTGGGGAGCCACATATCACTTACACTGCATGGAAAGATTCATGGTCATTAGAGTTTGTGTATGTAGACTTGTTCTGATCTGGTTTATTGAGGAGTCTTGTCCATAGACTGGTGGAACTTAGAGACTGTTGAGTTTTAGGCTTAAGTCCGAATAAGGTTCTGACACATTAATAATCCAAAGATCTGATCGAGCTCCATATTTCAATTTAATGAAGGAAAATTTAATAAGTCAACCTTGATCCATGTACATCCTCTTTTTCTTTTTCTTTTTCTTTCTTTTTCACTTATTTTTCAAATAAGTGTTTGCTAAGGGACTAGCAAAGTTAAAGCATAGGGGGTGATGAATACCCATTCATCACTCTTTATTCTTCTATTTTAGCTACAAAAACCTTTGCAAATACATGTAGATATGTGTAAATACAAATAAATACCAAAAGCATGCATTGTGTAAAAACCTATAATTAGCATGTTTTTGTGCACAAAATAAAAGAATAAAGAGCAAAAAGAAAAAGAGGGAAATATTTAGAATAAATATTGAGCAACCTAACCCAAGGGAGGGCTCAGCATGGGCCTGACCGCATAAAAGCCAAAGTAGAGGGAGATAGGAGCTCATGTGTATATATTTGTAAATACATAAAACTATATATTTTCCTCACCCAAAAATATGCTTGTACATATTGTGTATATTTTATTAAAAACAAAATAAAAAGATAAAAATCAAAAATTCAAAAATACCCTTCTTTCATCATGTGCATAAACCACATCTTGTATTTATTTTAACCCTGTAAATAAATTCATTTATTTTCTAAACTTTTTGTGAATATTCTATGGCATATTTTGTAAATATATAAAAGAAAAAGAAACAAAGCAAAAATCAAATAAAAATTACAAAATGAAAAATACAAAAATACATTGTATAAATACCATGCATATGTATATATTCAACCATTTATTTCACCCTTGTCTATAAGTGATAAAAATCAAATAAAAATATTCCTTTATTCCATATTTTATCTTGTAAATAAATAAAATACAAAATTAGCATAAAAACACCTAAAAATAACAAATAAAAATCAAAATAAAAATCCATATAGTGTACAAATACCTATATATAGAGCTAACCTATTTTTATTTCCAAAAAATTAATTAAAAATCACCAAAAAATAGAAAAAAATAAAAGAAAAATATTTCATGTTTTAAGTTTTTTCTAATTCGACCTATTTCTACCCTAAAATAATAAAACAAAAACGGGCACACGTGGCAGCTTCTGGTTGGTCCACGGGGGAATGTTGACCCCGGTCAACTCCCCCGCGACCTCCTTCCTTTTCTGGAAGTCGCGTGCCGCGCCTTCTTCCCCGATTTTTCCCACGCGCTCCAGGCTGTCACCCACTCAACCCCCGCGCCCGGATTCTTCGCCATTCATCCCTCTCCCTCGCCGGATCCTTCGCCACGAAATCGGAGCTTTCCATCGCTGTCCACCCTCAACCCTAATCGCCCGGTCACTCTATATATTCTTCCCCTCCGCCGCCTCCGCGCCGCATCTTTGGACCCTCTCCTTCTTCCCCGTGACCTCCATCGGCTCCGCAAGAGTGACAGCGAGCGTCAGCCCTTGTTGCAGTGAGGTGAGGAGGCGTATCCTTTGATCCGGCGTACTTCGCCGTCCTTGCTCCGCCGCCGGCGTTGAGCACCGAGCTTCAGGCCTTGACGCCCTTCGAAGCTACGACCCGGAGATAGCCACGCTCCAGCACAGTCTCCAGCATCCGGTAACTTAGCTCTTTCTAATTTCTTCTAATTTTAGATTACGCCCAAATCACATCTCCGACGCATCTCGCTGATTCCGGCCACCTCGCGTATCATCTCGACCTTCTGACCCGACCATCACCTTCACCGTGTTCCCACGCACGTTCTTCACCCATTCGCACAACCCAGATCGCACAGGATCTGGGATTCGAGTTCCCTCGCCGTCGCTTCGCCGGAGCTCTTTCGCCACGCCGCACCGTCCACCTTCACCCCGCCTTCTTGGGTCGAGGCACTTTGCCCTCGACCCGTGAAGCTTCTGAACTCTTTGCAGGTCCAAAGGGAGGCGTCTGAGGCCCCCCCAACTTCAAGCCAGGAGCTTCTTCTCCGCCGTCCTTGCTCGAGCTCCTCGGAGCTCGGTTTGACCACCGGAGACCAGTAGCAGCTGCGGAACTTCACGCCGGAGCTTCTCCGACCTTCAGGCGCAGCAGAGGAGAGAGGGGACGCCTTCACGAGGCCGGCGAAGTTCGCCGGCCATCAGTTCTTCGAGGACCCTCCATCGCCGTCCGATCGTCCTCCTCGCTCCAGTTCAGATCTTGGCCGTCCATCCTTGGAGCTACCAGTACCGTCCGATCAGAGGAGGAGCCATCTGGAGCGCCCATCAGCCGCAGCCGTTCGATCTACACGTGGCGCGCATCCAACGCTTCATTAATAAAGGGGTAAATATCATAGGGCCCCTTCGTAGTTTGTTTATTTCAGTTTAGTCCTGTAACTTTTAATTCACGTTGTTTATTTTCTGGGATATTTGCATTCTGGACCTCGCGCTTTATTTTATTTGCACTTATACCCCTGCCAGTAGCGAACCACGTGCTTCGTCACGTGTTACTTTGGGTTATTTGCAATATGTGCCTTGTAGTTCTGGATGTTATTTATTGAATGAAAAGTTTTGTTTATTTGCATATATACCCCTGTGAGTATTGATATTGCACATGTGCGAATTATTTTTGGGTAAATTGCATATAAGCCCCTGGACTTTTGATACGAGTTATCAATAGGTCCTTGGAACTTATTTTTATTACATTTAGGTCCCTGTGTGCCCCAGGCACGTGCTTGGCACGTGACTTCTTGGGTATTTTGCACCAGGACCCCAGAACTTTTGGGTATTTGCACATAGGTCCCTGTGCACAGTGCCCCACCTTTCTTTTTGAATAAAATATCAAACGACCTCCAAATCCAATGAAATTTTGACACATGGCTCCTGCCATGGTGTAGGAATTTCTATGATTTTTGGGGACATTTTTGATTTCATTTATTATTTTTAAAAATTCAAAAAACCCCTATTTTTGCTACTGTCTGACTTTAAAAAGACCAAAAAAAATATAAAATCACTCCCAAAAATTCTAAAAAAATTAGATATTGTTGTTTACTGGTTGTTTGATTTTCTAGCCAATTTTGGCTATTTTTCATCACTTAAAAACCCTAAAAATTGAAAAACCCCTAAAAACTCATAAAAATTGTAGTAAATAAATTAAAAATCCAAAAACAATAATTAGGGTGCCTAAATTTTCCTTATTCTTTGTAGATTATAGGAAAATTACCTTTAGGGCTTTTGAGATCCAAGAGTATTTTATTTTTGGGTCTTAAGCCTTGCTGGACAGTACCCTATTTTTGTCACATTGTTTGATTTTTAATAAATAATTTACCCATTGGAAAAATCCCAAAAATTCACCAAAAACAGTAAAAAACATTTAAAACCTAAAAATCAATTTTCTGGATTTTTTGCATCATTTTTTTGTGTGTTGTATAAATTGTTGAAGTTGCCTTGTATTTACTTTCTCTCATTTTCTCATCTTTAAAAAAATCTAAAAAAAAAAAAATATATAAAAACAAATAAAAACCATAAAAAAGACTTTCTTGGATTTCTGACTACATCGTAGGCCGCAAGGCCAATCTGTGCTCCTTGTGTTCGACCCTGGGAGCTATACCAGGTTAATCTTATAGCAGGACCACTGCTCTGTGTTTTATTGATTTATCTTCATCTGTGGTTAATTTTCTTGATTGACACGTTCTGAGCGATTGAGGACAACGACATTGTGATTTATTTTCTACCTCAGTTGTTAGTGTGATTTTTGTGTCGTCACCCGACTCCATTCTTCCCGGACCCCTAGCACTATAAAGTTGGAGCTCCGCCGCACTCTCACGTTATCTTTGGCTACCCATTCTCTCTCCAGTGAGCTCCATCGCGACCAGCAAGGTGACAGCTTGCCCCCGCCGGTGTCGCAGCGAGGAGGAGGTGTTCGACCATCGATCCGGCCGCTTCTTGCAGCCGTGCTCCGACGACCACCCGGAGCTCGAGCCTCGGGAGTTGACGACCCTTGAGGCGAGGACCAGGAGCTAGCTGAGCTCCAGCCCAGTCTACAACATCACCCAGGTATCCATTTCGCCTAGCCATTTAGTTTAATTTTCGATTTCCCCCCAAATCCATCCTCCGACGTGTTCCCCTGATTCCGGCTATCTCGTGCATTATTTCGATCATCGGAACCCCCACACACCTTCGCCGTTCCTCCACGCACGTTCTTCGCCCACTCGTTCAACCCAGCTCGCCCCGGAGCTGGGAGTCGAGCTCCACCACCTGTCGCTCGCCGGAGCTCATTCATCCCGCCGCACCGTTCACCCTCACGACGCTTCTTGGGGTCGAGGCACTTTGCCCTCCGACCCGCGAAGCCTTTGGCGTGTTTTGCAGGTCGAGAGGAGGGCATCTGAGCCCCCTCACGTTCAGGCCAGGAGCTTCGCGCCGCCAGCCTCGCCGGAGCCCCTCCAGGGCTCGGCTGGGCCATCGGCCACTACCATCAGCTGCGGGCCTTCACCAGGAACCTGTTCCGACATCCAGAAGCAGCTGAGGAGGAGTGTAGCTCACGCAGGAGGCCGGCAAAGTTCGCCGGCGTCGAGTTCTTTCACCATCCTCCAGAGCCGTCCGATGAAGCCTCAGCTCCAGTTCTAATATCAGCCGTCCATCTTTCGAGGAGCCGCGACCGTTGATCATCCAGAGGACCTCATCTGGACCGTTAGTACCCGAGGAGAGAGGCACCTGAGCCCCAGTCGTTAGATCACCCACGTGGCCTCGCCTCAGCCGTCGATTGAGCCCAAGAGAAGAAGAGAAGGAGAGCGCCGCCCATCCTGACCGTCCATCCACCACGTGGCGCGCATCTGGCCGTCGACCAATAAGGGGTAAATATCTTAGGGCCCCTCTTAGTTTGTCATTTCATTTCCAGTCCTGTAAATATTTTTAGAACTTTATTTACGTAGGGTTATTTGCAGTATGGACCTTGTGCTTAGCTTTAATTGCATGTATGCCCCTGTGTGTATGTGACCACGTGCTTCGTCACGTGTTGTGTTGGGCATTTTACATCTTTTGTCCTGTAGATCTGGGTTGTTATGAAATGAATGAATATTTTTGAGTAATTGCAGTTATGCCCTGTGAGTGTTTTTATTACACATGTGCGAATTTTAGTGGGCTTTTTGCAACCGAGTCCCTGGGCTTTTGATACGAGTTATCAAAAGGCCCTAAGACTTGGTTTTTATTACCATTTGGTCCCTGTGTGCCCCAGCCATGCGCCACGCGCGTGACTTGCTGGGTATTTTGCACCAGAGCCCCCAGGTTCTCGGGTATTTGCACAATCGTCCCTGTGCACTGTGCCCTCTTGCATTTTTGAATAAAATAGTAAATCATCTCCAAATCCAATGAAATTTCGACACATGTCTCCTGCCATGATGTAGGAATTTCTGTGATTTTTTAGAACATTTTCACTTTTATTTAGTATTTTTAAAAATTCAAAAACAACCTTTTTAGCTACTGTCTAGATATAAAAATACTAAAAAATATAAAAACATCTCCAAAAATTCTAAAAAAAATTAGATATTGTTGTTTGCTTGCTGTTTGATTTTCTAGCCAATTTTGGCTATTTTCATTGAGTAAAAACCTTAAAAATTAAAAAACCCCTAAAAACCCATAAAAATTATAATAAATAAATTAAAAATCCAAAAACAATAATTAAGGTGCCTAAATTTTCCTTATTCTTTCTAGATTACAGGAAAATTACCTCCAGGGCTTAGTGAGACTCTTAGATATTTTATTTTTGAGTTTCAAGTCTTGCTGGACAGTACCTCTTTTATTTAGCACTGTTTGATTTTTAGAAAATAATTTACCCATTAGAAAATTTCAAAAATTCACCAAAAACAGTAAAAAACTTAAAAAACATAAAAACAATTTTTCCTTAATTTTTGCATTATTTTTAGTGTGTTTAATAAATTGTTGAAGTTGTCTTGTATTTCCTTTCTTTCATTTTCTTTATCTTTTAAAAATCACAAAAAAATATAAAAATTAACAAAAACAACTAAAAATCACTTTTATTTCATTTTATTTTCTTTTTACTACTTCGTAGGCATCTAGCCAATCCGTGCTCCTTGTGTTCGACCCTGGGAGCTATACCAGGTTAATATCATAGCGAGACCGCTTTCGCATTTTCGATTGATTTTATTTCTCGTAGTGGTCTAATTTTTCTTGATATACTTAGTTCGATTGACTGAGGTCACGACGACCATTTCTTTACCTTTACCCTTAGTCATTCGGACGGTTATCAGAATGGCGCCGTTGCCGGGGAGCACGGCTTAGTAGTTGTTTTTGATTTTTATTTTCGTTTTGTTTTCGCGGTTTTTCGCGGCTCTTCGGAGCTCGCGGCTTTTCGCGGCTTTTGTATTTATCCTCTTTTTGTTTTATTTTGTTTTATTTTGATTTCTTTTCTTTTTATTTTTATTTTTATGTGGTTATTTTATTTCCATTTTTGCACATATATCCTCATTTTTATTTTCATCTCTTATTTGATTATTTTATTGGTCTGACCACCCTTTTCTATGTTTCTTGCGAGGGCCCGAGGACCGCAGAGGCGACTTTCGAGGAGCCGGTGCAGCCGCGGCACTTGGAGGCGGCTTTTCTCTCGACGAAGCCGCAGGAGAGAGCGAGAGGAGAGAGTTGAGTGGGAGAGGATAGGATAGTTTCTAGTTCATTTATTATTCATTATTTGTAATAATACAGGACTCTGAGACTGTTTGGACTCTTAGACTTAGACCGTAGCGGGTCGGTTTCGCCGAGCACTGGCGTGCTCGGGGGACCCATTAGGACCTGCGGCTTTTTCGCGGTTTTTATCACGGTTTTCTTTTTCCTTTATTACTGTCATTTTTCGGATTTTTCACGGTTTTGCTCGAGCCCCTAGACATAGGATTTTTGTTGATTGTGACGTAGGATCTCTAAGGCCCAACACTTAATAGAATATCTGTTCCTATAGAACGTAATTGGACCTTATTAAAATTCACTGAAAAAGTTAGTTTAATTGGATTCGAGACCACGTGCCGTTAGGAGTCACATACAGCGCTGGCAGGACCCGTTGTGGCGGGCACCGAGTGACTCCCAAGATCGGACTCCGGACTCGATTCGGTTGACTAACTATTGTTCTTCACGATCAATAGAAATTGCCTGTTTAGGACTCGGCTTTTTACCGTGCATCATATAGCTTAGTTTACTTTTCTGCCTTTTATTTTATGCGCGGATCATTTTGCATGCAGAGTGCTGGCGGCAGGTACGCATTTCTGACTTTGCATGCATCATTGATTTTCTCGTGCATCGGATTTTTCGACTTCTCCCCCCATTTTTGGACTTAATAACCAGGAGAAACCGAAAAATTCGTTAGGTGATTTTGTTTGCTTGAAAAATACCTAAAAAGAAAAACCATAAAATTGGGACTGTTTAAAATTATCGACCTTAAAACTCGCTCACCCTAAAAATTTTTGTCTTGGGGAGAGCAACCCCCTCATTGTTTGGTTTGCTTGTGCGAGAGAGTGACCCCGAACACTAGGTAGAGCCCCCCGTTGCGAAACCCGACTGATTACCGACTCATCCGTGCGGGCCAGTCGGTTGGGTTAGCAGCGGATATCCCAACAGGTCACGTAATCGCTCTGCTATCTTGATTGTTCACCAAATAAAATAGACAAGATAATTTGACCGAACTTTCACGGTCTTCAGCTCGTGTTGTGTTGGTGAACCGGGGGTTTGTTTTCTGATCGTAATTTTTCCAGATCTCATCCGCCCTACTCGCTAGATCAAGATGATGGGTAGACGGTCTCTTAGGCAGCCTCTGGCCGCACCGCTTTCGGGCGCGTCTACCACATCATCTAGGTTGGCTCGCGAGAGCTCAGACCCGCTCTCCGAGCCCGAGTATGATTCCACCCTGTTCCCCCTCGACCCCCTTTCTGACTTACCTGAGAGACCTGAGCCCGAGTAGAGACTTATTCATTTGACAGCACCTGAGTTGGGCTCCTTCGATTTTGCAGACGTCGCGATGGCCGGCAGTTCTGACGATCACTCCCACAGACCCGAGCACTTTGTATTGGACCAGGGAGCGATCAACTCCACCCTGATCGCACAGTTAGAGACAGTCCAGCAGCAGCTCCGCGATCAGGGAGCGTTTATGATAGAGATGAGGCGTGAGATGGAGAGGCTCAGAGCAGAGAGAGATGCACAGAGCGAGCCCGAGGAGCCCGATGAGGCACAGGCACAGGCACGAGCCACAGCAGCAGCAGCAGCAGCCGCGGCCGCCGCCGCAGCGGCAGCAGCCGCAGGAGGAGCAGGACCACCTAGACCGATGAGGGATTTACACAATCCCGGCTCTACACTGATGCACCACTGGGTGGTGGTTCCGGCTATCGTGGGGGACTTCAAGTTCCCCCCGAACACCTTGCAGATGCTTCCGAGGTTCCATGGACTGGCTACAGAGGAGCCCCACCTCCACCTACAGGAGTTCTTGATGATTTGCAGTACTGTCCACGACAGGCACGTGGACCAGGATACCATACGGATGATTGCTTTCCCCTTCTCCCTAGCAGACAGAGCAGCCACCTGGCTGAAGCATTTGGGGAGATTCGTGTACACCTGGGAGCAGCTCCGCACCGAGTACTTGAATAAGTACTATCCACTCGGGCGGACGAACGCAGCAAGGGCCCTGATCAGCAACTTCTCCATGTTCCCCAATGAGCAGTTCCACGAGGCTTGGGAGAGGTTCAGGGAGCTCTTGGACAGATGCCCACACCATGATATCACGAAGCCGAACCTAGTTCAGAGCTTTTTCAGTGGGTTGTCACCAGAGCTACAGGGCCTGGTGAACGCTTCTTGTGGCGGGTCCTACTTCGCCAAGGACCATGACCAGGTCTGGGCGATTTTTGAGGAGATGGCGGAGAACTACATGGTTATGTCCCAGACCCGTCTCTACACCCAGAAGACCCAGCCACTTCAGCCAGGACCCGTGCAGTACCAGAGGATCGCACGGGTAGATGCAGGTCCAGTCAGTTCGTCTGCAGCAGCAGCAGCACAGGCAGAGTCATCAGCTGCAGACATGGGGATCATCAGCGAGAAGCTGGACCGCATGGAGCTGATAGAGAAGAAGCAGTGCCAGAGCATAGCACAGATGGATCAGATGGCACAGGTCTTGAGCGACCTGAAGACACAGATCATGTGTCTCCAGGAGACACAGACGGCTTCTCAGCCCCGTCTTCAGTCGCGAGGCGACTCCGGCAGCAGCAGCAGCTCGTCCCAGCGCTCCAGCGCCCCAGCGCAGCCTAGACAGGTTCACCTTGTACAGGCGGAGCCGTACCAGCAGCCGCAGCACACCTACCAGTCTCCACCGTCTCCAGAGATGCAGATGGTGGTCTACCAGCCGGACTAGCCGTTGGCAGTACTACCCCCAGCCCCCTTGGATGCAGAGCCGTTGATGGATGTCAACGGGATCTGGTACGACCGTCCCCAGCCTGGGATCCGACGAGACCATCCCGGATTCAGGTGGGGGAGTGGTGGTGCCCAGCCCCAGCAGCAGCCGTCAGGTCAGGGAGGGCAGTACTCCCAGCCGAGAGACCATCACCAGCAGCCGCAGCAGCAGCCCCCAGTTTACCAGCAGCAGTCGTCCTATGGTCCTCGTCCCTATCAGCAGGGACAGTCTTGGAGGCGTGAGCAGCAGGCTCACCCGGGATACCAGCACCAGCAGCACCCTCCGTCCTACCCCTCTCACCCACAGCAGTACCAGCAGCCTCACCCACAGAGAGGCTACCCGTCGGGCTCCCACGAGAGCCCCGCTTTGGATGACATCACCCGCCTCCTCACGGATCAGCAGGCGACATTCCGACGGGAGATGGATGAGTTCCGCCAGGAGTTGCGGGACCTGGTGAGAGGGAAGGCCGCCATACCTGCACAGATAGAGCCCAATCCGAACAACCTGAAGCGGAAGTCTGAGCAGGTAGTACATACTGAGTTAGCCACTCCTAGCGATCCATTTGATGATACTTCTTCAGATCTGTTTGATGTTGATTTTGCCACGCTTAGGAGCGGTAGGACCCCAGCCGGCGGCGGCGCCTCAGCTGAGCACCATCCAGAGGCGCCACAGGAGGAGGAGGAGAGCGGTACTGAGGCCGCTCCAGTTGATGACGGTGGTACTGAGGCCACCGAGGATGCTGATCCCACCGGCGGTACTGAGGCCGCCACTTCACCAGATTCAGGAGGTGGTACTGATGCCACCCCAGCAGCAGCCGAGCCAGTGAGCGGTACTGATGCCGCTCGACGTCTACCTTCACCAGCAGCAGCAGAGCAGCCCATCCGTGGTGGTACTGAGGCCACCGGTGTTTGTAGAGAGAGATCTGATGTTGTTTTTCCTCATGGTCATGTATCTCAGGATTCTGTGATGAATAAAGGAAAAGGTTTACATTCTTTTGGTCCCACTGTGGTGCATGATGTATGTGTGGATCCGGTCCTCGAACCGCGTAGATCTTTTCCTAGTCCTTCATCTGAGAAGGACCCAGTGATCCCCTTCCCTAGAGCCCTTA